>JAZKJV010005340.1:0-600000 GCA_037367405.1 Ottelia alismoides | reverse complement strand
ATATATACCTGGAAACTAAGAGATAATTATGCTATGATTAATCATTGATCAAATCATGTCACACATGATCAATTGTAACTCCCTACAACTCTATTGAGTTAAGGTTCATCAGGAGGATTGAGATAGGAATGATATTCACATCTCCATAAGGTATTCCTTGAATTCATCTAATAGGTACAGGCCACCTTGGTTAGATCAAATTCATTTCATCTTCCTTCAAACTTTGGTTCTAAACCAAAATTGCGAAATCTTTGAACATTTCAAAGGTTTCTTTGGTGAAGAGAAGAAATCTCATATCATACATAATCATTAACAGATATCACATATCCATAATGTTTACTATGATATAGATGATCTGCATACATCAATATGTATGAGATCCTTAATACCTTGACACCTTACACCTTTCCCAAGGAAGGGTGTATTGGACATTTTTTACTTTGAATACAATATTCACAAGTATGTGAGATTTGATGCTTTAGACAATCTAAAGTTTCATGTCTTACTAGTCCATTGATCTCATCAATAGACATATGTCCAAAATTTGATGTCAGATCATTATCAAATGATCTTTATCCTCCTATTGATCTTTTTAATTCTCAGTATTAAAAAAAATTAATGAACCATTCATTAATTTTCTAATTTAATAGAGTCCACTAGATTTTAGGTTACTATCTGAAATATCTCCATCATAACTCTTTATGATAGATTTATTACAGAATTTATGTTTATATCCAACAATTAGAAATAAACAATGAGTGTATTCCAATATCTAGGTCATAGAGACATTCTCTAAGACTAAGGGCTCCCACTGAAAATATGAAGTCTATTGATCTCATGGAAATTGTTGCAACACTTGCATCACTTTCAACATGGATGACCAATAAACCTTAAGATCAAATTTCTAATACATATGCAACCAATTGCAAGTGTCATTAGAAAATTGAGATACAATTATTAGACCTTATCTTATCAAATAAGTAAGTCAATATCAATGATTATATGTAGATTAATCCGATGCACTATCTGATTCCTTCTCTAAGGATTCTAGATAAATTTGATAGTCATACTATCAACACATCAACTTATTGCAGTATTAGCATTCATTCAACTCTTTGAATGTCATATGGAAGTTACAGAAATACAGTCAACCTTTTGACTATATTTCTTACTTGGGTCCAACCCATGCTTCCAATGCGCTCCCTTTATCTATAAGCAACCATTACTCAAGACTAAGGATCTCTTATGTTAAATTCAAAAGAATTTAATATAAGAGTATTTCAACATTTATACAGGCTTCACCCGATTCATATAATATGAATATTATGAAGCTTCATGAATGACTAGAGTATAGACAGTAGAATGATGACACTCATCATCTACATCCATCTAAACTCTTAAAACATAGGTTCAGGTAGGTACTCAAACAATTTGAATACATTATCTCTTATGGAGCTACCATTGTACATGATGTAGAGAACCATGTCACTCATGATTAAATGTCAGGAGCACATATGTATGCCAGAATATCTTCATTGATTTTATAAGGATTATTTGATAATTACGATCATCATCGACATGTCACTTCCAAAGTACATTCGATGAGATCAAGACTTATAGAGACATACAAACCCTAGGGTTTTAGTCCTATTGTCTTATTTAATTATCACTTCTCATTATTATGAGGAATCTTGCACATTGCAACCACATACATTATGTGTCCAATCGCAAGAACAATATCTGGATCAAGGGTCCAATCCATGATATTTTACTGGTTATTATTGAGTATAGAATTGAGTGGAAATAATGAAGGATTATCTGAAATAAGAAATTTGCATAAATATATATAAATATTTAATTTACTTTGATTTAGGAATTTTTATATCAAAGTTGTCTTGCCTTGTCAAAGACAATAAAAGTTCATTCCCTTAATCACTTTCAATGTAAGAGACATACTTACCATTATATCTCAGCAAGATCTGGGATCTCCTCTTTATCTTTGTTACATCCTAATAATATGAGAAACTGCAACTCCAATAAAGAGAAGCGGGAATACATTCTGCCTTGCAAGTCCAACTTGCATTTCCCAATTCGGTCTTTAACACCCGGGCCCACCACCCCTAAGGTGATGTTGACCCGTCGTTAATTGAACCAACCGTCAACAGGAATAGAACTCGCTATGCGCAATCCAATATCGCCCCAATAATATGAGGATCCGATATTGGGGTCACTACGCATACGGCCTTACTCTTTTGAGAAGCAAAGAGTCCGATCCAGATGCGCTTGTATATAGGAGTTGTCACTACGTACAGGCATCTCCTATATACAATCCCTGGCGACGGAAACCCTTTGCCTTGACGGGAGACCATGGATGTCACTTATGTGATCCTCCACCTCTTATTCAAATTTAATTAATTACTATGAATCATATTCATATAATTAATTCTTCCAAGGGAATTATTAACTCTAATCATATTAGAGTATTCTTAATTGGATATAATTAACTTAATCATATTAAATTAATTATCAATCCAATTTAATCAATCAAACTTAATTTTATGCTTGAATATATATATGCTATTATTCTCAAAGTACGTATTAATTCGTATTTTAATAATTAGAAAAATACATCATAATCCCTCGGACATTATCCCGGCCCTACCCGCTGTCATGGCCAGTACCGGCGGGAGTGGGACGGACCGCATACGTTGCAACCCGCTACCCCAGCGATCCCCGACTAGACACCATATCCGCCTCGGGAAAGGATAATGCCAAATTGATTAATTTGTACTTGAGATAATCATCGGTTCTTCAACCGAAATTATACCATATAGTAATCAAAACAATTTTGATTATAAGGAAATTTGCTAGACAAATTCTCAATCCTATTCAAGCAAGAAGTTTGATGATTGTGATACCAATTAAGATTTAGATCAAATCTAATCAATTAATTGATTGGGGCCAAGTCAATTAAGGAAATAATCATCTTCTAATATTTCACAAATATTTTCCATAATTATTTCTCGAAATTAACAATTAATTTCATTAATTGACAATCACATGGTTCTTGATTAGGAAAGTAATTTCAGCAGTGACCCCTACTTACTAAAATTAGCATATCTCAATCAATTTAAATCCAAATTAAGCAAACTAAGTTTCCATAGTTTGCTAACTTGATTTACAACAGATCCTATGTGATTTGCACGCATTTTGAGGCGTCCCTAAACAGTAATTAACTCCTTAATTACGTTAAGATTCGCAGTTCCCGTAACAGTGGATACATGTTCATTAAAATTACCATATCTAGAGCATACGAAATCCGATTTACGCAAACTCAGATCCTATGGTTTCCTTATTTAATGGGGAATAAAATCCAAGTATTAAATTCGTGTTTAAACAATTTAAACAGTGCCGAATTTATTTACTAAACAGATCTGCGAAATCAAATGCGAAGAAAACTTTCGCGACCTTAACGAACCCAAGTCGTCCTCGGTTAGCGAATCACTATTCGAAACCGTCGACCTAAGGCTCTGATACCACTTGAAGGATATGGTTAGATCCTCAAGCGCATCACGGAAGCGTGAGCGTCGTATCGAATACGACGAGGAGCGACTAGTCGGACTAGCTGCTCGATGCAGCGGAATTTAAAAAAACTTTCTCACGACGAAACCACATGATCCAAGAACACTTCTCGGATCGTTTCGTCTAAACCACAAACAAGTAATAGGATTACCTCTTGAAGCGTGGTTGCGATCGAGTCTCTAAACAAAGAGACCTTCTGTCTCAAGTCCGATCCGACGGAGGAGACGCTTGCGAGCGCGGGGATGAACCGTGTGCTTCTCGCAATCCATGTTGATGATCCAAGCGGCGGATCTCCTGATCTCGACACACGAGATCCGTCGTTTTCTTCACGAGCGAGGCGCACCGAAGGAGACGGAAATCCACGAGCAGACGATCGAGCAGCATAACGACGATGCTGCGGCGATGGAGAACCTCTCCATGGTATCCATGGTGGACGGCCATGAGAGGGATAGAGAGGGCTGACCTCTAGAGAGAAAGAGAGAGAGAGAGATGCTTCTCAAGCATTGTGTGTAAAATAGAGAGCATGGTATGCCTCTCTATTTATAGGGTTTTGGGATCCATGGATCTCAATCCATGTGACATATAAAATCAATGGATGAGATTGATTTATGTCAATCCAATGGTCAAGATTATTGTTGGTAAAAACCAACAACTTGTGATTTAATTTTGATAAAATATATTTGATAAATCAAAAAAATATTAATACCAAATTAAATCAATCAAATAAGGAGAGAAAATACAAAGGAGATCAACCTTCCCCTTTAGAGGGCAATCTCATGGATTCCCATGAGATTGCACATCTCCTTGATTTTCTCTCTACTTATTTTCCAACAACTATTTGTTGGAATTTTTATTCACCAAAATAATTCTCAATTAAATATGGGAATATTGCAATCTTGACATTGGAATATTGTGAATCATATTCACAACCCAAAACAAAATGTAATTTACATTTTCAATTAATTAGACAATGTGTATCCAATACACATTAATAATTAATCTACGAATATAAATTATATTTAACTCTCTCTAATACATTATAAATCACATTTATAATATATTATGAATAATTGGATATTACTATCCACATTATTCTTATCCATAATAATAATTAAATCACATTTAATTATATTGGATAACTTATTCTCTTGTGCTCAAATATATTTGATAATCAAATCACATTTAATTATCTAAGATAACTCTCCTTATAATATGAATCAAATTCATATTATTCATGTTAATTAAATCATATTCAATTATCCATTTTCTCATTGCTCGGATGCATATATCACAATAGAATTATCCATGAACTCTTTCAAGGATAATGCGCTTTCTCCGCGAATACTTGGAGATAAGGACAGGGTGATTGTATTGTTCCACGTATAGTGACATGGATATTGAGATCATATCTCAAATCCAGATCGCGGGCCTCCCATAGATGCTTGATTAAATCAAGACCGTAAATCTAATCTTCTCATTGCATCTGAATCACATTCAGATCAATGTCAAATATTCGGACTAAGATTCGATTACTTCTCTACTGAGAGGAGTCACTAAAATCCAGACCCGTTTCATCACTCCCTAGGAATGGAAGCGTCATGGTTATACAATCGTTTATGATCACATCACCCTCAGGTATTCCTAATACCTGTACATCCTGCATACTGGAAGACCCAGATTAAACCCGAAGTATTGGATCAACTTTATATTGTCTACTCCATGGTTTTATCAGTAAGTTTCTCATTCGATCATTGGGAGTCGGTATTGATCATATACTTTCCAAAAGCATATATCATATCTAGGTCTTGATCATATACTTTCCAAAAGTATATATCAAACCAACAAATTCAGTCAAGCTTCCAAAGCGAGACGACCGTGCGCACGGAATTTGATTCTTCCCAATATCTCATGAGTGAGCTCATGTCTTCCGGTTCAGTAGTGAACCTGTATGATCCCTTTGAGAGATCGTATTGCTCATATGCCCTTATATGCACACCAGCGCGCCGGTGTATAGACCTTGATTAGGCCATCAACCTATTGGTCTGCCAAATGTACATACTCAGACATATAGTAACACATCTGTCTCCGGTCAGAGGATGTGTGCCTATATCATGACAGCATATGATATAGGACTTTGGTTATCTCGATCTCGTTAAGTCAACTCTTTGACCTAACTAATCTGACACCTCTGAATCTCTATTCCTATGCAGAGGACCTGCATCAAGAAGTCGGTCAGATATCAGCCTAACTGAGAAAGGATTGCCATCTCCTACTCAGGCTGGAGATCATTTCTTAATAATCATTTGACGGTGCTTGATGAGTCCTCGATCTAACTCATCAGATATTCATCTAAGCACCAGCCTCTATGATTCAATAATTGAATCAACAGCTGTATGATCATTAAGATGGCCATGGTACATAACTCTAATTGTACTAAGGGACCTATTATGCAAACTATGTACTCTTTATTTCAGATTAAGGAGTGAATTGCAATAACATTTATTGCATAATGGCACGGGGGTGGTGGGAGCAGTGAGAGGGGGAGGTGCGGGGGCACGGGCGGTAAGGGGTCGACCTGATGGCGAGGGGAGGAGGCAGGGCTGGGGGCGGCGGGAGCAGGGGGAGGTGCGGGGGCACGGGGGCAGGGGGAGAGGGGAGGAGGTAGGGAAAGGGAGGGGAGGCGCGAGGGCGCAGAGGTGGCGGGGGTAGGGGGCAAGGGGAGGAGGCAGGATAGGGGGCGGCGAGAGCGGGGGAGGGGGAGGCGCGGGGACTCGGGCATACCGGAAGTTGAAATATATACACCGAAACCCTTCTTGGACACTCGCGGAGGCGAGAGGTGCACCCACAGCGGAGCTCCGACAACCATCTGGCACCTTGGTCCACCGACCAGGTTTGAGCTGCGCCATTTATTTAGTTAGTTAGATTTTCATTCATGTTTTTGATTTATGCATTTAGTTTAGCCCTTAGCCCATTGGTTTAGCTAGTTTAGGTTGATTCGTAGTTCGTCGGAGCTCTGTTCTGGCGAATGATTCCATCGTATTCCATTGTTTATCTAGGGGTGTCTATCGAGTTCAACGAGTTAAGTTGGCATCAACTCGGACTCGAACTCGATAAGAAACTAAGACTCGAACTCATGCTCGATAAGGGTCGAGCCCTGGATCACCAACTCGAACTTGAACTTGTCGAGTTCGAGCTGACTCACGAGCCTCTTATCGAGCCACGAGTTTCTGAGCTGGCTCACGAACCTCAAAATGAGCTGGCTCACGAGCCTCTTATCGAGTCATGAGTCTCTGAGTTGGCTCACGAGCCTCAAAATGAGCAGGCTCATGAACCACTTAACAAGTCAATGTTCCATTTTATATTTTAAATTATGCAAATGCCATTTCTAACTTTGATTTTTTATACTCTTTACTGTAGCTTTTTAGGCAAGCAAAATGTTTACCTCTATTTTATATCAAACTTAATGTGGAAGTTTCGGTATATATATTTCAACTTTTTATTAAGAGAAGAAATGAGTTATCGAGTCAAGTTTCTGAGTTGAACAACACCTAACTCGGACTCGACTCGATAAGCTAACGAGACATAAAACCCAACTCGGGCTTGGGCTCATTAAGGTTTCGAGTCCGGCTTGTGAGCCCTTAATGAGCCGAGCCCGAGTTGAGCTCATTGAGCTTGAGCTTTCCTGACAGCCCTATGTTTATCCGACCCCGCTTCCACCTTCACATCATTCCCCTTCGCTTCTTACATATCCTAACCACCTTCACTCCTCCATATCCATCGTGATCTAGACTCCATCTCTCCCTCCACCACCACCCGCTGGAGAGCGCCACCCACACCACATGTCACCCCATTTCACCACCAATAAGAGCCCACGATCCCTCCTTGCTTGCTGGAGTGTTATTGCAGGTGCTCGAGGCCAAAAGACTCCACTGGGAGTCAGTTTTTGTAGGAGAAGAGGTACATGGGCGCCCATTCCTTCATCGACCTCGCGGAGGAGCTCCGGCGAATGCCGGAGAATTTTGTCACCTCCAGCCACTAGAGGACCTCTGTAGGAAGCTTTTCGGCTATCGTGGAGCGTCAATGGATGCCGGAGAAGGGAGATCCGATCGAAGGAACCTCGCCCAGGCGAGGGTTCTTCCCTGTTCTTCAACCATGCATCTCCACCGTCGGATCTGATGTAGATGCCAGGTGCAGCAAATGCCACTGGATGAAGCACATCACGACCATCATATCGCACTGAGCAATCTAATCTGGAGCGTCCAGCGATGAAGCAGTATAGGCCGTCTGATGCTCGACACGTGGTAAGTGAAGGCGCTAGAACCGTTCGATGGCACATAATAAAGTGTAAATTACATATTTAGCCTCGTCCTTTTTGTATTTTATTTTTAATCCTAGAAAATAACATTAGAGTTTTAAATAAATTAGGCATTTTACACTTAGGCCCCTGATCTTTTTGTAATTGGATTTTGGTCCCTCCTAGAGTCATGTGTAGTGTCCACGTGATTGGGGAAATTTTGCATAGAGGCCCCTAGCGATTTTTGTAATTCTAAGTTAGTATAGTAAAATTAAATAAATGTGTTTTATTCAGGCAAATTTGCACTGAGCCCCTGTAATTTATTTTACTTACAATAAATGCCCCTGCTAAGACATTTATTTTTATGGTCTTTATTTATATATTAAATATATCTACGGTGCTCCTAAAAATTCACAAAAATAGGGTTAAATGCTTCATTCCAAGTATATTCACCCTATTATTTTTATTTGCATTTTTTCATTTAATCTATTTATAAAAAATAGAATGGAGCCTTTTTATTCCATGTCTAACTTACAAAATACCAAAAAATATCAAAATGTCCCTAAAAATTCAAAAAAATTTATATATAGTATATTTTATCTTATTTTAATTACATACCGAAAATCATTAAAAATGGAAAAAAAGTTTAAAATCTAAAAACCCTGAAATCTTTGATAAAAATCTAAAAAAATCCTTTAAAATCCAAAAAATCTTTTTCTATTTTATAATTCTTTTATATAAATATTTATATATTAAAATTGATTTGGATAATTTTGGACTTTATTTATTATTCTTAAAATCCAATTCAATTTCGGCTATATATTTAATCCCTTATTTGGGATATTTTTATTTTAAAAATACATAAAAATCACAAAATTCTAGAAAAATTTAAAAAAATAGAAATATTAAAAAAACCCAAAAATAATTTATTTTTTGAATTTTATCTATATTTATTGATATTTATAAATATACTACAATATATTGTATATATAAAGCCTTATATAGGCTATATTGTTTATATAAAAGAAAAAATAATATAAAATATATATAAGAAAATATAAAAATTGGAAAATATAAAAAGCAAATATAAAAATAAAAAATAAAAATAAAAAACCCACAAAAACTATAAAATGGATAAGAGATAAAAGTCGAACTTTTGAGCATCTTTTTGCCTCCTCCCGTTTGCTCCATGCGTTCGACCTCTACACGTACTTACACGTTATACACATTGTTATAGAGTTATAATAAATTTTAACACCACATTTTTTATATTTAATTGCTTTATTCTTTCTTATGGGTTATCTATTGATTGATTGAGGTTTATTGAGTGGTCGACACATCGACTAGATCTCTCATCCTGTGAGATTTCTAGACCCTCGATTTTCCTCATTCATCAGTTAGGATTCAACCTTCACTGAGATTCACGGGAGGGTTTGTTGTCTTCCTCAAGGAAAATGCGATGCGAGCAAAGGGAAGGATTGATCCCATGGAGATCTAAAGTTTTCCAACCTATCGCCTTGCGGTTACGTTCAAGAACCTCCATCAAATGAGATCCTTGGTCTATGATCAGATGTGCATTGATGATTACCGGGTACATATTGTGTTCACCTGCAAGGAAGGCATACTTCATATTTGAGGGCAATGGTTTTAGCTCAGGCAGAGTGGGAGCTACTTCAGTGGTGACAGCTGCGATTATTGCAGGTGGGGCTTCTTTCGTCTATTCTGCATCCACCCTTTGTTGTTCAGCTTCTTCATTCAAAAATTCACAGAATTTTTCAATAATATCCTCTTCATTGCAGAATTCTTCAATGGTCCATTCCTAGTCTTGAAGTCATGTGATCTTCACTAAAACCTCATCAAGTAATTCAGCAAGAATCTCATCATGATTGATATGGGGAAATTTGACTGCACTCTCCATTCCTTACTCAGAGCAGAGGAATTCATGGATCTCATTGTCATCCATAAATAGGTTGATATCTTGAATTTCTGCTAAAAAGTCATAGTCTTCGGAATGGTTGATCTCCTACACACCTGTTGCAGATGTTCCCTCTGTAGGCTTTGCAGCGGACACGGTCTCTTTCTTGACTTTGATGTTGCTGGAGCTGAATGTGATCTCTCCAGTGTCATAATTCACCATTGCATTGGTTGTTCGCAGGAACGGCCTACCAAGGATGATGGGGGTGAGGAGCTGAGGCGTGGAGACGTCCATGTCTAGCACAACAAAATTGACAGGGAATTACATCCCTTGAACAGTGACGATTACATCCTCCAAAAATCCCCTAGGCTGCTTGACAGATTTGTCTGCAAATTGCAGAATCATCTTCGTAGACTGGAGCGATCCTAACTCGAATTCAGTGAGTAGTGAAGTTGGCATTAAATTGACAAAATAAACGTTGTCGAGCAATGTGTGTTTAAACTCTTGGTTAAACATCTGATAACGAACGAGTGGCGCTCCCTTGTCTTTTTTTATCTGGGAGATTATTGATGGAATCACGGTGGTCATGGTGAGAATGTGCTTTTCATATTTGCCACCTTGACTTCTTGGATTGTGAGGATGAGGTCAACGTCGTGTCGTATATGCATATTTGAGTCCTTTCTTCACAGCAAGCATATGCTCAAGAGCTTTCATCAGAGGCATATTCAAGATCAAATTTTGAATAATTTCCACAATGACAGGATCAGACAAAGCATTTCCAATTTTTTTGTGTTTTTTCATTGCTTTTCGGAAAGGAATATTTACAGAATCTAAAATTGTATCATTCAAAATTTTATCCCAATCATTGTTTACAGGTAGATGGCAAAAATGTGTAAAATCATCTACAAGTTGTGGAATAAAAAGTGCAGGCTCATCTTCGTGTACTAGCTTTGGATTCGCTGCATGTGTAGGATTCTTCAAGACTGGTACTGGGTCTGCGGCACGTGTATACATCTCCACTACTTGCTAGCCTCCACTGAATCTATTGTTGTCTTTTTGTATTTTTGTATTTTCTTCATTTTTTGTGATTTTTTTGCAGATGATGCTCCTCCAAAAATGTTGCTTTGCTATTGTGTTGGTTGGATTGACAACTCCCCGTCAGATGCAAGATGCTTTCCCTTTGCGGTCATTGATGGCTGCAGTGCTCTACCACTCCTGAGGTAACAACATTAGATATAAACAAATCATTTCTACGTGAGTCGGAAAGATCACTGCATAATATTACCTGCTCCTTGCATCGGAAGTTATTCGGATATGCTTCGACCTAGGCTGGAATGACGGTCTTAGCAGCCGTCAGGTTGGCTATCTTCTGAGTCATCTCAGCCAAGTTCTTCACTAATTTCTCTAAGCAAGCAAGGTATGGGTTCATCGACACGTCCTCAGAAGAGTCTTTGTGTTGGGGCCTCTGATAAAGTTGAAAATCGGTTTCACGGCTTTTTGTTTTTAGAGGAAGCGATCGATGTAGCAAAAAGCCGCGAAACAAAAAGACGATCTTCAACTTATCAAACAAATTTGGTTTTCATTCGGAAAACCTACATTAAATTTTTAACCAGGCAAGTGTTACCGGGTCGAACTCAAGGAGGCAGAATAGAATCCTTTATTTCTTTCGAAGATTTCTTTGTAATTGTATTTCTTATCTCTTCTCAAAGTTATCAAGCTAAAAAAACCTTTTTTATTGATTTTTTTATTTTTATTTTTATTTGATTTTAATCTTTTCAAATTTTTATTTAATTTTCAAAAAGGGATAATTTTTCAAAAATATTTATTTATTGTATAATAGGTGGATATTATATAGGTGGTAGAATATAATAGGGTGAACGGGGTAGAGCAGCGAGCTCGAACTACACAAGAAATCAAAACAAGATGAGGCGAGATTCGACAAAATCAAAATGCGACAAAAACACGAAAATCCTCGAAAACTTAATACTAGGTAGATGGGGTAGTTACGTAACTACCCTAAAGAAATCGTCAAGAAAGGAGGTCAAACGAGGTCAAAATAGCCCCTACAACCCAGGGGCATAAGCGCAAAAAAAGTATATGAAAATGTTTTCAAAATGGTCCTCAGGGACTGTTCTGTAAGAAAAATATACAAAACTTTACATTTAGGTCCCTACGGAGGGACCTAAATGTAATTATAGGAAACCTGGGGGCGGAGCGAAATTTCTGGAAACCGGTTGGGTTTAGTTCGCAAATGTTTCACCGTTTCGCAATGGAAGGCTGAGATTAAAAGTTCCTGGCGCTGATCGGACAGATGCGGGTGTGCCACGTGTCGCGCACCTGTAGCTTCTGTGTTCTTGAGGTTGTTACGAAGCTTGGCGACGACGTCTCTTCTCCGAATTTCTCCGGCCAACCAACAATATCTTTGGCACTCCGACGGGGCCAGAGGGGTGGCGACTCCACCCCTCGAGCTCGCCCGCGACAGGGGGAGATCGACGGTGGCTCGAAGCGGTGGTGGTGCGCTGATGAAGATGGCGATCTCGACTAACTGGAGGTTGTTCAGTTCTGGCGACCCATCTTTGGAGATGTATTCCGATGAAGATTGAAGGCTTCCAGATCCTTGCGAGTGCTCCTTAGTGAAGTCTGATCTGCAAATAACAAAATGTTGTGCTCGATTTTCTAGGAATCGGCCTAGGGGTGATAGAATGCAAGAACAAACTTGATGAAAATTTAGTTTCCAGAAGATCTGAAGAACTGCATGAAAATGGCAATAAAACGAAACGCGAATCGAATGGAATCTACATGATTTTGAGAGAGGAATTACGGAGGGCGGCTAACCTAGATGATTAAGCTAACTAAAGACGCGATTAGCCACGCTAATCGTGGCACGAAGATCGAGGCGAAAATCTGAGAAAATGGAGGAAGAAGGTCTGGGGATTCAAGGTATATTACCTGGAAGCGTGCTCGACGGGCGACCCTTGACCGGAGCGTGGACGCGCACTGGGCGGCGATGCAAGGAGGTGACCGGCCTTGGAACCTCCTCCGACGTCTCCTCCTCCTCACAGGCTCCTCCAAAGTGCTGTCACCACCGTAGGTCGGCCGGAACGAGGCTCGGAAGTTGGGGTGTCGGGTAGCCTGGAGCTGGAGCTCTGGTGGTTGGAGAGTTGGTTGGCGATGGCGGACTTGAAGATCTTATATAGATCATTTGCTTGGGCTCCAAGTTTAGATCCAAGGGTGGCGTTGAAGCTGGTTGTTAGAGGAAGAGATCGGATGGCTTAGATCGCCTGGAAGGTTCTCGAGTCACGCCGGAGAAATGGGGGAAGTCGGCAGGTTCAACAAGGTTTGGCGCAATTGAATCATGCCAATCCCAGCCAGATCACCAGCACCGCAGAGATGGAGGTGGAGCCGCAATCCACTTCCCCAAGATTCAGTTGCGCCAAACCTTGTTCAACCTGCCGACTTCCCCCATTTCTCCTGCGCGACTCAAGAACCTTCCAGGCGATCTAAGCCATCCGATCTCTTCCTCTAACAACCAGCTTCAACGCCACCCTTGGATCTAAACTTGGAGCCCAAGCAAACGATATATATAAGGTCTTCAAGTCCGCCATCGCCAACCAACTCTCCAACCACCTGAGCTCTAGCTCCAGGCTACCCGACACCCCAACTTCCGAGCCTCGTTCCGGCCGACCTACGGTGGTGACAGCACTTTGGAGGAGCCTGCGAGGAGGAGGAGACGTCGGAGGAGGTTCCAAGGCCGGTCACCGCCTTGCATCGCCGCCCAGTGCGCGTCCACGCTCCGATCAAGGGTCGCCCGTCGAGCACGCTTCCAGGTAATATACCTTGAATCCCCAGACCTTCTTCCTCCATTTTCTCAGATTTTCGCCTCGATCTTCGTGCCACGATTAGCGTGGCTAATCGCATCTTTAGTTAGCTTAATCATCTAGGTTAGCCGCCCTCCGTAGTTCCTCTCTCAAAATCGTGTAGATTCCATTCGATTCGCGTTTCGTTTTATTGCCATTTTCATGTGGTTCTTCAGATCTTCTGGAAACTAAATTTTCATCAAGTTTTGATCTTGCATTCTATCACCCCTAGGCCGATTCCTAGAGAATCGAGCACAACATTTTGTTATTTGCAGATCAGACTTCACTAAGGAGCACTCGCAAGGATCTGGAAGCCTTCAATCTTCATCGGAATACATCTCCAAAGATGGGTCGCCAGAACTGAACAACCTCCAGTTGGTCGAGATCGCCATCTTCATCAGCGCACAACCGCCGCTTCGAGCCACCGTCGATCTCCTCCTACCGCGGGCGAGCTCGAGGGGTGGAGGCGCCACCCCTCTGGCCCCGTTGGAGTGCCAAAGATACTGCTGGTTGGTCGGAGAAATTCGGAGAAGAGACTTCGTCGCCAAGCTTCGTAACAACCTCAAGAACACAGAAGCTACAGGTGCGCGACACGTGGCGCACCCGCATCCGTCCGATCAGCGCCAGGAACTTTTAATCTCAGCCTTCCATTGCGAAACGGTGAAACATTTGCGAACTAAACCCAGCCGGTTTCCAGAAATTTCGCTCCGCCCCCAGGTTTCCTATAATTACATTTAGGTCCCTCTGCAGGGACCTAAATGTAAAGTTTTGTATATTTTTCTTACAGAACAGTCACTGAGGACCATTTTGAAAACATTTTCAAATACGTTTTTTTGCGCTTATGCCCCTGGGCTGTAGGGGCTGTTTTGACCTCATTTGACCTCCTTTCTTGACGATTTCTTTAGGGTAGTTACGTAACTACCCCATCTACCTAGTATTAAGTTTTCGAGGATTTTTGTCGTGTTTTTGTCGCATTTTGATTTTGTCGAATCTCGCCTCATCTTGTTTTCATTTCTTGTGTAGTTCGAGCTCGCTGCTCGACCCCGTTCACCCTATTATATTCTACCACCTATATAATATCCACCTATTATACAATAAATACATATTTTTGAAAAAATATCCCTTTTTGAAAATTAAATAAAAATTTGAAAAGATTAAAATCAAATAAAAAAATAAAAATAAAAAAATCAATAAAAAAGGTTTTCTTGGCATGATAACTTTGAGAAGAGATAAGAAATACAATTACAAAGAAATCTCCGAAAGAATCAAAGGATTCTATTCTGCCTCCTTGAGTTCGACCCAAGAACACTTACCTGGTTAAAAATTTAGTGTAGGTTTTCCGAATGAAAACCGAATTTTTTTGATAAGTTGAATACCGTCTTTTTGTTTCGCGGCTTTTTGCTACATCGACCGCTTCCTCTAAAAACAAAAAGCCGCGAAACCGATTTTCAGCTTTATCAAAATGGCGACGTTGCCGGGGAGGCGTTAGAACTTTTTGATTTTTTTTCTTTTTCTTTGTGATTTTATTTTTTCTCTCTTCTCTTTGTTTCGCTTTTCGTACGGTTTTTCGTACGTCTTTTTCATGCTTTTTTAGTTTCTCTTTCATTTTCTTACGCCTTTCTCGGCTTTCTCGATCGATCTTTTGCTAACTATCTTTGCAGGGCCTGCAGGATCAGCCGGCTTCTTCGGAAGCCGAATCAGTTGAAAGAGCAGAGGTCGGCTCCTTCTTCACGAGTCGACTGCAGAGGGCAGAGTAATTAATGTATTTTTTTGTAAAAGAGAGAGAAAGGGAGAGAAGCTGTAATAGATAATAAACAACCCCCCCCCCCATTTTTTCAGGGCATGATTCGCTGGATAGCGTGTATCCGAGGATCAGGGCACCCACCGCGGTTTTATCGCTTGACGACTTTCCGTGGTTTTCTAGATGTTTGTTTAGGATTTTCTTTACTCTAGCTGTTTGCGTCCGCGTAGTTAGTCTTAGGACTCGCAACCTAGGTGCTTGCTTTTAGGGTTTTTATAATAAAAAAATAGGTAGTCGTTTGAAAAAACCAAAAAAATTACAAAACCACAAAACTAAAATCAGGACTGCTAATCCTATCTGACTTAAAAGCCGTAAACCGACTCAAGTGATTTGGGAGAGTAACCCCCGCACATTTCTCAGAGTGTGCGAGTTCGAGAGACGACCCATAAGGATAGAGCCCAAACCTCGTATTTCTCATGAAATACTACTGGATTCATACACCTGATCACTGTTCCTTAGTGGTAAGCTCGGGTAGCCGGAAACGGTTCGGGTTTACTTAGCAGAGTGGGAGGTTTAGAGGACACTGCGCAAGGCTCCGTTCTCAAGTAACACGGGTAGCCGGAAATGGTCCGTACTTACTCCCATACTGGCTGAGTGCGAGTGGTCTCGTGTAAGGATTTGGGCCAAATCATCGGGCACCTATTGGATTGCTCAGCCCGCGTAACCGAAAAACTTGTTTGCTAATCACAACCTTAAAACCGAAAAGATAAAAAGACCGAACTCTTACGGTCTTCATCGGGTTGAGTTGGTGAATACGGGGTTTGCTTTGTGTTTGCTTGCGGGGCGTGAGTTTCCGCGGCTTTCGCATCTCTCTCTCTCTTGAATCGTAAACGTGCTCTCCCGAATCTTTCTCTTGACATCAAAGATGACATCTCAATGGCTTTTCGGCTCAGACTCTGTGAGCTTTCGACCGTCCACCGTCGAGCGTACGTCTTCACAGGCTCGGGATGACCCTCTTCCCAAGTCGGTCCCATCAGATCTCGAGGCGAGTCAGACTCAGACTCCCTCACCTCCTGGCCAGACTATTGAGGCAGACCCTTCCCTCAATACATCTTCTAGATCTCCTGAGTACTTTCGCTGAATTCTTACGAGAGTTTTTACTTTACAAACGATCAGATGGCTCGCGGCAAAGGACCAGCAGCAGACGAGAGGCCACCAGCTGGGGAGCAGCACGAAGGAAGGCCAGACGCAGATGTTACAACGGACATTCTCGATACACTTCAGCAGATGAACTTGCATATTCGAGAGCAATTTAGAGTTCAGAATGAACTGCAGGCTGAATTAGCCGCGCTGAGAGCAGGGGTCAGGAACCAGTTACCGCCTGCGGTTCCCGCAACTTTACGGGACGAGTATGACTCGGGCGTAAGAACGCTCCACCATTGGATTCGGCTATCGTCGAATCAAGGGCCATACGAACTCAGACTGTCCTTCATCTCCTTGCTTCCAAAGTACTATGGGAATGTCGCAGAGGAGCCGTTCACATTTTTACAGCAGTTTGAGATGATTTGCGGAACGGCTTGTTATCCAGGAGTAACGCAGGAGGTCGTACGCCTCAAGGCCTTCCCCTTTGCCTTAGCCGATAAGGCCCTTTATTGGCTGAGTCATCTGGGGAGGGAAATCTCTACATGGGACGACCTGAAGTCCACCTTCCTATGCAAATATTTTCCTCTGGGAAGGACGAACATGATGAGGAGTTAGATCTCCAACTTTACGCAACTGCCGCACGAATCATTCCATGAGGCATGTGATCGATTCAAGGACCTGACGGAGAGATGCCCGCATCATGAGATCCCGATGAAGGTGCTCGTGCAAAACTACTTCGGAGGACTCCAGCCAGAAATTCAGGGGCTCGTGAGTACCGCATGTGGCGACAGCTACTTGAATAAGGATGTCGAGTCAGTATGGGCCATCTTTGAAGGGATGGTCGAGAATTCAAGAGTTGTAGACTCTACTCGGGCATTTCAGAAAGCCCCACAACCACCACATCACTGAGAACATCACAAGGTGGCGAACATCTCAGACTCTGAATCCAACACCAACATGGGCTTTATTAGCGAGAATTGACGTTGTGGACGTGATTCACAAGCAGGTCCAAGACCTACAACCGCTGCGGGAGTTGGAGAAACTCTCATCTCTACCTCAGCAACTGAGTGATCTCTTGAAGAAGGTCGCTGATCTTCAGATCCAGTACCAGCACAGCCAGACTTCTTCGAATGCGCAACCAGCACGGATGATCGCACCCACTCCACCCACCCGTCAGATCCACTACGTCCAGAGCGAGTCCGAGATTCTGCAGATCGATTGGCACGAGGATCAGTCTCATGCCAATCCCAGCCAGATCACCAGCACCGCAGAGATGGAGGTGGAGCCGCAATCCACTTTCGAGATCAACGAGATTTGGTATACTCCGATACAGCAGCCGAGTATACTGAATCAGCAGTCGTACGGTCATCCACAGCATGGACGTCCGCAATTTCAGCACCGCCAGAGCTTCACGCCACAGTAGTCTAATCCGAATGTCTACCATCAAAGACCGCAACATTCATATCAGCACCCTGCTCATTACTCACCGAATTATCCTTATCAGCAACCGCATCAGTCTTCCTCCACACCTCAGCGATACTCCCAGCCTTCCACTTCTCAGCATTTCATGCCAAGGCAGGAGAGAGGAGCAAGCCAGGGCCACCACACCGAACCTGAGATGTCTTCACAGGCCCGGGCACTCAACCAGATCATGGACATGCTGAGTACGCTACAGATCACGCACAAGACTGAGATGGAGCAGGTTAACCGTCGTCTGGACGAGTTAACCGTGCCGAAGACCACTCTCCCAGCCCAGCCTCAGATGAACCCGAATAACAAGAGGAGGCATCCAGAGCAGGTAGATACTACAGGTAAGATCTCATTTCCTGAATTTTTATCTAACTTCATTCGTCTCAGGAGCGGTAGATCACCACAAGCACCTGCTGGAGAAGAGGAGGGGGCACTAGAGGAGCACGAGCAGAACCATGATCCTGAAGCCGAGGAGGAGAAACCGCAAGATGATGAGGACCATTATGCAGAATCAAGAGACGGGAGCAATGCCAACACAACAGATATGGACACTGGCGACTCAGATGATGACATCACGCCAGATCAGGCAGAGAGCCCCGACAAAAATATTTCTTCCCCTGTCTTAGAGAGTTTTGTAAATAATTCTGAAACTTTCGATGTACAAGCTAATTCCAATTTGAATAAAAGTTCTGATTTTTTAACCCCTGAAATTGTTCCTTTTCCTGACGCTTTGTTTGGAAGAGGAAAGAAAAACACCAAAAAGAATGTTGTCAATCCAGAAACCGAACGTTTACTAAAAGATCACATCTTTCTGAAGATTCCACTGCATGATGCCTTGGATCATTTTCCTACGCTCAAGAATCAGTTGAGGAACCGATGCACCACGCGTAGGAAAAAGAGATCACGAGTTGAGAAGCATATATTGACCAAAGCAACTTCGTGTGCAATTCGGAACAAGGTACCGAAGAAGAAGAAAGATTTGGGAGCTCACTATGTCAATTGTCAGATTAAAGACACTACATTCCATCGAACTCTCTTAGATAATGGTTCCTTGATAATTTTCCTTCCATCTTCTTTGCTTGATAAGCTCAAGCTAGGTTCTCTCTATAAATCACGAGCGATACTTCAGTTTGCAGATCGATCTATAAAGAGACCTAGAGGTGTGCTAAGGAACATTATCGTGACTGTTCAGGGCTCACAGTTTCCCGTGGACTTTACGGTCCTAGACATGACATGCCCTACACAGTTACACCTTGCTCCAATCATTCTCAGAGACCCTTTTTGCAGACAGCAAGAGCACTCTTCGATTATGATGCTGGGAGAGTATCATTCCGCACAGACAACGGAGGGATACACATTGAGATGGAGAGAGAATGTAGCAGTCCTAGATCAGTATTGTCATTCACGTCAGAGGACACCAGTTTTGCAGAAGATTGCCAGAACATAGATGAGACACAGTTTCCTGATCTTGAGAGCGTCTATTTTGATACCCAAGATATCCTACATGAGGATAGGGTAGATCACTTGGTACCTAGTTCTTCAGATGATTGTTCACATACAGAGACAGATTTCATATCAGACTCAAATGAACAGTTATCTGCAGTAGATATCTCTGTGCCGCAGATTGAAAGTACACATATTACAGTACAAGAGTCCATCGAATACATTACACAGATCATACAGTCTATTCAGCCTAGAGAGTCGGATGGTGTAATGCTTACACATATAGACACCTTCTGTAGTCCGACTCCAGAGACGCATACTTCAGAAAAGAGAGCTATGCCATGTACAGAGTTTACTTATAGAAGAAGCTCTACTTTTTCAGCCAAGGATCAATACACACATAAAAAGCAGAAAATCCAGTATGACCCTGGTGGAAGTGATCAGATAAATGTTCGTGGTTAACGGGCAGATGCCGAAGCACTTCATCGGAACTACTGATCATCTGGCCCGCACTGAAGTGATCTATTTTGTACAGGCATCATGATCATTCTTTCACTTCTTCCTTTACAAATTCTTTTGAGTCATTCATTTCTGGAGATTCACAACACTTGTATATTCTTCGTAGACCACAATCGTCCCCATTTTTGCTCGTCTTCTATGCTTAGGATACCAGATCCTAAGTATAGGGGGGACCGATTGCCCGCTGATTTATGTTTTATTTTTTTGTACTAATTCTTTTGTATAGCCTTTCTTTTTCACAAATCACTGGTCCCCAATTTTTGGCTACACTCTTTTCTATAGTTAGGATGCCTTATCCTAAGTATAGGGGGACCGAGTGATTTCGATGATTTCGTGTTCTTTCCCTTTTGAACTTTCGTTATTTATTATTTTCATTCAGTCATCCCGTTTTTGCTCTCCCATGATACTTACGATGACCTGATCGTAAGTATAGGGGGGGTTGACTAACTTGTACTCGATATCCTTTTTCATCCACTTTTACTTAGCACAAGTTATGTCCTCCTTTTTCTCTTTTGACGCTATGAGGACATAGCACAAGCTAAGTATAGGGGGGTGTGTATATATTGTATATATACTTTCGTCCATATCTCGTACTTTTATGTATTTTCTATATATATAAAATCCATAAAAAGTGGGTACGGGTTAATTTAAAATCCACTTATATTTATATATTATTCATAAAATCCTTGTAAATAAGTAAAATATGCTTAAAAATTGTATTTAAAACTTTTAATTAAAATATGTCTTTAAAATTTGTACTTAAAATTTGTATAATACTTAGTTAAAATCCTATTTATTAAAACATGTGTAAAAACCATTCAATCCTTGTAAAATACTTTGTAGATAAAATTTGTAAAATACATTAGACACTTAACTTGAATAAAATATATCTTGTAAAATTCATGAATAAAATCTTGCTTATAAAAATTATAAAATCCATAAAAAATACCAAGTCCTAAAATTCATAAAAAATATAAAATCCTTAAAATCTATAAAAATGAGTAAAATTCAGAAAATACACTTCACAAAAACATGGTTGCATTTGCATTCGCATTTTTCAGAATAAGTTTGATTTCTGGAACTAAGGACTGAGTCTAGTCTAAAGGATGGAGCTTGATTACGGCCTTTAACTTTCGTTGTAAGGAGCCTGACTAGGATCTGAATTTAGACTCTCCAGGTCTTGTGACTTAAATCTTTGGGCCGTAAGACCATATTCGAGAAATCAACTCATCTGTGCTTAAGTAGACCATTTGGAGTCATCCGTACAACTCTATACCAGTGAACCAATCTTGAACACATGCACTCTGCACTTAGCTCGACTCGCATGGAGTTCCGAAGGGTAGTACACCTTGGTAGTATGTTTCTATCCTTATCTTTGCGGCATTGACGTCCAAAGACGGGAGAGATTGGGGTTGCGATAGTTGCTTCGGATGAGGGAAGGATCTGCTGACACAATTTTTCTAAGACCTCAAAAAAGGGACGGACTAAAAAGATGTTATATCCATCGAGGCACAAAGGATGAATGCAGTGCAAGAAAATTACAAAGTCAAAGCAAAGCAGAAGCCACCAAATAAGACCACAATGGTCCAAGCTTCCACCAAAAATGCCTGCACATCTTAGTGGAGACTCAGCTACACCGGTTGGGCTTCACAAGGAGATGCGTCTACACTGGTCGCACTCCACTTCTTTTCTCATTCTTCTAACTTCTCCCTATATTCGATTGTGGACATAGCAGAACTGAACTCAGAAGGGAATACCTCCCTCCCCGAGGAAAGAGTAGCGGGATGAGGAAGCCATAGAAGTGTATAGCCGGGATTGAAGGTTTCTTCGGTTCTCTAAGCAGGAAGAGCTAAATCAATTCACACACTGTACAAGTTGACTTCAAGGATGATAGCGTTTGCGATATGAATAAGTGAGTCTGAACTAGCCAATGAAGTGATCTTGAGTAAGGATTATGGAACTCTAGGACTGTTGAGGACAAAATCCTAATCCTAGTTAAGGTTCCGACAAAATGCTTGTTTCAGGCTCGATCGAGCTCTGTCCTTCGTCTGTTCTCATGAATTGGTTTAGGAAAACAAATTCATTCTAACTTTCTTTCTTTTTCACTTACTTTTTCAAAATAAGTGTTTGCTAAGGGACCAGCAAAGTTTAAGTATAAGGGGGTTGATGAATCCATGATTCATTAATTTTTCTGTCGCATTTTGTCTTAAAACCCTTAACAAATACATGTAAATATCCATTAATTCTCATTTTTTAACAAATCACTATTCATGTATAAATATTCACTTTTAACCACTAAAATCATGTAAATTAATAAAGAACAAGAAAAGAAAGAAAAGGCAGATTGAATATATGTATATATATACAATATGACTTAAAATATAAATATAGCTGTAAAATATATTTATAGCCCAACCCTAGAGACCAAGTCAGCATGAATTGGTTGACAAACCAAAAAGTAGGGGGAGATAAGGAAAGAAAACCAGAAAAAAATAATAATTTAATACACACTCCATACAAATCCCACTGTTTAGACAATAAATACAAAACTTCAAAGAATTTTAATTAATCCATATGAATATACTTTTCACTAAACTCTTCTCCTAGTTATTCCTAAAAATGTATATAAAAATATAAAAATAAGTTAAAAATATTACCCTGTATATATGCCAAGAAACTCAGCCTATAAATTGTCAAAATCTCAACTTCCGAACATCATAACTTCCTCATACGAATTCCAATTTCACTCTACTCACCTTTAAAGTTCATAAAATAATGTTCTCTAATTAACAAAGGTGGTTTCATCGAATTCGGAGTCTGTTTGCAAAAAGTCGGTTTTGGAACCAAAAGACAACGGGGTTTCTGGCTATTTATTTTCTGCAACACACATTATTTATCGTTTTCTTAATTTTGTAATTTTTAAATTATTTCTTAATCTTTTAGTTTCACCCTAAATTATTTCATAATTTTTGGAATATATTTCTTATTTTAATAAAATCAAAAAAATGCCAAAATATAGGTATAAATGACCTACTTAGATACTAACCATATTTATTAAAATATGCAAATTAACTTATTAAAATCCATAAAAATTCGTATAAACCTTATTTAATAATTAAAAAATATAAAATTATTTTTTATTTATTTATTTATTAAATTAAAAATCTAAAACCTATTTATAAATACATATTTATTAATATAATATTTATATCTTGAAAAATATTTATTATTTATACAAAGTATTTATTCCATAAATTAGATAATTAATTTATTTAACTTTCTTGTATTTATACCTAATTAAAATAACTTTACTTACTAATTATTATCTATTTTACAAAGAATTTCCACTTCTGGGCCAACCAGGCGCTGACACTTGTCAGCACCTGGTTCATCTTCCCCAAGATTCAGTTGCGCCAAACCATGTTCAACCTGCCGACTTCCCCCATTTCTCACGCGCGACTCGAGAACCTTCCAGGCGATCTAAGCCATCCGATCTCTTCCTATAACAACCAGCTTCAACGCCACCCTTGGATCTAAACTTGGAGCCCAAGCAAACGATCTATAAGGTCTTCAAGTCCGTCATCGCCAACCAACTCTCCAACCACCTGAGCTCCAGCTCCAGGCTACCCGACACCCCAACTTCCGAGCCTTGTTCCGGCCGACCTACGGTGGTGACAGCACTTTGGAGGAGCCCGCGAGGAGGAGGAGACGTCGGAGGAGGTTCCAAGGCCGGTCACCGCCTTGCATCGCCGCCCAGTGCGCGTCCACGCTCCGGTCAAGGGTCGCCCGTCGAGCACGCTTCCAGGTAATATACCTTGAATCCCCAGACCTTCTTCCTCCATTTTCTCAGATTTTCGCCTCGATCTTCGTGCCACGATTAGCGTGGCTAATCGCGTCTTTAGTTAGCTTAATCATTTAGATTAGCCGCCCTCCGTAATTCCTCTCTCAAAATCGTGTAGATTCCATTCGATTCGCGTTTCGTTTTATTGCCATTTTCATGCAGTTCTTCAGATCTTCTGGAAACTAATTTTCATCAAGTTTTGATCTTGCATTCTATCACCCCTAGGTCGATTCCTAGAGAATCGAGCACAACAGTTTGTTATTTGCAGATCAGACTTCACTAAGGAGCACTCGCAAGGATCTGGAAGCCTTCAATCTTCATCGGAATACATCTCCAAAGATGGGTCTCCAGAACTGAACAACCTCCAGTTGGTCGAGATCGCCGTCTTCATCGGCGCACCACCGCCGCTTCGAGCCACCGTCGATCGCCCTCTACCGCGGGCGAGCTCGAGGGGTGGAGGCGCCACCCCTCTGGCCCCGCCGGAGTGCCAAAGATACTGCTGGTTGGCCGAAGAAATTCAGAGAAGAGACGTCGTCACCAAGCTTCGTAACAACCTCAAGAACACATAAGCTACAGGTGCGCGACATGTGGCGCACCCGCATCCGTCCGATCCGTGCCAGGAACTTCTAATCTCAGCCTTCCATTGCGAAACGGCGGAACATTTGCGAACTAAACCCAGCCGGTTTCCAGAAATTTCGCTCCGCCCACCAGGTTTCCTATAATTACATTTAGGTCCCTTCGCAGGGACCTAAATGTAAAGTTTTGTATATTTTTCTTACAGAACAATCCCTGAGGACCATTTTGAAAACATTTTCAAATACTTTTTTTGCGCTTATGCCCCTGGGCTGTAGGGGTTGTTTTGACCTCGTTTGACCTCCTTTCTTGACGATTTCTTTAGGGTAGTTACGTAACTACCCCATCTACCTAGTATTAAGGTTTCGAGGATTTTTGTCGTGTTTTTGTCGTATTTTTATTTTATCGAATCTCGCCTCATCTTGTTTTGATTTCTTGTGTAGTTCGAGCTCGCTGCTCGACCCCGTTCACCCTATTATATTCTACCACCTATATAATATCCACCTATTATACAATAAATAAATATTTTTGAAAAAATATCCCCTTTTGAAAATTAAATAAAAATTTGAAAAGATTAAAATCAAATAAAATCAATAAAAATAATAAAATCAATAAAAAAGGTTTTCTTGGCTTGATAACTTTGAGAAGAGATAAGAAATACAATTACAAAGAAATCTCTGAAAGAATCAAAGGATTCTATTCTGCCTCCTTGAGTTCAACCCAGGAATACTTGCCTGGTTAAAAATTTAGTGTAGGTTTTTCGAATGAAAATCAAATTTGTTTGATAAGTTGAAGATCGTCTTTTTGTTTCACGGCTTTTTGCTACATCGACCGCTTCCTCTAAAAACAAAAAGCCGTGAAACCGATTTTCAGCTTTATCAAAATGGCGCCGTTGAAGACGGCGATCTCGACCAACTGGAGGTTGTTCAGTTCTGGCGACCCATCTTTGGAGATGTATTCCGATGAAGATTGAAGGCTTCCAGATCCTTGCGAGTGCTCCTTAGTGAAGTCTGATATGCAAATAACAAAATGTTGTGCTCGATTCTCTAGAATAGGCCTAGGGGTGATAGAATGCAAGATCAAAACTTGATGAAAATTTAGTTTCCAGAAGATCTGAAGAACCGCATGAAAATGGCAATAAAATGAAACGTGAATCGAATGGAATCTACACGATTTTGAGAGAGGAATTACGGAGGGCGGCTAACCTAGATGATTAAGATAACTAAAGATGTGATTAGCCACGCTAATCGTGGCACGAAGATCGAGGCGAAAATCTGAGAAAATGGAGGAAGAAGGTCTGGGGATTCAAGGTATATTACCTGGAAGCGTGCTCGACGGGCGACCCTTGACCGGAGCGTGGAAGCGCACTAGGCGACGATGCAAGGCGGTGACCGGCCTTGGAACCTCCTCCGACGTCTCCTCCTCCTCGCGGGCTCCTCCAAAGTGTTGTCACCACCGTAGGTCGGCCGGAACGAAGCTTGGAAGTTGGGGTGTCGGGTAGCCTGGAGTTGGAGCTCAGGTGGTTGGAGAGTTGGTTGTTAATGGTGGAGGTTTAGGAGCTTATATAGAGAAGTTTCGTGGGCTCCAAGTTTAGATCTAGGGATGGCGATGAAGTAGGTTGTTAGAGGAAGAGATCGGATGGCTTAGATCGCCTGGAAGGTTCTCGAATCACGCGTGAGAAATGGGGGAAGTCGGCCGGTTGAACAAGAAGTCGGCCAATTGAATCTTGGGGAAGATGAACCAGGTGTTGACAAGTGTCAACACCTGGTTGGCCCAGAAGTGGAAATTCTTTGTAAAATAGATAATAATTAGTAAGTAAAGTTATTTTAATTAGGTATAATTCAAGAAAGTTAAATAAATTAATTATCTAATTTATGGAATAAATACTTTGTATAAATAATAAATATTGTTCAAGATATAAATATTATATTAATAAATATGTATTTATAAATAGGTTTTAGATTTTTAATTTAATAAATAAATAAATAAAAATTAATTTTATATTTTCTTAATTATTATAATATTAAATAAGGTTTATACGAATTTTTATGGAATTTAATAAGTTAATTTGCATATTTTAATAAATAGAGGTATAAGTTCTCTAGTTCATTTATACCTATATTTTAGGGTTTTTGATTTTATTAAAATAATAAATAGTCTCCAAAAATTATGAAATAATTTAGGGTGAAACTACAAGATCATGAAATTGTTTAAAAATTATAAAATTAAGAAAATTATAAATAATGTGTGTTACGTAAAATAAATAGCCCAGAAACCCCGTTGTCTTTTGGTCCCAAAACCGACTTTTTGCAAACAGACTCCGAATTCGATGAAACCACCTTCATTAATTAGAGAATATTATTTTATGAACTTTAAAGGTGACTAGAGTGAAATTGGAGTTTGTATGATGAAGTTATGATGTTCGGAAGTTGAGATTTTGACAACTTACAGGCTGAGTTTCTTGGCATATATACAGGGTAATATTTTTAACTTATTTTTATATTTTTATATACATTTTTAGAAATAACTAGGAGAAGAGTTTGGTGAAAAATATGTTCATATGGATTAATTAAAAATCTTTGAAGTTTTGTATTTATTGTATAAATAGTGAAAGGTGTATATGTGTGTGTTAACTTATTTTTTTAAGTTTTCTTTCCTTATCTCCCCCTACTTATTGGTTTGTCGACCAATCCATGCTGACTTGGTCTCGGGGGTTGGGCTATAAATATATCTTACAGCTGTATTTATATTTTAAGTCATATTGTACATATATACATATATTCAATCTGCCTTTTCTTTCTTTTCTTGTTCTTTATTTGTTTACATGATTTTAGTGGTTAAAAGTGAATATTTACACATGAATGATGATTTGCTAAAAGATGAGAATTAATGGATATTTACATGTATTTGTTGAGGGTTTTAAGATAAAATACGACAGAAAAGTTAATGAATCATGGATTCATCAGCCTCTAACTCTGGTAGTGCAGGAGAGGCTATTGCTGGTAAACCTGGGAGAAATGGTGAGGGGGAGGTCGAGAAGGGTACTGTGGATACTATTGAGAGGGATAAAAATTCTGATATTGTGCAACTGGTTGCTGATGCTAACAGCCTTGATGATGGTAACCAGATTGCTAGTGTTTTTTATATCCTTGCATCAAGGTGTTCCCATATTGTGGAGGCTTCTGGTTCTAGGGTGGATATGGTTGGAAGTTCCTCCCACCCTGTTGTTGTTGGTAGTGTGGCCGACTGGCCGAGTTCTAATCATGAGAATGTCCCTAAGGCCGGGTCGGCTGCTGTCCATGGTCCTACACACCTTTTATCTCTTGAATCTGCAAAGGAGGTGGAGGGAATTGCTCGGGGTAAGCTGGCTGCGACTCTGGTTGATAGACAACCATATGTGTATGCGACTACATGGGCTGCTCCGGGACATGCACGCAGTAGACGTGCTGGACTTGTTGGGGTTGCGAGAGACTCAGATGAGGGGGTTGCATCGATGCTGGCTCTTTCATCTCAGTGGATGTCTCGGTAGTGGCATATACAGAGTTGCATACGTTAGCATTTAGTGCTCGAACGAGCTGCTCCAGCTGTTGGGAAATCAAGTCAAGCTTTTCCAAACCCTGGATCCTTTTCTCAATGACCGGAAGCTTTTCAAGGTCCTACGACCTCTTCTCAATAATGTCTCCTTAGACAAGTGGCTCCCAATGATGCTGAATGAAACTGGAGATAAGAGCGCACATCTGGTTCAGGCGACCGAGAGGGTAAAACTTGTGGAGAAATGCAAAATTTAACTCATCCCAGGTCGTTATTACCTTTCCCAAATGTTCGACCCAATACAAGGCCTTGTCTTAAAGGCTGAAAGGAAAAGCAGTCATCTTGATCACCCCCAGCGGGATATTGGGTAATGAACTGTGGCGCAGATGCGGCCGAATTTTTGCAGGTGGGTGTATGGGTCCTCTTTAGTATTCTCATGGAAAGTAGGGAGCAGGGATAGAAATTGCAGCTTTAGCTTGAAGTAAGCATGAATTTGTGGAATTTAGATCCACTCAGTGACACGACCCCCTCCAGGATTATAAGTTTGTTTCAGCGTCTCGGCTGCGGTAGCCTCCCCTCCCTTCTGTCATCACGAGGTCCACCTGCTGACAAATTATCTTCTACATCTCCTCCATGAAACTCATCATCTCTGTTCATATCGTCCTCTCATCTGGCATCTCTCCCATCAGTTCTCCTCCTTAAGTCATTCAACATATCCTGGAGGCGGTTTGGGCAAGGGCATGATTGGTTAGCTATTGTTGGATTGCATGTATCGATGCGATGAGCTGGCTGTTGACTTCATTATGTGTGGTGTACTGCCCTTCTCCTTGATCTGCATGCTTGACTGGTTAGGGTTGCGGTCCCTTTCCCCTTCCTGTGGGAGCCATCTCTGAATCGGCTTGAAACTCTGGCTCGTGATCAGGTTGATGGTATGCATGATGGAATAAACCCTGATTAGTCTCTATATAAACACTAGCTGCTGAGATGAATCTGGGATTAAGGTCAATCCCAGATTGTTGTGAATTGAGCATAGGATATTGACAAAAATCGATCTCCACAAGGGGTTGATTCTGGGATAAGAGTATCCGGCTTAGGATGTGAGTCCATCCCGAACAGCGGATTTATTGGAGAAAGGCAAGTGTTGAAGGAAGAAATGATCGACGAGTCCAAAGAGAGGTTTGCAAGGTCCAAACCGGCTCCATGGATATCGCCCCGCATTATTGGATATGTCGGTGACATGGAATCGATGTGGGCGTCGACAGAGTCCCAACTAAACCATCCGTGAGATGACCTTATAAGAGGGTCAAAAGGAGATAGATGATAGATGAAGAGCACGGAGATAAACATGGAACAAAAGGAGTGTAAAACAGTAGAAGACTCGCAGTGAGCAAAGGTCAAAGAGAAGGAGAGCAAAATGGCGCAAGTGCGTGATGTTTTTGATCTTGATCTTAATCAGACTAATCGATCAAACCTCAGAACAATGGATTCACCAACTCAATCCGTGAAGTCTTAAAGGTTCGATAATTACCTTTGTAGGTTTTAGATTTGATTTTCAGGCAATTATCTATGAACAAGTCCTTAGAGCGCTATAGGAGCGAGAGTACTACCGGAAAAATATCTTGTACTTGTTCTCATCCTTTGTAATATGTAGTCTGCACTTTTTAAGGTCCTTTTAACCCTTCCCGAATCCCTACTCAACCAAAGAAATAGAGGAAGGAAGCCGATAGGCGAAACAACTACTTCGGACCTCGCTCGCAACGGAATCACCCGTGAGCATGCAAGGACCTACTCGTTCACATACGATAGAAGCGCCAATAATTCAGAAATCCAAGCGATACTTAAGTCACCCACATACTAGGTTTTTGGCTCTAATCCTTACAATAACGCTCTCTCACTGGGAAGGAGACCTTCTAATGCTACCTGAAAACAAATGAGGTCTTCGCTCACCCAATGCAATGAGTCCAATTAATCAATTTTATTTAGGTCAAGTATTCTTAACAGACCCTTTTTTGTTAATTTTTTGTGTTATCACTTGCTTTGAGTAGAATTAATACAAGCGCCTAACGTTTTTGTATTTTTTCTGGTTCCCATGGGATCAAAAAATAGAGGGAGATAGCTGTAAAGCAATGCAAGGTAACACTAAGATAGAAGTCTCGCCTTAGTTCCTAAATGATGAATGCTCAGTTAGAGGACTTACAATGCTTTCCAACTCTCTCCATGTGGGATGCAAAACATGAATTTGTAAGCATATGCTATATGCCAATATGCACACGGAAATCGTCCTAAGCAGGCACTTGCTACACGTGAAGAACCAAATGTTAAATACTTAAGTCTGGTGTTCGATGCCACTCGGTGCCCGCCACAACGGGTCCTGCAAGCGTTGTATGCAACCTCTCTCGGCATGCAGTTTCAAGACTAAATATTCAACAATTAATTACACTAAGTCTAAATGCAAAGACTATAGGTGCATGCAAAATAATTAGGTGTTTGGCCTTAGATTACACGATCAAGCAACCCTGAAGACTAAGGACTCATTCCACACAAAAATTGAAAATAAAGCAGAAAAATCAAAACATGAGAAACAAAGTAAACAAGGCGATAGAAAACACGACAAAATCCGGTGAGACCCAAGTGAACAAACACTTCGAAATTGGGCCCTGGTGTCCAAAGTCCAATGTGCCTGTATTATTACAAGTTAATAGTTCAAATAAAAGACTCTCTCTCACTCAAAAATCCTATGCTAACTGTCCTACCTCTAGACCCTCCTGCTCTCTCATGTCGGCTAGGTTAGAATAATCAACTCCTCATCCCAAGGTTGCATAGAATCACCTAGGCTATCCTCCTTGGTCTGTGGTCCCTCACAATAATACAAAGAGAGAAAATGTCAGACAATTCAAAATTGATAATCAAATGAAAGTAGTAAGTTCAAAAATTGCTAAGCAAGTAAAAAGACAAACTACTCTACAAACCGATGCTCCTTGGCAACAACATCATCTGATGAAGGCAAAAATTGAGAGGTCTAAAAAGACAAACTACTCTACAAACCGATGCTTCCTGGAAATGAGCCTCACAAGGTGAGGACTCAGTCGTTGTGACGACTTCTTGACGATTGTATTCAATCAGCAATCAACCCATACAATGAATGAATCAAGCAAAACAAGTGTGAATCAAAATTTATTATACCCTATTAAAGATGTATAATAACAAGCAAGTCGGGGTCGAACACATGAAACAAAGGTGTAGAGCAATGTAATCAATCACAAGGAATTTGTATTTTCAAGCACTTAGCCAGATTATGGTTTTTGTGGGTTTTTGCTTTTATATTTTTATGATTTTTTGTTTTATATTTTTTATGTTATTTTTGAATTTATATTTTTATATTTTCTTTTTATATTTTTCACATTTTTAATTTCTTATTTTTTGTAGGAGATGTAATATAGATATATAGGTAGATATGTGTGTAATATAGGTGATTTATGGATAGAATAGATAATAAGTAATAGAAAATCAGGGGATCAAGTGTTTTTGCGTTTTTAATATTTTTATACTATTTTTGTGATTTTTATGGGATTTTTGCAAAAAGTTAAGGATTTTTTATTGGGATAAGAAGTCAAAACATTGAAAAATTAAACAAACATGAGTATTTTTTATATAAAAAATATCAAGCCACCAGAGAAAATTCTAAAACAATTTTTAAATCAAAATATACTCCAAAACACAAAATCCAGAATAGAGAAAACTATTTTTGGATATTATATGAATTTTTGAAAATTTTTACAAGGTTTTGAGTGTTTTGAGATTTTTAGGGTTTTTCTTTTATATTTTGTTTGATTTATGGATAGATGATTAAATAAAGGAAAACAAACATAAACTAATTTTCTTAGAATTTTTCAAAACAATTTTATATATTTTTTGGATTTTTCTAAGGTAGACAATGAAAAATAGTACTATTTTTTATTTTTCGAAATAGAAAATGAACTTAAATCACCTTATGAAAAAAAGATGTGTTATGTAAATTATAAGGTATTTAAATTAATTTGTTTAGAATTTTTAAGGCAAAGGGACTATTTTTCATAAAATAAAATAACAAAGAGAAAATTCTTTATTGGCATGGACCTGAATGTGATTTGTAGAAAGTTATCCGTGATTTTCGAACCCCTAAAATAACCCTAAGGGCATAACATGCAATTTCTCCACACAGATAAAGTATGCCACTGACAGGGACTATTCTACATTTCTCAAATCACAAAGGGGCCGACGTGAAAAATATTCTCAAAATATCACGCTTAATATTCCAAAATTATAACTTAATGACATTTAAATAAACATGCTAGGGTTTGTTTGCAAAGTAACCAAGCTTTGTCGGTTGAGCTGGCCAGGGACTAACAAGCAAATACCAGGAGAGTTGAGGTTCAAAGCATAAAACTTACAAATATTTTAATACGTCAGATGAAAGATTACAGGTTGAATGGAAATGCAAAAATGCGCAGATGTTCAGAGCAAAATACCCACTAATGGCGCGGGAGTGGACAGTTCTGGCTACTTCATTAATCCATGTGTCAAGCATTCGTCGACTGGTAGCGGTTTGCAATCAGGCGACCGAGATTTGTTTGCCCTGGAGGATCTGACGACCGAGCAATGAGAAGATCTGACTGTAGTTGTATGCTTGACGGAATGGACCTGATCGGACGGTTGTGGAGCATTGAGGAAGAACGAGCCAAGAACACGGCCCTGCTGAGTTTTGATCTACAAAATCTCAAGGCAGACGACTACTTCCCTTCAACTTATGGTTTAAAAAGTGTCCTGACATCCTCCCACACCAGTGTGAGGCCTCAAAATGGTGCGAGAGGGTCTCTATCAGTCCGACGAAACATCGAGACATGGGGGTTCTCCTAGGGGTCGATGGGACTCGAGAAGCCTTCTTTCTTTGGTCTTTCCTGTAGGAGACGTCAGAGACAAAAAATGCGAAGCCACAGGAGGCTTCAGAGGTCGGAATGGATGTAGGGTGCACAGTATGGAGTCCCTCCGGTGGGAAGACTGGGAGGAACCGATTCCTCGATCTATGCAGGATCGAGGTGAATGGAGATGTGGGATGCGTGAAGCAGATGAAGGAGAAGCTTGGGGAGGCGTTATGTGAGGCAGAGGAGTACTGGAGTGGTCGGGAATCGGCAACGGAGCTAGAGCTTTGTCGTTCGAAGATTTGGATTTTATGAAATAGCAGATGAAAAGATGCGAACTAAATGGCGGATCTATATTACTACTACGCTAAAGAGTTGAAAGAGAGAAGAAAATAGAAGCTCACCATCAAAGAACAACCGGAAGCGGAGCTCCGATGAGGGTGGCAGTGAGCAGTGGATCAAGCCTCAATTCAACACCAGACTTCACGCCAAGGGGCTGAATCACCTCCTACTGTCATCAGGATGTCAACTCCAAGATCAGATCTTGGGCAAAGGAGTGGAAGAGGGATCAAAGATCAAAGGTTGGATGGATGCGAGGTTAAGTATGGGTGAGTGGTCGGTTGGGAAGATCGAGGGGAAATAGGCGACCCAGTGATGCAATCCTCGAGCAATCATCGTGCGTGAAAGAGTGTTCATCGAGGAGAAAAAGAGATGGAGGAATCTCTCCAAAATAGTGAACGGGTCGGGCTGCAAAAATCGATGAACAATGAGGTCAAACGAGGCATGTCAGAGGTAATAGGAGGGTCAGAGAATTGACTGCGGTCAACCCTTGACGCATTCTGGTTGGTCCATGTCGACCAACTAGAAAAAATCCAGCCTGAAATTGTTTAGAAAATGAATTATAAATAATAAACCATTTTATTAAAATAAAGTTATAAAATACCAAATGTTTGTTAATTCCTATAGTATTTTATTCTTATTTTTATTTATTTTTTCGAGGTGTGTTATTACAAGTATATTTTTAGGTTTTTATTAATAGGTACATCTACCTATGTTTTGATTCTTTTATTATTTTATTTTGTAATTTGGGTTTATTATTTTATTTTATTATATATTTACAACTTTTTTTATATGCAAAAAATATATTTTATTATATTTTTCCGACATAATATATATACTTAAATAAATAGGGTGATATAATATATAGGTATGTACATAGGTATTTTGTCTATGTATTTTATATACTTATTTTATCTTAATGTTTATTTATGTCTTGATTTTAGTTTTAATGTGTACACACTCTATAAATTATATTTACAAAAATATAAAAAAATAAAATTATGAAAATAATAAATAATAAATAAAATGAATATATTTATACAGGTATATTATATAATAGGGGTACAAAACCTATCTTTCACATACTAACTCCAAATTAAATGAAATCACTTTCATTAAATGGCTTACTAAAAGTTATATACAACTGAAGTTATTTGATACATTTTGAGTTTTTAGTTGGGAGATATGGGTTTGTGAAGTTTGGTTTTTGAGATTTTGTTTTGCATGTAAAATGCACGCCGTATATTATTTTTGTATGAAATCAATTTTATATTTTTATAAACAATTTTATCTACAACTTTCATGTTCAAAGTTCTTTATTTGAGGTATAGAAAGTAGAAAATTAAACATGTACCAAAAATGAATAAATAATGAATTAAAGAATGGAAAGTATTGGTGATTTTTGGCCCTTATCTCCCCCTACTTTATTCCTCGTTGACCTAGTCATCAAGATTCCTAGGTCTCGGAGTTTAGGGTCATAAAATACCTTTGGTATTTTATTCTTGTTCTTTTCTTTTATTTATTCTATAATTTTGATATTAAAAACAATATTTTATACAATATTTATATAACAAAGAATGAATGCTAATCTGTCCAAATTAATGTTATTTGCGTGCATTAGTTAGGGTTTTTAAGGTCAAAGTGATATAATAAAGGTGACGAAATGGAGATTCATCACATACCCATCTTCTGCCATCTTCGCACAACAATCAAAGCCCTCATCCTGCGCCTTCATTCCTTCTGTTCTACTGTTACATCCATCAACACCGCCACACGTAACACTGGAACTCACCCTTCAAATACCCTTGCTCCGCCCCCGTCACACTTTGCCCACCAATTCGTGAGGTTGCAACTTAGCCTTCCACCTTCTCCTGCGACAGAGGACGAAGGATTGGAGGTGCGATAATAGCTCGCAACCTTGATGTCGACCCATGGCTGCCATGGCCATGTTGTGGCCGCCCTAGGCACCGTTGAGCTCTTCGGCATGGCTGCCTAGATCCGAGTGACGACCTGAGGTTCCCTTGGGACCTCAGCCCTAGCCACCCCCGTCGCCAACGATCTTCTCCGATCAGGTAACCTTCCTCCCCTAAATTTTCTTCATTTTTCTCTTTATTTTCCTGCCTCATTCGAGTCACCTCGTCGTTGCCTAACAATCCTCCTTCATCCGCAATACATCCACCACCTTCGCCAGACACTTCGCTCCATCTCCAGCTCCCTATCCCTCTGCCCCAAGTCGATCTACCTTCTCCGCCTTCAAGGCGGAGGGCCCACTAGCCCCCTACCTTCTCCGCCATGTACATGCCCCCATTTCATTCACAAACACTCTCACTCTGTTGCTTTGTCTATACCTAACATTTACATGCACTTATTTCGTCAATGGCTGGAAGCATCGACCACCCTCCATTCAAGAATAGAGGGACCGATGACCCTCTACTGTATCACCATGAGAAGCTCCGCAACAGCTTCATGAATGACCAGAGACCTTCGCCAAAGCCTCCCCGAGCTGTCACCACCCTCCGTCATCGAGCAAAGCAGCGGTGGCGCTCGGGGGAGGTCGTCAGAGCATAGCCATCCCCGTTAGCGAAGAGGCGAAGCAGTAGGAGGAGAAGACCTTACAGGTATCGCCTGATCGATTCGATCGGACGGCCCAGATGCAGCCCGAGCTTCCACCTCGATCATACATGCTCGGTGGATCGATCCACCTTCTGAAGCTCGGAGGCCAATCCACGTGGCCTCCAACCCTGCGGATCGTCGAGCCTAGATCCGAACCTCGCCCCCACGTGCCTCGGACGTGATAGGGCTGAGTTATTTACAGATACACCCTCAGACTTCCTCAGAATTGCATATAGGTCCTCGGGCGCGTGCCTCACGGGCGCGCCTTAGGTGATTTATAGGGAGGCCCCTTCGATTTTCGATTATTACAAATATGCCCCTCCAAAGGCATATTTGTGATTGTTTATCCATTTATTTTCATGTTTTTATTACATTTATGCCCCTAGATTCTTTATTGAATATGTTGAGCATCTGGACTCCGATTCAGTTGATTTTGGTCTCGTTTTGTTGCTAGTTTTATGTTATACCTAATGGCATTTTCATTTTGACACTTAATTAAATGTGCTAATTTTTGATGATATACAATGTCTCTTGTTCTCTAATTATTTGCCATTACCAAATGCCATGCTTTCATTTTAATGCTCAATTTGTCTCGGAAATCAACTTATCTTTTATTGCTTATTGACTCGTATATTTTTAGGGCATATTTGTACATGGTTTCATGCATGGTTATCTGTCACCTAACATACACACTGCATCTTATTTAATTGCATTTAAAACCAAATAAAAATTCCATGCATCATATTACTTTGTCTCTGCATCAATTTGTTTACATGATATATCTTCAAATCATTCTGTGTTATGCATTGTAATTGCATATGACGACCTAGATTCAGAACTTAATCGCTCATCATTTAATCAATAATTTTCGATGAATAGACGAGGAGGCTCGTGTCCATGCTCGACCTTGATATCTTGCCAAGTAAAATAATTGCCACGTATTCGAAGGTGTGGTCTTTGCATGGATCATTTTCACCGCCTATATTATGACAAAATACACGATTATCAAAGCAGTGAAAATGTGGTTCATCACGATCTTGATCTCAAGGCCTCTAAATGAAGAGGCATCCTATCACAATTTCGATCAGACAAGAGATCACTTGAGGGCATGCGGATGCGACGCGTGTTTCCCACGGTCCAAATCGACAATCCGAGAAAAGAATCTCCCAATTTTGTTTCACAAAATCTTACATCTTCTTTAAGGGTACAAGACATTGAAGAAGATGAATATCTAAGAGCAATCAGGTTGACAACACGACATCATCGTGATGACGATCGCAAACTCTGCAAACCTTATGTGGACATGCACAAAGGTTAGAGAGGGTAGATGTGTGGTGTATGTGTGTGTAAGAGAGAGAGAGAGAGACCTGTTGCTTGAAATAATTGCATGAATGAAAAAAAGATACGGTTAGCCTCTCTTTTATAGCATAATGGATGGTGTAGATGCACTCGTAATAATGATCAATGGTTGAGATTACATATAATCTTTCAAGATTATGTTTGTGCTCCAAATAAAATAGGATTAAAATTAATAAATCAAGTATTAATTCATACTACAAAATTTATTCTCAAAACAATTTTTCTCTCATGAATAAATAAGAAAGAGAGAGCCTCCTTCCAAAATTGTGGAAAGGAGAAAGCCTCCTTTTTACATAGGTGGGTGACACCCATCATGACTGGGAGATAGACTTTCTCTCTCCAATCTCTTTTTAGTGTAATCTCACTACAATAAATCTTTACTCATAAAATTATTTTATCAACCAAAATATCATCAAATAATTTGCATATTGTTTTCGACATTGCAAATCGACCATTAATATTTTTAAATCATGTTCATACATCCAAAACTAAACATTTAATTGCTCAATATGAATCCATTTCGCATTGATATTTAAATTACGAATCCTATTCACAATTATTTTTCTCTGTGATATAGCGAATCATATCCACATTATCAATAATTATTATGGATGATATTATCCACATTAGATTCATCCATGATAATTAAGTATAATTTAACTATCCAAGATATCTCTCCACGTATGTCTAAATAATGTGAATCATATTCTCATTACTTATGGTAATTATATCTAATTTAATTATCATTATTTGTCTTTATTTTTCAATGCTCAAATATTATCTCTAATGGAACAATTGTTGAACTCTTTCAAGAATAGTGTGCCTTCTATCTAAATAATTGGAGATAAGGACATGGCGACTGTATATTCCATGTACATTGACAAGAAAATGAGATCTAATCTCACATCTAGATCTAAAAACCTCTTAGAGATGTAGGATCAATTTAGACAGAATATCCGATCTTCTCATTGCATCTGAATCACATTAGATCAATGTCCAATATTTGGACTAATATTTGATAACTAGTCTACTGCGTGAAGTCACTAAAATCCAAACCTATTTCATCACTTCGTTGGAATGGAAGTGTTATTGTTATACAATCGATTAAGATCACATCAACCTCAAGTATTTCTAAATACTCACGCATCCTGCATACTGGAAGAGCATGATTAAACCTGAAGTTCCAATATTATTTTGGACTGCCAGTATGATTTATCACAATATCCAAACCTGTTTCATCACTTCATGATTTTATTAGTAAAAATCTCATTTGATCATTGGTAGTTGGTATCGATCATATGCTTTCCAAAAACATATATCATACCTTCAATTCAATTCCTGTCTTGTTTCCAAAATAAAATGTCCAATGTTGGGATTTGATTTATCACAATATCTTATGAGTGAGTTCCTTCTTATTCAGTAGCGAGCCATTATGATCCCTTTGAGAGATCGTATTACCTCATATACCCTCGTATGCACATCGCCACATCGATGTATAGACCTTGATTAGGTCATCAACCCAATGGTCTGACTAATGTACATACTTAGACATATATTAATACATGTCTTCGGGTAGAGGATGCATGCCTATATGTAACAGCATACGACACATGCCTTAGTTTTCTCGGATCTCATAGAGCCACCTCTTTGACTTAGCTCATCCAACACCTCCAAATATCTATTCCTACATAGAGGACCTGCATCATGTCAGTCGTTGGAGTAATGATTGTCATTTCCTTCTCTGATTGGAGATGCCTTCTTGATAATCACTTGATGGTGCGATTTAGTCGTCAATCTAGCTCTTTAGATATTCATCCCCACACTAGCCTCTATGATCCAACCATTGGATCAACAACTGTTTGCGAATATGTTATTCTTCATTTTAGATTAAGGAATGATTTCTAATAACTTTTATTGCATAATGGTTTGTCGTGGGCTCACATATCCAACACGTCACCCCCTCTCAACCAACGGTAGTCTTCTTCTTTCCATGCGCAGCTGCGCCAACCCACTTCACCATGCGATCTGCCGCCTCTCTCAATTCTCAATCGTTGTTATCACCATCATCTAGTTGGGTATGATCTGTTCTTCCCCTCACGATTACCATCATCAAGTTGTTAACAATACTAAAGAAAGAGGACTACATGCAGAACCTTCTAACCCCCAATCAAGATATTAATTGCACATCCAATGTTATTGATGAGATAATCATGGTCTGATTGCACTGCAATGCAATGATATCTACACATTGAGGCCATTGTTTATTGTCCCAGAGTGCTTTTCCATGGTCAAAAAGAATCGAAGAGGTAAATCATTTAACTTTGTCTTTTCAAAAAGTTTATTCATCTTTTTAGTGGGCTCAAAATCACTGGTCTCGATTTTCCAGTTCTGTCAACCTGTCCTATTTTTATGGGTTTAAACAATAGAAGATTATTCTGGAGTCTCATTATATATGAATATGATTCTTGGTGCTCTCTCTTTAGTCCAAGTACAAGACAAATGGTTATTTTAGGTATAACAAGATTGTTGATGTAGTAAAAAAACAGAGTATTATGTAAATTTTTTATATAATATCAGTTGCTATTATAAAAAGGTTTTGATTATTGATTCGTGAAGAAGGTTAATTCATATTTTGACTACTGCTTGATTATTACAATCAACCTAGGTCATAGTCAAACGCATTGAAGTGGGAAATCTGAAAATACCTTCGATTATATGGCCCGACCTGGCCCAAGTCTGACCCAATATATGAATCAGACTTGGGCTAGGGCCGATAAAAAAATAAGCAGGCCTCGATCCAATCGAAAGCTGGAGGCCGACCCATGCTCATCCCTACTCGTTTCGCATGCTGAATGTCTAACTATGGATGTAAAATACAAACAAATCCCCACAAGCATGGGATAGGGGATCACTCAAAAATCACATTGGTTTGGGGGTAGATAACGAAGGCAAGATGTTCGACCAATACGAAGCCTAACAGCAAAAACACACACCCGACCCGTTTACCTTGCCAACGTTTCTTGCTTGGCCAGGAGGAAAAGAACGGGGAAGCACAGAAAGAAGCGAAGGGGGGAGGAAGGAAGAATACCCAGGCCTCTTTTGGTTGGAGTCCTGCATGCGTCTAGATCGTCCGCGAGAGCTCCTTCTATCCCACACAGTCATGGGCTCCAGATGGTCCCCTTACGACAACAACGGCGGGTAACTGCGAGCATCATACCAGTCACCGCTTCTTTCTAGGGCTTCCAAACTAAACTAGCCGTCTCCGCCCATTCTTTTGCCTGCAGCACGTGCGTGGCGGTCGCCGGCGCGGATTACTGCGTCGTGGCGGCGGATACCCGGATGTCCACCGGTTACAACATACTCACCCGCAACTACTCCAAGATCTCTCAATTGTATGCTTTCATTTCATTCCATCTCGCTTCTTCATCCCCTTTGCCAAATCTCGCTTTAGTGGTATGATCCATAATTTAATAATTTCCAATATCTGTAGATGGATTTTATCTTTTATTTCTGTTCCGATGGCTGGTTTCTTCCCTCACCTGATAATGCTACTATCTGGATTATGTGCTGACCCCCAATAACAGATATCATGATATTGCAATCGGAGTCCAGTAAATGATGTTGGTCACCTCGACTTAAGGTGGATCATGCATTTCTCGCTTTGTCTCTCAGTCAGTGGTACTTCTAGTTGTCTACTTGAAGTAATCGATTGCATTCGTTTCATTCCTGATCGTTATTCTGACTAAACCCGCGTGACACTTGTCTCTTAAGTTGCATCTGATTTTTTTGGGACCTACTCTCTTTTTGGCTGATGCCAGGTTTAAGATCTTTCCAGCTGCTAAGACTTTGTCACATATGTGCTCCATTATTTCCTCACTTGGTGTAGGAAAGATGTTGGTTGTTGATTCTGCTTCCTTAAGCATATGCTATAATGCTATGTAAACATCTAATGAAAATTTAACTTCTTCTTAACTGAATAACTTCTAGTATCGGGTTTTGTTGAACACATGGCGATTCACTTATCTAAATATTCTGTCAAGTTTAATTTTTGTATTTGCAGGGCTGACAAGAGTGTCTTGGCTTCATCTGGATTCCAAGCAGATGTAAGGGCTTTGCAGAAGAACTTAGAAGCTAGGCATCTGGTGAGTGCATCTCTATTTCATCTTATCTACAAATGTTTGTAACTATCTGTCTTTATTTTAATATGCATCCTTTCAGGAACTTTTTGATAAGGTTTACTTCATTTTGTTTGTTCGTTTTGAAAATGCTCCCTGCAATGCTTTATACAAGCCTCATATATTTTTTGAAAAATTGAAGGATAATATTTGAGATGATAGCCATCAATGATCTATTCAAATATAAGTATTGTGTTTATCCCACTTAAATGGTCCGATGGTTGAGCATTTGGGTACTTGCCACGCTGTTCGAACGGGCATGATTTAACTCCGAAGATCACCTATTCTTTAAAAGATGTTGGAAAAGAGTCTTCGATAATTCATTTAGGAAAACCCTAGGCTCTCTTATATAGGGAGAGACCTTAAGGGTAAATTACAGAGATGTCTATATAAGATAAAGAAATAACGACAAGATACATAAAGTGATAACAAAATTAGAAACTATCTCTACACTCCCCCTCAAGGTGGAGCATAGATGTCTATCATGCTCAGCTTGGATGAACATCTCTGAAAAGGTCCTCTGAGCAGTGGCTTGGTGAATACATCTGCAGTCTGATCTCCTGAGCTCACATGTGTAGTAGATATCAATCCTCTCTGGATCAAGTCCCTAGTGTAATGGCAGTCAACTTCAATATGCTTGGTCCTCTTATGGAAAGCTGGATTGTTGGCAATGAACAATGCTGCCTGATTGTCACATTGAAGCTTCATAGGTAGGGACACAACTACATGTAGATCTTCTAGTACGGAACGAACCCACATCATTTCCGTGCCGGCTTGAGCCATGGCCCTATATTCGGATTCGGCACTGGACCTTGCCACAACAGTTTGTTTCTTGCTTTTCCAAGAAACCAGAGAGCCTCCAACAAACACTGCGAACCCTGAGGTTGATTTTCGATCCTTAGAGCATCCTGCATAATCTGCGTCTGCACACGCTGAGATGGATAAGTCTGTGCCCTTTCTGAATAGCAGCCCTGACCCTGGAGAAGACTTCAGATACCTCAGTATCATGTGTATAGCATCCATGTGAACCTGTCTTGGCTGCTTCATAAATTGACTCACTCTGTTAACTGCAAATGTAATGTCTGGACAAGTTATGGTAATGTAGAGGAGTTTTCCCACCATTTCTCTATATCTCCTCTTATCTACTTCATCAGTATCACCATCATGCAACTTCATGCTAGGGTTCATGGGAATACTTGATGGTTTGCATCCATCCATGCCAGTCTCAATCAGGAAGTCTGTAATGTACTTCCGTTGTGTCATCACCAAGCCATGTGCATTCCTTGCAAATTCCAACCCCAGAAAATATCTTAGGGTTCCAAGATCCTTTGTAACGAACTGACGGCCTAGGAATGCCTTCGCCCTCTCTATGCCCTGAACATCGTCTCCTGTAACAAGAATATCATCCACATAGACCATAATGACAACCGTACCTGCCGATGACTTTTGGACAAACAACGAGTGATCGGTATTTGACCTCTTGAATCCCTGTTGCTCAATTAGGTTGGACAGCTTCTGGAACCATGCTCTCGGACTCTGTTTGAGGCCATATATCGCCTTGTGAAGTCTACAGACCATCTGCTTCTCCCCCTCAGCAGTAAACCCAGGTGGCTGCTGCATGTAGACTTCCTCCTGTAAGTCCCCGTACAGAAAGGAATTCTTGACATCTAGTTGAGAAATGCTCCAATCACAGACCACAACAACGGATAGGAGAATACGGAGGGTCGAGTGTCTCGCCACTGGAGAGAATGTATCCATGTAATCCATGCCATAGGTTTATGTAAACCCACATGCGACCAAGCATGCTTTGTACCTATCCAACGTGCCATCTGCATGATATTTGACTGTGAAGACCCATTTACAGCTCACAACAGATGCATCAGGAGGTGCAGGAACCAAAGACCATGTGCCACGGGACTGCAAGGCCCTCATCTCTTCTTCCATAGCTAATCTCTAGCAATCATTCTTCAAGGCTTCCTGGTATGTCCGTGGTATATCCACGGAAGACAAGGCTGTGGCAAACCTCTGAAAATCACTTGTGAGCTGGTGGAAGGAAACCTGTGAAGCAAATGGATAGGATGCACATTGCCTCCTCTGCTTCCGAATAGCAATCGGAACATCAAGATCATCATCTGTGTCTTCCTGTATTGAGGAATCCTGCACGTGTACCAAACCTGACCCGTCAGTAGTAATGCCATCTGAACATACCTGAGGCGTAATGATTGGCTGATGTGTAGTCTGAGCAGGACCTGACCGACGCGTATAGTATTTAGGTAACAGTGATATGGTAGGCCGTGGAACGGGTGGAGGTGGTGGTGGTGGTGCTGGCGTGGGAACATGCACAGGGGACGACTCAGGCGAACTCCATGTAGGTGGTGGAAGAACATAGATATCATTAGTGGTAGTGGATGGTACCATTCTGTCACCGGCATGAGAGAAATACATAACCGATTCAAAGAAAGTGACATCAACACTCACGAAGTACCTGTTGGTTGTAGGATCATAACACCGGTATCCCTTCTGGGTTCTGGAATAACCAACAAAGACGCACTTGACTGCTCTAGGAGAGAGCTTGTCAAGTCCGGGAGATAGACGATGAACGAACGCCACAGTACCAAAGACACGTGGAGTCAGTGAGAATAGCTCCTTGTCTGGAAAAATAAGAGAGATGGGTATATTCTCACCAAGGACTGAGGATGGCATTCGATTGACCAGATAACATGCAGTAAGGACAGCATCGCCCCAAAATGAAATAGGAGCACAACTCTGAATCAACAGGGTTCGAGTAATATCCAAGAGATGGCGATGCTTTCTTTTCGCCACACCATTTTGTTGGGATGTATATGCACAAGTGGTTTGGTGAATAATACCCTTTGATGAAAGAAATTGAGAAAGAGAGCGTGTACAAAATTCTAGGGCATTATCCGTCCTAACATATTTGACTGAGGAAGAGAAAACATTCTGCACTTCATTAATCAAATTCTTGATCACATCTCCTGCTTTAGATTTATTTTTCAAAAGAAAGACCCATGACACACGAGAAAAATCATCCACTACCACAAGATAAAACCTGTGCCCCTGATGATCGGGAACACGACTCGGACCCCATATATCTATATGTAACAACTCAAATGGGGAGCTACTGCTCCGACTCTGACGACTTGGAAAGCTCGACCTATGATGCTTTCCCAACTGACATGCTTCATAGCAAAAGACGAACTAGGAGAGATCTGGGGCAGAAGATGTCGCATTTTCTGGAGCGGAAGGTGACCAAACCGGAGATGCCAGAGGTATGGAGAGACTGGTCCAACAGAATGAGAGGAGATGCCAGCATAGGAATCCCGAACCAGCCGATATAAACCATTCTGCTCAGAGCCACAACCAATCACCTTGCCCGTGAGTATGTCCTGAAAAATGAGAGAAGACGGGTCAAATATAGCACGACAATTCAAATCCTTCGTAATCTGACTAATAGATAGCAAATTCATTGAGAACTCAAGAGCATGTAGAATGTTCTGTAGCTGCATAGTGGAGGATAGGAAGACCTCCCCCTGTCCAACAAGGGGTGAATGGGTACCATCTGCTATCTGCACTGAACGACCGGGAGGAATATCCCTGTAGGCCTGTAATCTACCTCTATCTCGGCAGAGATGATGTGTGGCTCCGGAATCTATAACCTAGTCAGATATATCATGAGATGGTGTGAGTGCAGTGGATCTACCTGAGGTACTAGCAGCGACTGATGAACTGGCAGAGGCTGTGGCAGCAATATCTGAAGAACCACCAGATGAATCACCAGATGAATGTGGCATAATATCACGGAGATGGGCCACAAGTTCGTCAAATTGATTATCTGCAGTAGACGGTAATGGAGACTGAGAGTGCTCTGCAACACGTGCCGATGCTGGGAACCCATGCTTAGAATAGCATGTCTCCTCCGAGTGTCCAGTTCGGTGACAATAGGAGCACGTCTGACTGAAGCGGCCACCCCTTCCCTGGGGTCCACAGCCACATCCATGTCCACGACCAGAAGGCGGTCCACCTCTCCCTCGCGAGGCTGCCATCGCTGATGGGGGTGGAGTAGAAGAGCTGGAGGAAACTGGAATGCGACTGAGCCTTCTGTAAACATCCTCCACTGGAGGAATAACTGCATCTGCTAGGATCTGGGACCAGGCGGCATCATACTCATGATCAAGAGCCGCAAGTAGAACACCCACCATGGTGGCGTTCCGAAACGTCTTCTGCTGTTCAGGAGTAGCAGTGAGAGGAATGGTACTGTATAACTTCTCAAACATCCCTCTTAGGGATGTGTATAGAGAATGGAGAGGTCTGCCGCTCTGCTTCATTGTGAAAATGTCATGCTGAAGCTGCAACATCTTTGTCTCATTTCGCACCTGCGAATATTTAGCGGCAAGAATGTCCCACATTGCCTTAGCAGTGGGTTGATGGAGTACGTCGTTAGCAATCTCCATCGTCAATGTACCAGACAACTAGACCTTTGCGTAGGCGTCATCAGTCTCCCATGAGGCATAGATCCCTGTCTTCTCTGCAGGCTCATCCTCGGTAAGAATGTGCTTCTTACCATTAGACTTCATGAGGCTCATGAACTGCATAGCCCAGAGCTCATAGTTAGACACGTCCATCTTCACTATTGGCGCAGGACCTTTGAATGCGCCGGTGGAGGGCAAATCGACTTTCGATTCTGACATACTGCTGCTTGGAGAAGAACAAGGGTATATAGACACGGTGATGAATGTCTACACCAACTGCATCGGATTTGAGTGCGTATGTAGACGTTTATGCACTCAAATCCATATATCAGATGAAGAGAGGACTAGGACACGTCTCATAGAAGGCTTACAGCCCTTGAAGTGGCTGGCGGGTGCCGCCTGGGGGCCGCTGAGAGGCTGCGCGGCTGGGCTGGGGGCCTAAGGCGGCAGGTGGGACTGCCTGGGCTGGGCTGGGGTCGCCTGGGGGCCTTCGGCGGCAGGTGGGACCGCCTGGTGGCCTTCGGCGGCTTGCTCGGACCGCCTGGGGGCCTCTGGCGGTGGGCTGGGAACCGCGCAGAGGCCGCTGGCGGTGGGCTGGGGCCTGCTCGGTGGCCGAGAGCGAGACCTAAGGCGGCGCGGAAGCCCTAGATCGGAGCCGGAGAGAGAGGCGGCGTCGTGAGAGACGTCGAGGAGAGGGCGGCGGGTGGGGAAGGGGGCGGCGGGTGTGGAGAGCCCTAGGGCGGCTTTGATACCATGTTAGAAAAGAGTCTTCGATAATTCATTCAGGAAAACCCTAGTCTCTCTTATATAGGGAGAGACCTTAAGGGTAAATTACAGAGATGCCTATATAAGATAAAGAAATAACGACAAGATACATAAAGTGATAACAAAACTAGAAACTATCTCTACAAAAGAGTTTCACATTTTCATTTATTTTATATTGCATTCATGAATAATGAAGTTGTTGGGTGCACACCTTCATGTTGAACACCCTCTTTCCCCTATTTTTTATATTGTATTCCTTCGTTTTGTTTGAAGGTCACCTGGCACAACATGTAGATGCTACTGTGACTATCTCCATTTGGCAATGTGCCTGCCTGGTTCTATTGTTGCAAGATACATGTTTGTATAATCTAAAAAGCAGACACTTTCTTTCCTCTGCATTGTTGATGTTGATGTAAGGTACTTGTGTACTGGATTGAAGTTTTTGTTTTGCTGCATTGCCGTCAGGATGCAATTCAAAAATTTGCAAGGGTTCTCGCATGATGGATGCATGTGAGAAAAGAAGTTAGTCCAAAAGCGGTTGCAAATGAAGTTGAGAATAGGTAGTTGGAATATTTGCACTTTGACTGACAAATCGATGGTGATAGTAGATACGATGGAAAGAAGGAATATTCAGATACTGTCTCCAAGAGACAAAATGAGTTGGAGATTAAGCAAGGGAGATCGACAAGACATGCTTTAAACTTTGGTATTTAGGTAAAGACAAAGGCGGAGACAATGTTGGAGTGGTTGCTCATAAGGATTTGAAGGATTGTGCGGTTGAGGTGCAAAGATTCAAGAATCGGCTTATTTTGCTAAAATTGCTGCTTGAAGAAGAAATGCTGAATATCATCTCGGTTTATGCACCACAAATTGGTTTAGATGAAAAGATTAAATAAGCTTTTTTGGGAGGATATGGATAAGATTTTGTAAGGAATCCTACAAAGAGAGATGTGAATGAAGATCTTATTTGTCTGGATGGAGATCTTAATGGACATGTGGGAAAGGATGCTTCAGGGTATGCTAGTGTTCGTGGAGGTCATGGCTTCAGGGATGGGAATGAAGAGGGAAAAGTCATTCTGGATTTTGTAACAACGTATGATCTTTTCATAGCAAACACTCTCTCAAGAAGAGGGAGGGCATTTAATTACTTATAAGAGTGGTTCGACTAGAACACATATAGATTACTTTGCGTTGAGGAGAAGATATCGATTGTGTTGCAAAGACTGCAAAGTAATCCTATGAGAGAGTTTAACAATCCAACATCGCTTGTTAGTCATGGATGTGCAAATAAAAGGGCTGATAAAGAAAAGTAGGGTTTCCAAGATCACTAGAATTAGATGGTGGAAGCTTCAATTGAAGCAATCAAGTTTCAAGGAAACGATTTTGTAAGACTTATCTCGGGATTGTAACAGAAGTACAAATGAGACGTGGGAGGCGATAACATCTTGTATCCGAAGGATAGCCAAAGAGATGCTAGGCGAGTCAAAAGGAGGAGCTTTATGCCAAAAGAAGACTTGATGGTGGAGTGGAGAGGTGCAAGAGAAACTCAAAATTAAAAGAGCACGCTTTAAAGCTATGTTTAGGGATAGAATGTAGGAGATTGTCACAAACTACAAAATAGCGAAGAAGGAAGTAAAGAAGGCTGTAAGCGAAGTTATGGCAAAAGCTTATGAAGTTTTGTACAAAAATCTCGACTCTAAGGAGGGCCAAAAGGATATATTCAGGTTGGTCAAACAAGAGAAAGAAAGACCAAAGACCTTTCTCAAGTGAGATGCATTAAGGATGAGGAAGGTCACATGCTTGTTACTCAAAAGGATATAGTGACTAGATGAAAGCAGTATTTCCATAAGCTTCTCATTGGGAAGGGAATAAGAGAGATCACTTTGGGTGATCTAGCTTGTAGTGAAAGTTACTTGAATCGTGCATGCTATAGACGGATACAAAGAAATGAAGTAGAGGAGGCTTTGAAGGTTATGAGACCTGGAAATGTGTAGGCCCGGATGACATTTCTATAGAAGTATGGAGAGTTTTAGGTGAGTATGGATTGACTTGCTTACAAATTTATTCATTGTTATCTGGCGAAGCAAGAAAATGCCTGAATATTGGAGGATGCCTCTTTATAAGAACAAATGAGACATTTTATTCAAATTACAGAGGTATCAAGCTGATGAATCATACTATGAAAATTTGGGAACGTGTGATCGAAAGAAGGTTGATGCAAGTTTCCAAAGTAAAAGAAAGCCAATTCAGATTCATGTAAGGTCGCTCAACTATTGAAGCCATCCATTTGCTGAGGACAACAATGGAGATTTATAAAGCTAAAAGGAAGAACCTTCATGTGATTTTTATTGATTTGGAAAAAGGTTTATGATTCTGTCCCACGGAGATATTGTGGAGAGTTTTGGAGAAAAGACAAGTACCTCTCCTATACATTGACTTCATAAATGATATGCATGATAGGGCTTTATCTTGTGTAGGGATCTAGTCTGGGAAGACTGACTAATTTGGCATCAACATTGATTTACACCAAGGTTCAGCTTTAAATCCATTTCTTTTTTACTTTGATTATGAATGAGTTAACAAGTCACGTTCATGATGAGATACCTTGATGTATGTTATTTGTTGATGATATTGTGTTGATTGATGAGACTAGAGACGGAGTAAATGAAAAGCTTGAGATCTGGAGACATGCATAGGAGACTATAGGATTTTGTATAAGAAGGGCTAAGGCTGAATATATGGAGTGCACTTTTGGCGGAAACAATGGTGAATGAATCATGGTAAAGATTGGTGATGATAACATTCGGAAGAGAGATTCTTTTAGATACTTGGGATCTATTTTGCAACATGATGGGGAAATCGATGGAGATGTTACTAATAGAATAAATGCAGGCTGGCTAAAGTGGAGAGGAGCCTCTGTTGTTCTTCTTGATAAGAAATTTTCTTTAAAAATCAAAGGAATGTTTTACAAAGCAGACGTGAGACATGCTATGCTCTACGGATCTGAATGTTGGTCTGTGCTGTGAACCATAAACATATGCAGAGAATGGCAGTAGTAGAAATGAAAATGCTAAGGTGGATGTGTAGACACACGTAAAGATCGGATTCAGAATGATGCAATCAGAAGGAAAGTTGGTCTAGTTCCGATTGAGGATAGGATGCGAGTTTATGGCCCCTCGGGTTCTCATTCTCATTCAAATCTTTGGGAGGAGCTGTGAGTGACACATGCGAGATTTAGGGATGTTCCTTGGCTCATTGAAGGGTGACTTCAATGCCACTTTATTTGCAATGGATTGGCCTCGGGATGACATTGGACTAGATCTTGGCTCATTTGCTTTTTTGGAGTTCATTGTGGAACTAGCTTAGGAGGTGCTGGATCCGTCGAACTACCTGTATATTTGGCAGAACATGTTGTCGTAGTCTCAGCTCGATCATTTTTTAGGTTGGGTGGAGCTCCTTGAGGCTTTTGCCTCGACAACAGTTCTCTCTATGCAAAGATCCTGTTCAGATCACACCCTAATCTGTTGGGATGAAGAGTCTATTTGTATGAGGTGCTCTTTTATTTCGAGCGCTCTTGGCTATTAGAGGAGGGTCTTAGATAGAGACCGCGTTGCCTAGTGTTCTATAGGAGTGCGTTCTTTTTAATTACCTTACATGGATATGGAAGTGCACATCAGGGTTCTTCGTTTGATGTTGATATCATTTTGCGGGGAGCTTCGAACTTGACGTGGTGAGCAGAGGACCTTGGCCCAGGGTGAGGTGGCTAGATTGGACTTATTGAAGGAATCCGGGGAAGCTCACGAGCGCGAAGTGACTGGCGAGATTGGAACATCACAATGAGCTTGTTGACAAGATTTAACCAAGATCAAGCAAATAATATTACAACTACAGGCCTAAGTGATGCTCACCATATTTTATACCCTCTTTCACCATATTTTGTATACTTGTTATAATATAAGATCATTTATTATATTTGTACTATATGTATTCCACTCAATATATGTATATTAAGCTAATCTATAGATTTGTCTAATATTATTCGTATACGATCAATATCCATTTTACATATGTATTCGTTTTAAGGATATGGTAACATGTTCTCATATACGTCAATATCCGTATCTGCATTCGTTTTCATAGTTAAAAATGGATATGGATATGGTAACATCTATATCCATATTTTGTATCCGTCAAACTCATTTGCATCCCTGATAGGACACACAGAGGTTTGATGCACATGGATCGATGTTATCCATGGGGTATGTGTTCAATTTTTACTTGTTAGATACAAGACGACACTATCTTTGATTTGATGTTAGATGATCTCGAAGCAAGATGAAATTTACTCCCCAAGTGTTCTAAACTCTTTTGATTCTTTTTAGGATTTTTCTTCATATCTTTTTTAGAATTTTCTTGATAATTTTATGATCATTAAGAGAAAGCACGGACTGAATTGAATCGAGCATAAAAACTAGAAACCTAGATAAAAATATATACTAAACATAAACTTATCAGACAAACTAAACTGCTTGGAACTTAATTGCAAATTTCAAAGAAATAAAATAGAATTGGGCAAATAGCAAATAAATATAAAACTTCAACTTCAACTATCAAAAATTTCATCATGGTCAAGGACACATAAAACAAATAAATACACAACTTAACCAAAATAAAAAAGGGGAAAGAGGTTCTTTTATCCCGATTAACCTGGCACCAATAGAGAAGCTTACGACAAAGGAGACGAGTCCGCTTGTGGATGGTGGCCCACAAGTGGAGCCATAGTGGCTTAAGGTGTGGTGGCAAACAAGCTCCACAAACCCTACTGAAGGGAGGTCGATGCTACGCTCGGTTACCAGGAGTTCGCTCAGATGCGTGGCGACAGTACACTCGAGGAGGTACCCACGACTCGAGAGCCAAAGGCAGAGCGACAATGTTGGGACTACCCCAGGTGATGTTCTTGCACAAGCGGTGGTAGGAACATAGATGCTAGATGGAGGAATATACGACGTAGTAGTGGCAATTGTCACGTGGAGTTGTGGCAAGCGGTCCCTCTTAAGTGGATGTTGTTTCCCTCTGGGGAAGATAGAGGGGCTGATGGATGGCGAGTTCGCTTGCAACTAGAGACCTGTGCAAGAGAGCAGTGTTCAGAAAGGCGGCCCAGGCGGCCGCATAAACGGCCGCATATGAGTAGTCGGGCACTGGACCGAACCACATATCCAATATTCGGTACATATGCGTTTTGGGCGAGTATGCGTCCGGGTAAACCGCATATGACGCCGCATACTCGGCTGCCTATTGGATAGAGCCCCTTCGTACATGTATCATCTTTTAGTTACTGGAACTGGTAGCTACTGCTATTACAGTAAAAAATAAATGCTACTAATTGTTTATTAGAAAAGATTTTTATGTCGTTTTGTAAAAACTAATTTTCATTTTTTATTTAAAATAAATGTTACTAATTGCTTATTAGAAAAGATTTTTACGATGTTTGTAAAAAATAAATTTTCATTTTTTTATTTAAATAGAAGTTTTTATTTAATTTCTATGAATGTCATTTCCTATCTGCATTTGTTTAATTTGTATTCAATATACTTTTATTTTAGAATCAAATACATCTTCTTTTGTGATATATGTATATATGAGTCATTTGCTTTCTTCGTTCAATACTTTTCTCAATTGTTCCGATATTTTGTAATAGAAAATTACGCTAAATCCCCCTAGCTAGCTGCCATCTCATTAACGCTAGATAAAAGGGAATCCGGTTATTTAATCAATTGAAATATATTGATTCACAATCCAATTTTCATTTAGTTAATTCCTATAGAAACATAACAAATGTTTTTATGATTTATTATTGTTGTATCTCAAAATATTTTTTTTCTTATATTTTCATTCCTATAGTAAGTATGCCAACAAATTTCAGTTTCATTTTTTTATGATTCACTTCTTTATCTAAAATGGTCATTTTTTAAAAGCTTTCTCTGAAATCATGTCGTACTAAAAAGTCTATGCATATATTTCATCTATTGTTATTTTTTTGAAACATAAATCTCTAATATTTGAATTCAATTTATTACTTTAATTATTTTTAAATAAAAATAATACAAATCACATAATCCGCATATACTTCTGCATATCCGCTTACTCGCTTCAGACCGCCTGATCGAACGAATACCGCATACCGACTTTCTGAACCTTGCAAGAGAGGATGGAGTTGTGGTGGATGAGCTCAATGTTGCCGCTAAAAGGGGAGGTCGGGTGGTGTTTATTGAACCTCCTATCCCCTGCTGCGGTGGCCGTGGTTGTTGCCTTATAGGATGTGCAGTCAGCGTCACGAAAGATACGAAAGATGCTGACCTCGACACTCAATGGGCAGAGAAGTTGAGGTGGCGACCTTGAGTAGCAGAGGTGGCATGGGAGAGGTTCTCTGCGAGCTTGGGCCTCTTGCTCGAAGTTGATGAAGAGTAAAGCTTCGAAATAGGCCAAGCTTGTATGTTGGTTCACGATGGTGTGCAGGCAAACCCCTCGAAAGAAATAGCAGAATTATCAATACTGAGTAACAATCAGACAAGAAGTAACGATTAGGCAAGAAGTAACGTGCATGGGATATTTTTTTTTGGAAAAAGGTGATATGTTGTGATGTTGCAGAGAATAAAATGAGGGGAGGAGCATGTGATTTATCACAGAGAATAATGAGGACAGTGCTATGCTATTGTTGGTTTTGAATTCAAATTTGGTTCCTCTTGTTTTTTTATTGTCTATTTTCTTTAAAAAAACTTAATGGGACTCTTCCCAACATGGGATGTGAAGATTTCAATGATCATTACACCAAAAGTTCATATTATATAAATGAGATTCTAAGGCAATACGTACTTCACAATTTAAGGATATATTTATGTAGGAAAAAAAATGGCTGCCTCCGTGCCAATTTTCTGCATTTTTGTATTTTTTTTTGAAAATATCATCATGTATATTAATCTATATATCCCTCCATCTAGAACAAGTAATTTTAACAGTCTAAATATTGCTGTAATCGACCTGCTCTAGATGGGGGGCATATGTCTCCGTTTTTGACAAAATTCGAATGACATATTGGAGGGATATATAGATGAATATATATGGTGATATTTTTCAAAAAAATAAAAAAATTGCAGAAAATTGGCATAGGGGCAGCCCCATCAAACCCAATTATGTATGTGTTTGTTTTCTATCACGTTAATTCTATATGTAAGAATACATTTCATTAAAATCATAACATTTAACTATTGTATATAAATTCATATATAGCCATAAATAAATTGATAAATAGGTAGGTAGATAGATAACCCTGTAATTTATTGAGACCTGATTCATATTGAATAAAGATGGATAATTGCATGCAAATAAAATGAGTGCATGCATAAAAATTACGAGTCCCAAGTGAATGCAAACGTAGAAAAAACTTAGGATGAATGATGCACAAAAATAATGTATGAGTGATGCGAGTTGTTTATTTGACTAGTTCAACATGAATTGCGTATATCATGCATGCATGGAAAAAAACTGGATAAATGATGGCCTAAAAAAGGGAAAACAACATTGGAGTTCTCACAATTCAAACAAGGTAGCATGATGAATCATATACTCATCATACCTCTAGAATGGATGCACTAGGAAACAAGTTAGTAGGACCCCTCACTTTGACACTATTGAATTCAATCAATGTTGATGTTTGTTACTTCCACGAGGATCTTGCATTTCATAAGCACCTACTCTGTAAAGTTCTCCCATCTCTTCAAATGTTTTTCTATTCTTCTCCTTCATTCCATATTGATAAAAATTTCATTTCATTTAAAACTTCAATTGGAATCATTTGACATCCTTTAATATTTTTCCTGATTTTTGCAAGGTGATGCATGAGTCTCGCAATCCCACCGATGATCCTCTTACTACAAAATTGCATTGCACATAAATATAACCCTTGCCCTACAAGGACCCATCCATTTAGACTTCAACACAATATTTCCATACATGATTGCTTTGACCTCCTTCGACATCTTTGGTGCCTATCTCGTATCTTGGTTTGCCATTGGTGGGTGGTAGGTTGCGACAATCTGAGTGGCAGTCTATTATTGAGAAGCTGGAGAAGAAATTGGCTAGCTGGCGGGATACACGTCTTTTGAGAGATGGTTGTTGTGTGCCGTTGAAGGTAGTCCTCTCAACTATCCCGGTGATTTTCCTCTTTATGTGCCTCACGCCTGCTTGGGTGAGAGGGATGATGTAGGCGATTATGATAGAATTTTTCTGGGCTTTTTCTGGGGAGTTTGTTGGAGTATTTGGTTGTGTGCCATATGAGCTGTAAGAGGTGGAGGGATCCATTTACCCCATCCCAGTGTTTAGTCCCACATCTACCAGTGGTGGGACTTAGAGGCTCTTTGGAGGCTATATAAGGAGCCCCAGACCTCCTGTATCCATTGAGAAAGTGCAATAGACACACCGGCCCTCTGAGGCGTTCTCCCGTGGTTTCATCCCGCTCCTTAGGGAGTAGGGTTCCACGTAAAATCTCGTGTTCTTCAATTTCTTTATCTTTATTTCTGATTCCGCTTCCTATTTTCTAACATGATATCGGAGCCGGTTCGATTCTCAAGTAGTTGATGTTTATTTTTTTCCGAGAGTCAGTTTTGATTATTGTTGAAGATTTGTTTGAGAAGATCAGTTGTTCTAGATTCTTCCAAGATTCGCGAAGATCTAGGGTTCTCTTTTTGAAATCTTACTTCAGTTCTAGGTTCGTCGGCTTCTGCGTTGTAGGATGCAGAGCTCCTCAACAAATCAGGGTTTTCTTGAAACCCTATTATCCTGTAGTCATCACCAACGCGATCGACAACTAGGCAGCATCTACATCTTGATTTCAGCAGCTGCTCCAGGTCCAACGTCTCTCCCAGCGACGCAACAAGCTGCCGCATCTCCCTCGCAACCTCCAGATCGCGAGCCCTAGCCGTAACTTCCCAACTCCGTCTTGCAATGCTCCAGATCTCAGGCGATGCCACTTGTTGTAGGTGGCAGCAACCTCCTCTCGGCGCCATCTCTCACGCAGCAGGACACCTGCCCTGACTCTTCTCCTGCGCGCCGCTCGAACTCCAGGGCGCAACATCCAGGCACCCCAAGTGCTTCTCCCAGCCTTCCTCTCTCGTGCAGGCGGCACGAAGACCAAATCCAGGCGACACCCTCCGCCACGAATCATCCTCGTGTCCCCAGGCGATGTCTCCAAGCTTCGCGACAGAAGCTTGGCATCCCCAACTAAGCAGCGGCGGCGATGCCACTACCTCCATTGTCGCTCTCTCAACCACTCATTGTCGCGCAAACCCATCGCTATGCTCTGCCTCCAGCAGATCAGATCCCTGGCGGAGCCGCTCCTACCCTATAGGCAACGTGATGCAAATGAAAGATCGAAGATGGCGGGAGATAAATTTAAACGGTGGAAATTATTTGGTGAAAGAAAATGGAGGGGTTGAGAAGAAGAACACGCCGGATGCGCGGGGTTGAGGGAGAAGAAGCACGAAGAACACACGTGGGGAGAGAGGGAGAGGAGAGAGATAAAATCTATTTTAATAAACTTCAACTGACTAAAAACATTGGACCCTCATCCCTTTATATAGGAGGGATGATATTACAAAAACAGACAACTAATTTAAATTGACAACTAACTATCCTAATTAGACTCTAACTAATTAACCGACTAAATTTGAAAATCCAATCTATAACTAATTGTAGGAGATCACAGGCGATCTCGTTTATTTAATTAAAGACATGACAACTTAAAAAAATGTAAATAAAATTAACGGCCACAATTTAAATAAATAGACGACCCTATATGTCGAGTCCACGCTGCATCAACTCTCCTCCGCTTTTAAAAATTCGTCTCCTGACGAATTGCTTGATCTAGATGCGGCGTTGGAGAAATCGTCTTTGAAATAGTAGCATGCAATTAGATCTTTTTCAATATTACGTTTGTAGTTCTTTCCAATTGGAGGGCGTCTTCGCAATTTTCGTACCCCTCCACTTAAGTTGTAGTCATGGTATAATTCCTCCAAATAAATCTCTTGATAAAAACTTGTGGGAGTAGGTGTCTTCCTGTAATTAACCCCATTTAACCTTTTAGCCCTCAATTGATGGGATTCGATCCCCTTAGGAAATGCACCTAGGGCTTCCTCTTGGCGTTGGCGGCGGCGTGGCCTCGGGTTCCAAGGGCGGCGCCGAACCGGGCGACGCGGGCTGGGGTTCGCGGTCAAGTAGCTGCGTGCGAGTGCGCGAGGGCGATCGCGCGGGTATTCGTGCTGGAGGCGGCGCGCGGTGATGTGGAGGTCCTGAAGGGGCGACCTGTGGGGGGTTGCTGGGGGGGTCAGGCGGTATCGGGGACTGCGGGGAGGGGTTTGTGAAGGGGCGGGGGCGAGGGAAGGCGGCGTCGGGGCTGGGGCCGCTGGGGGCGCGAGGTTGGTGGGTGGAGGGACTGGGGTTGGTTTTGAGGGGGTGGCGGCGAAGGGGGGCGTTGATGGCGGCGTAGCGATGGGAGAGGGTGTTGGGGTTGAGGGTTGCCGCGCAGGGGTTGGGGGGAGATCGTGGAGGGGTCTGACGAGGCTAGGGGGGGCACCGTGGTTGCGGGAAGGGGGCCCGAGGGTGCGGGGCTGCCAAGGCCAGCCGACAGTGATGTTGGAACCGGCATAGGGGGTGATTTCGGCGATGGCGGCTGATCTGAAACGTCCTGTACAACAAGCGTTTCGGCATTTTTCTCCTCTGAAACGGTTTGGACAGCGGCCGTTTCGTCGTTGATGGCGAGATCTTCGTCTTCAACTCCGGGTTCGGTGCTTGGAGGCTTCGATAGAGCGCACATAACCTTGAGATTAGCCATTATTTCTCGAGTTTTGGACTGGGACTCTTGATATCTGGATTAGAAATATTGATCTTGGGCCTCAAAATCTCGGAAGTCTTCTTCGGCTTGCCGTTTACGCTCCGACGAATGATGGTGTTTCGTCGCATGTCGGCGCGAACGTCTGGACGGATCGTCAGATCGTGAGGACAATCTGTAGGCCATGCTCTGATACCAATTGATGCAAATGAAAGATCGGCGATGGCGGGAGATAAATTTAAACGGTGGAAATTATTTGGTGGAAGAAAATGGAGGGGTTGAGAAGAAGAACACGCCGGATGCGCGTGGTTGAGGGAGAAGAAGCACGAAGAACACGCGTGGGGAGAGAGGGAGAGGAGAGAGATAAAATCTCAATTTTAATAAACTTCAGTTGACTAAAAACATTGGACCCTCATCCCTTTATATAGGAGGGATGATATTACAAAAATAGACAACTAATTTAAATTGACAACTAACTATCCTAATTAGACTCTAACTAATTAACCGACTAAATTTGAAAATCTAATCTATAACTAATTGTAGGAGATCACAGGCGATCTCGTTTATTTAATTAAAGACATGACAACTTAAAAAAACGTAAATAAAATTAAGGCCACAATTTAAATAAATAGACGGCCCTATATGTCGAGTCCACGCTGCATCACAACGCGTCGCGACATCTTCAGGCGTCACCCTCCTCGCGCGCCATCGCGACACCCTTCTCTTCTCCAGACGTTCTAGCCTCCCGGCGATTTCCAGGAGGCAACGATGGAAGATGCCCCATCGGGGGAACCCTTGGGCGACAACAACCCCAATCGTGGGGGTTTTCTTGAAGGGGTATTGGGAACCCTAAGAGCCGTGGGCTCTTTATAAAAAAATAATCGTTGTTAAAGTCTAAGTGGGTTGACGGTTTAAAAAATGTAGAGGCTCATTATTAAAAAAAAGACAGGTCCAAGTGGCCTGTATGCGGGAATTTTTTTTTGAAAGAAGTGCGTACAAAAACCGTATGCAAATTTAAAAAAAAGAGGGAAAAGAAAACGAAAAGCCAAAAAAATGAACAGACTAAAAAAATGATTTCAAAAAAAATGAATTGACATTTTTCAAGGAAAAGCCGGAAAAATTTGTTTTGATGGCTTTAAAAAAACTTGAGAAAAGCTGAGAAAAAAATGCGATGGTTTATTTGATTTTGTTTTCTCCCCATCTATCTTGTCTTCTCTGAACTTGGTCGATGTCTTCATTTCTACCAGTATGGGAGAAATGGGGAGTATTGTGTAGAATCACAGATCTTGTTCCAGATTCAGATGAAGATATTCCAGACCAACCAATTATTCAGACTCTATAGTTCAGACAGTTTCAGACTTGATGTCAGATGTCTTCTGAGTCTTCAGTTCAAACACACACATGGATGCGGTCTTCTTTTCAAATGTGCACATGTTTGCCATCTTTTGTGTGGTCCCCATCATTCTTGTTGTTGTCAGGCCAGAGTTTTCATGTGAGCCATAGGGACTCCAGAGTAGAGGACCATTCCCTATGCCATGTTGGCTAGGGTTTTCATGTGGTTTCATAGGGACTCCAGAGCAGAGTACCATTCTCTGTACCAGATGAGAGAGACCCAGTTCTCCGACGAGGAGACTTCCAGACTCCATTCTCCAGCGACTATGGACTCTGATGAGGATTGCACTTCCACGGTCTTTTTCAGTTCGGCCCTTTTCAGAGATGGAGCAGTTGTCCACATTGTTGTGGCGGGCCAGAGTACTCTGACGAGGAGACTCATTTTCAGTTGCAGTGACTCTGACAGGCGCAGTACAGAGCACATGCTCTCCGACGAGGAGATTCAGCAGACTCACACTCCATCTCGTTTGTCCTCCTCACCTGCACGATATGAGAAGCAACGTCCTCGACAACAACCGACAGTTGTGCGCATTGAGTTGATATTGTCTATAGTGCTTAGTCAAAAAAATATTGTCTATAGTGTCATATAGTGTGAGTTGAGTTTCTTTCTGTTTGTCCAAGCTGAGCATTGCATGCTCCAGCTTGAGGGGGGTGTTGGAGCATTTGGTTGTGTGCCATATGAGTTTAAGAGGGTACAACTCAGTGTTTAGTCCCACATCTACCAGTGGTAGAACTTGGAGGTTCTGTGGAGGCTATATAAGGAGCCCCATACCTCCTGTATCCATTGAGAAAGTGCAATAGACACACTAGCCCTCTGAGGCGTTCTCCCGTGGTTTCATCCCGCTCCTTAGGGAGCAGGGTTCCACGTAAAATCTTGTGTTCTTCAATTTCTTTATCTTTATTTCTGATTCCGCTTCCTATTTTCTAACAGAGTTGTAGGGGATACATTTGGTTGGGTGGAAAACTGTCTTGTTGTCAAGGGAGGATGGTGGGCTGGGGATCTGCAGTTTGGAAGTAATGAATCATGTGCTATTGGCGAAATGAATGGCCCAAATTAAGGGAGGGGTGGATTTGTTTTGCAGGGCCTTACGCTCTATTATAGGATCTCTCTTGATTTACCGATACCGAATGCTTGTATTCCTTTACCCTCCATTTTTTGGAAGGAGATTTGTTCTATGCTTCCGCGTGTAAAGCATGTTCTGGGTGATGGACATGTGTTTTGCTTTTGGGGAGAGGACTGGATTTGGCATGGACCTATGCAGGATGCTATTCCACGCTTTCATGCATTATCTGCTGGCATTGAGATTTTCGTCGGATACTGTTTTAAGAGCGTTGACTGGATACATCACTTCCGCACTAAGTTATCAGATCATCGGTTAGTGGATTTCTTGTTGTTGCTTGAGGCACTATTAGCTGGTGGGGGAATGGATGGATTTGTTGAGCACTAGTCCTGGAGCCCAGATATATAGGACATGATTCTAGGGGCCAAAAAATAGCGAGGATTTGGATGATGGTACTACACTGGTTGAACTTTCTCATGAGTTCGTGGCGTTTCACTTTGCGAAAGGCATACAAGGCTTTCTAATGTATGAAGACTCTAGACTAGGTGTTTATCTCAGATCTGTTCATTGACTTATGGAGTTGGAAGATAACATCACGAGTCCGGATTTTCATCTAGTTGCTGTGAAGGAGTCATTTTATGACGACGAATCAAAGAGTGCGGTTTTTCCGTGGGTGTGATGGCTCCTGTGGCGTTGTGTGGCAACAGAGGAGAGTGCAGAGCATCTGGTATTCGAATGCCTAGTTGCTAGGGAGGTTTGGGCATCGACTCGAGTGGAAAGGGTTGCATCTGTGGGCTGGAATGAGTACGGGAGTTCCTCGATGCTCTTGGACGTGGTACTAGTCCAACCAAAATGTGGGTGACTACTATCTTATGATCTCTGTGGTTTGCTTGATTCTGTTTTTCGAGGGGAGCAAATGTATATGGAAAAAATGATTAAGCGGCGCATGCTAAGAGTTTAATGACCTTTTAGTCATTGTAAATTTTGTATTATTTGCTAACATAGAAGTTACATGGTAGGTGTCTTCTTGACGGTGTACCCTCTTTTTTTCCTAAAAAAATCTTTCATGCTTATCTTATTTGCTTTCTATAATTTTGCAATTCATTGCATAATTGTAATTGCAAAAAATACTAAAATTTCTTAAATAAGATCAACTATTTGCGCAACAATCGAATTCAAAAAGGCATGGAATCAGAAAGACTGTGCTAAAACTCAATGCAGATGGCACCCTTGGACCGGATGGTTTCTCAGTGCTGCTGTTTTACAAGGATTTCTGGGACGTTGTCAAGGACGGCATTATGGTTGTGATGCAGGAGTTCAATGAGGGGAATCACAACGTTCAGTGAATAAATAAATCTTTACTTTTTATTCTCTCGAAGAAGAATGTGTCGACTCATGTGGGGATTTCTCTCTTGAACGGTATATATTTAATCATCGCCAAGGTGCTTGTTAACCGTCCTCGTGGTACTCTGAGCAGTATTATCTCTCCTGAGCAAACATCATTCGTTCGTGGAAGGCATATGGCTGGTGGTTGGGTGCTTGCCTCTGAGATGGTTCTGATTTGGAAGAGGAATAACAAAAGGGCTTACTTTGGAAGGTGGACTTTTTTAAAGCGTATGATTGTGTTAACTGACACTTCATTTGGTCGTCTTTGCATTGCAGGGGTTTTCTTGAGACTTGGATTGCATGGATCAAGCACGCATTACAACGACTTCATTCGCGATGCTTGTGAATGGGAGATCGGGGGGGGGGGGGGGGCTTTCAACCACAACGGGGAATCAAACATAGTTGCCCCTTATCCCCACTACTATCTGTGATCGGTACCAATGCTTTGATACCTATGATGAGATTGGCCAATGAAGGGAATTTATGTGCAGGATATTCTAGGGATGACTTATTGATACCGATTCTACAATATGCTGATGATACCATGGTTTTTTTGGTGGGAGGCATAGACCAAGTGAGGCGTGCCTCTTTTACTATGGACATTTTGGGCACATCACGAGCCTTCAGATCAACAGAGAAAAATCCGTGTTTGTTCCTTTTGGACTTCCCAAAATGAGATACTTGAGACCAATGCAATTCTTCAGTGCCTAAGCGATTCCCTCCCTGTTACGTACTTGGGCCTTCCTTTGGTGGCAGGACGTTTGTGTGCTTACGACTGGAGACTGGTGCTATCAGCGATCCCTTTCTTCTTATGTTCCATTAGACTCCTTCCTGCTGAGGTTCATGAGAAGTTGTATTCTATCATGAGATGCTTCTTTTGGTTGGATGGCATGCATGAGAAGGACAACATTCACCACGTAAGCTATGCGACTATCTCAAGAAAAAAGGATGGTGGTTTTGGGATTTTAAGGCTTGAATTCATGAATAAAGCCCTTTAACTAAATGGGTTCTCAGATTTTGGGGAAAGACAATGACCTGGTGTGTCGGCTGACACGGAGTATTTATGTATTTATGGATGCGTTACCCATCATCTCTTTGGTTGGGAATTCGTCGGATCCTCCTGGAGTTGGGGTATTTACTACAATCGATTATTGTAATGGTGACACCTTTCTCTTCTGGCGAGACAACTGGACTGGTCTTGGTTCTCTGGGGGAACATTACCCTCGTCTTTTTGCACTGGTGGAGGATCACAATTTGCGAATTCGACAGGCTTGGAGGATGGAGTCTGGATGCCCACATTCAGAAGTGGATTATCGGAGCAAAGGATGAGCGAGTTAAAAAAAGAAATGGCCTTTAAAGCCCACAAGTGGAGAAATACATCAACGCTTCCTTTTCTGCTCTGATATTAGATTTAAGAGAACCCATTATTCAAGAAAAGCATGCATCCTTGGCAAATGGCACCTCCGTCGCCTTCGTCATGGAAGCACTCTGATCATCTCATTCTTCACGATGTGACACATAATCTGGGTGGTGGCATCACTAGATATGATGGCTATCAAAGGCGAAGAGAGGTCATGTTCTCAGTTGGGATATTATCAGGGTATGGGAGTGCCATTTCTAGCGATGAATTAGGATTGTACAATCCCAATGGACATCATCGGTAGGGCCAACCATATCAGAAGCTTCATCCTTATCCCCTGCGGCCTTCTTCCTCAAGAGGGACTCCCTCAAAGCCTATTCTGCTTAGCCATGGTCATCTCTCAACTCTAGGTAGTGATGTTTTTGAGAGAAGCCTTGAGGGACACCTCAAGCTGCATTTGTGGAGTGATCTGCCTCGATCTCCTTCAGTAGTAGCTGAGAAGGCCGCTGCTCTAGTGATGGCATCTAAAGCGGCGACGATGGCAACATATAGTAATGGCATTGCCCAATTTCCCTTTACCGCAGTACCCATGGGATTGGAATATTTTGAAAAATATATGTATTCCTTCATAGTTTCTTTTCCAAAAGATGCGGGGTTTCATAAAGGTAAATCCAACATCGTCGTTGTTGGAGGCATTCATCAAGATCCAATCTTCAACAAAGAAAATTCATAAACAAAATCATGATACGAATTTTGAGATTGCATAAAAAATGGCGAAGCCTTATTGCACTATAACTAGGGTCGGCTATATGAATTCTTTCTCAAATCCATGTTAAAAGATTCAACTATTTTTTACGTTGGTTGTCGACTACTTAACGCAACCCCCCACAAGGGGAATCTTGAAGATGAACCCAAAATTGACTTGCTTTGTTATAGTGTGGATATATAATGGATATAAATTACCGAATAAAGAATAATAATAAAACATAATTTTACATGGAACCCTACTCAAGAGTAACGGGTTGATACCTCGAGAGGAAGTCATCAAGGGCTGAATTATTTTATTATGTTTCTGAAAGACTATAAGGGTTGCAAGGTTATTTATACAGCTCCACTAAGACACCAAAAAAACATTAATAAGCAATATCAAACTAAATAGAGAGCAGTGCATTTGGATCATGGTGAGATCTAATTACCCATCTACTCGAGAGGCACCCTGCCATGTTTCTTTGTGTTGTATTGCGTGTGGTTTAGTTCTTGGGTACCTTTATCTTTCGGGATGTCTGAGATGGTGGGGAAGAAGGATGAGTCAGGGTAACCATTTGATGAGATCAAAAAGAGGGTTGTAACTTGTATGTGGGTTTAGGGTGGCTAAAACCAATCTAAATTCTTTGACAATTTGCTTACGCTTACAACTTCTGCATTTGGTGTTTTCGAGATGTATGAGATGGTGTGAAAAAAGGATGAGTCAGGATATACAATCTGATGAGGCCAAAAAGAGGATGTAAATGGGTTAGGGTGGCTAAAATCGTTAACTCTAGTATTTGAAAATTTGCCTACGCTACAACTTTTACATTTGGTGCTTGATCCATGCCATGCTTGTTGGCATTATCTCGAGGTGCTAGATGCAAATGGGCAATTGATTATCACACAATATCATGTTTGTCAGAACAATTCATTTGCTTAACAATAATGAGCAATGGCGAATGTATAATGTGATTGTACTCCATAAAATGTGTTGACAGGTCAAAGAGGTTACTATTATATGAAAGATGGATCGATTTTGGCTTTCACGGAGAGTGTTATATCCATGCTTTAGGTTTAGAAAATGATTCATTAACATGGCCTCAATAATCAATATTGGTATCGTTTTGCCAAAGCCTGGAAAGGGAAACATAGGCGAATTTCTTTGACATAGCCTATATTGTCAAGAATTTGTGGAAATTGCTATAAAAATAGATTTCTTCAGAAATTTAGATCCTAATGTCCTTTAATTAATAAATAAGTTAGAAATAAACACTTGTTTGCTATAATAAAGGTGTAAATAGTTGGGCACCCACCTTTACAGTGGCGTCCCTTTTTTTTCCAAAAAAAATAAAGGTGTAAATAGGAGGTTTGATTTAGGGTGGAGCATTGAGCCCGGCTGGTCTGGACCAGAACACGACTCCGGGCCGAGCCTGTACCTGATGGATGTATGGGCCAGCCAGGGTCCCCATATTTCCGAAATATAAAGCTTGGGCCAGGCCTGGCTCGAACCCGTAGGGACCCGGGTTGGCTTGACCTGATCCATCTAGTTCTGCAAGCACACACCTCCCACATTGGTTCTGCAGTCTCCACTTTTAATCGTAGATGCTCCCTCCCCTCCCTCTCTCCCAATCCACGCTACCCCTCACCGGCACACCATCCCACCTCCATCTGCCCACGTTAATTAGATGATCAATGATATAATTAACAGTTTCTGTTCATTTGTTTTTCTGACTTGTAGGCAATTGGCCGATAGTCCCAGTAGACAATTGATCATTATCATGATTAATATTAGTCCAACCGAGTAAACTGTTGCAACTCTATATCACTGCAGCAGAAGAACCATTCTGCCATTGGATTTTCCTATAATCTTAGTCTCCCTTCTAATAGGAACAAGGAGGGTTAGGAAAGATAAGGAAAGGGCATAGGCAATGGAGGGAGAGAGAGGGATAGATTAGGAATTAAATGTGTCCATGTTTCTTCAAGTGAACAATAGAAATGTTAGTATTAAATTTGATTGCCAATTTACCAAGTGCCAAAACATAAGCAGAAAATGACAAGGAATTTGTTCCTTTCATATTTTACCTTTAAACAAAATTTCAAACTACATTTATTTTGAAAGAACCCAAACCACTTTCAATTTCGGAACCATGGTCCCGTATAATCAATCATCATTTCCAACCCCAGAATCTCGTGAGTTAAAAAAATCAAACACCCCTTAGCAGATGACAAATGTGCGATTCTACATATTCTGTACCCATTTCTTGAATCATATCTACAAATAGGAAGCACGGTAGGAACACATACATAAGTATTACCACATTCCATAATTTGGATAAATATAAAGATATGAACATTTGTGAAAAATGCGCTAGTGGCTGTATAGTATATGTATTTGTTTTCCTTGTGCTCAGATATATAGAACTTAAATAGTATAAACTTCAATTGTTATATGGGCGTATATGGTGTCATATTGAATTGCAACTGTCTATATATGCCCGGTCATACATACACTCCTGGAGATGTGATTCATGAGATACCTTTAATAATAGCTTGTTAGTTAGCTCAATGCATTTATAATTGGTCCCCTTCGAAACACGAGTCTTGTGGCCTGGTCATGGTTTGAACAAACTAGCCTTGAAGTGGTTGAGGCGTATGTTTCGAGGTGAGGCGGTCTCATTTAGTCTCGAGGTGTGCACCTCGGTCTAATCTAGTGAGGTGTACGCCTCAGGTGGTTGAGGCATAGCCTCGAGGTGTTTTTTTTGCTTTTATGAAGTATTTTATTGATGATTTTTTTTTATTTACTTGTTAGTTTGAGAAGCTTATAAATATTTGCTTGTTTAGGATAATGATTATACATGATGAATGCCTAAATCCGATGTCTCTTTTGTGTCCGTAACTTCATATTTATCGTTTATTGTATCCAACTATTTCGGTAACCTATTATCATTTTACTCTTAGTGAATGAATTCATAAATATCAAATCAAATAATACTCGTAAACTTAATGAGCTTTGCAATGTATAGAGCAAATCAAAATGGATACAATTCACATTTTCTCATGTTGTCATGTATTATATGTTAGACACATAATACTAAATTTCTTCGACATATATTTATTTGTCTTTTAATTACAACATTAATTCAAAGATATATATATATATATATATATATATATATGTATTTATTCTTTCGCGGCATCTATAAATAATGAATTCCTCTTTGATTGGATGAAAATATGTAAAAACAATATAAATTTATTTAATGTTCTCTTTTGGGTTCTTACTTCTATTATTTCATCATATATTATGGGGGTTTTATCAGTTGTGCCCTCTGAGATATTGCAATTTCAGTTATGCCCCTCCCTTTTTGGAAATATCAGTTGTGTCCCCAACTTCTTGTTGTTCTATCATTTGTGCCACTCTGGTTAGTTGCCGTCTATCTCAACTACAAACGAACGTTAACTATGAGGACACATTAGGGATTACATTTAAAAAAAATGGACTGAAAAGTCCATAAATTTCTTCTTCCTCCTCCCCCGCCTCCCCCATCCTCTTCCTCCTCCTCCGTCGCCACAACTCCACCACCCTCGATCCCCCTTCGCCCCCGCTCATCCCTTTGCTGCCGTAGCTCCTTCACCCTCGCCGTAGACTGAAGGGGGGTGGTCGGTGGAGGAACCACCTGCTCCTCCGTCTTTGACGTCGTCGATTTGAGGGGAAGGTCTCCTGCCGCCTCCTCTGCCCAAAGCTCCCCTCCCGACCCCTTTCTTTACCCCTGTGCCTCCCCCTCCTCTGTCCCCGACCTCCCCCCTCCGCCAACAACCTCCTCCTCTACGCCAGCCTCCGCCCCCACGCCTCCCCCTCTTCCCTCCCCTCAGTCCCCGACCTCCCCCTCCCTCCCCTCAGTCCCCGACCTCCCCCCTCCACCAACAACCTCCTCATCTACGCCTGCCTCTCCCCTCCGCCCCTTCCCATGCACCTCCCCCCCTCCTCCGTCCCTGACCTCCCCATCCTCCAACGGCCCCTCCCCGCACCCCTTCCCCGACCTCCCCCTTCGCCTCCAGCTTCCTCCTCCACGCCCCTCCACCAACAACCTCCTCCTCTGCGCCTGCCTCCCCCCTCCGCCTCTGCACCTCCCCCTCTTTTCCCTCCTCCATTCTCGACCTCCTCCTCCAACAGCCCCCTCCCTGCAGACAAGAGGGGGAGGTTGGTGGAGGAACCATCTGCTCTTCTGCCCTTGATGCCTCCTGCCGATCCTCTCGTCGCCGCAGGTTGGAGGGGGGTCGGTGGAGGAACCACCTGCTCCTCCGCCCTTGATGTCGTTGGTTGGAGGAGGAGGTCAAGTGGAGGAACCACCTGTTCCTACACCCTCGATGCTGCCTGCTGCTCCTCTCGATGTCGTCTCCTCGAGAACAAGAGGATGAATATGAGAGTTTCCAATTTTACCCTTCCTACGCAAACCACGATTTGAAAAAAAACATGGTTAAGTTCACTTCATTGACGACTAAAGTAACGAAGGGGCACAAATGATAGAATGACAAGAAGTTAGGGGCACAACTGATAAAAACCCTACATTATAGTGTTAAGTATTATATGTTGGCATAAAACATATAATTACATTGACATGTATATAATTATAGTTTTATGCATATTTTTCCTTATAAACCGAGGCTTACGCCTCGATCGCCTCGAGGCTATGCCTCACATTGATTCCGAGGGAAACACCTCGTTCCGCCTTTCGTTTTTTCAAACCTTGGGCCCAATCAATGTGCATGGATGTTTTGGGAGTAAGCTAGTATACTCCTCCTTGTGGAGTCTTGGAGGTGGAGCCCTCGAAATCTAGTCAATGATTATATTATTTGAGATGTTTTTAATAAATTTTACATATAAATGTGAAGATTATTACAAATAGTTATTTGTAATCTAGCAGTAGGAAATACAAGAGGGGTGTGTGGGGGGGGGGGGTGCACAAGGTAGATTGTAGGTGGGGGTGCAAGAGAGGGCATGGTTTGACACATATTAAGAGAGGGAAGTTAGATTGACAATAATGATGAAAATTTTTTGTTATCGTATAGTAACCATTGATTACCATGTGTTTATGGAGTCCTTTTTCTTTTTACCTTCTTATTGGTGTCTTATGTGTCCCTTCTACTTGAGATAATACTCTTGGAGGTGGGAGGAGGTTTGCACAAGACAGATTGTAGATGGAGGCGTAAGAGAGGCTAGGGGTTGACACCAAGGTTTGAAAAAAAATGAAAAAGTGCAACGAGTTGATTTCCATGTAATCGAGGTGATGCATAGCCTCAAGGTCGTTGAGGCGTAAGCCTCAGTTTAAAAGGATAAACAAGGTTATAAAAGTCGGTAGTCGGTACTCGATCGGTTGGGTCACTGACTAAGGATTAATTGACCGTCGGACGACTAATCAGATTTAGTCAGGCTTTAATTATCTTTGATTTTTTTAGAGATATTTACACCCATAACCATGAGTAGTTTTGGAATTACCTGAGGAGCCCTCGATAATAACGAATTACATCCAAAACCCCGAATAATGCTTAATCTTTACATGGCATAACCATGTTGCAAGTTCCGTCTTGATTCTCCGTTAACTCCGACGGAAAAAGTCATATGTTGACAATTTTGCCCTTCAAAACACATGATATTTATAACACGATGACATTCTATAGATCAAACAAAATGATGCAATTCTATAGATGAGGGAGGATGAGGAAGCGTGACGTGCTAGCTGGCTTCCCTTCGTAATCCTCAGGACTTGTGCGCAGAGCTCCCCTTGCGCGCACCTTCGGTCGTAAGCTCCAGATCGTCGATCTTCCCACCCCTGCTTCGCCTTCAGGAAAGCCCCCCCCCCTCGCATGCAAGTCTCTGGTTGGAGCTCCGCCCGCAAGCTCAAGATCATAAGACCTCCCTCCCGGGATGCCCCAGCCCCCCCGCACGTCTAGCCCTGATTAACGGCATCGCCGATAAGGGTGTCTCCTAGTACTTCGGTCTGTTCACCTGTAGGTACACAAGATTCCTGACTGTCATGGTGGTTGGCTTCATAGTGCTGCAACTTGTGTTCTGCTCATTGGATTGGGGATCCAAGGCATTGACCAGTCTGAGCATGTAAGATGATGAGGGCTTTGTTTGTGTCCATGAACACAAGACATGGAAGAGAGGGATCCGTCATTCTACCCACATCCTGAAGGGGGCGAGTTTGAGGAGGACGGTTCTCCTCGCATGGAGAGAGGCGACAGAGTGAGGAGGGGGGTAGCGGGGAAGGGGAGGAGGTGGCGATGTAGTGGAAGAGGGTGGTGAAGAGGTGGTTGGGGATGGCGGCAAAGCAAGCAGAAGATGGGTCATCGAGGGCAGGGGAAGGGGGAGGGGGAGAATGAGGAGGTCTTGATATCACCGAAGGGGCAACTAGAGATGGAGCAAAGGTCGGGTGAGGGGAGGGAGGAGTGGACAGAGGAGCAGAAGGAGTGGAACCATGGGAGGGGAGGGAAAGATTGGAGAAGGGGAACATGTGGGGAGTGGGCTTGTACTCGTAGAGGATGCAGAGGAAGGGGAAGCAGGGGAGCCATTCGAGGCCGGAGGCGGTGTCGAGGAAGAGGGAGATGGGTTGGGAGGGGAGGGAGAGAGGGCGGTGGTGGTGGCGACAGGAGGAGAGATGGAGGGGAGGAGCAGGAGGAGGAAGGGGGAGGGGGTTTTCTTTTTATTTTTTCCTTTTACTTTTGGTTAATGACATCCGTTAGATTGCCAATGAGTTAGATTAACTCAGTCATCTTGTTGAGTTAATGAATTAAACTAACAAAATGTTATGGGTGTAAGACGACACACTTATTCAGGATCTTGGATGTAATTCGTGATTATCAAGGGTTTCTGGGGTAATTACGAAACTACTCATGGTTATGGGTGTAAATATCCTATTTTTTTAAATTATTTTAGATATAAATCATTTTATACATATATTCTTATATATTTACATAGATTTGTACACTTCTTATACTATCATAATGAAATAAAAGAAGTAATTGAATTCAAATAAGACATTAAGCATATTGGAATAGATTTGCTTTAAAAAAGCAAAAAAATAAAAAAGTATGGTATCTCCAAGCAAAAATCGATCGACTAGTGGGCCTAGTCAACATTAGTCAATGCTTGGTCGGCCACCTCATTGACTAGACTAGTCAGGCCAGTTGGGCAACTTTTACAACACTGAGGATAAATACCTATAAAAAGTACAATAAAATATATACTATTGAAATTGTATATATTTTGACTAACATATGATATATATCACTATAACATATGATGAAATTATAAAGATAAAAACGCCGAAAGGAAAGATATACAACTGCATATGCCTTTTTACTAAATTCCATCCAATTTGAGAATGAGTCTGTTATACCCATGAATTCTAACACTTTGACCCAGGTTGAAGAACCATCATATGCACCTCCTCCTGTCGTACTATACGCCAACAAGATGGAGGTGTCGTTGCATTGTTAGCAAGCCTGAGGTGGTCTAGGGGTGGAGCAGGTGCGCTCCCCCCGCTGGGGTGTGGGGACAGCATCCTGATAATTTTTTTATTAAGGGTTTTATTTCTCTTCGGCTATATGGATCATTTTGTATGGGAGTAGTATATAAACTCCCCTTGAATTCTATCTTGTTTGTTCTTCTCGGTACATTACAAGCTCATTTTATGATCACTCCTTAAAAATAAGTTTATGGGTAATTTCTTCTATGATATTTGCGGATTCGTCTGTTTTAAGGGATAATGGTAAGATTTTATTGACATAACTGGACATGTTTAATGGTAAATACGAACACGAAAGTGGTCAAATTTAAGTATTCATCTTGTATATTATATCCTAAACTATTAGACCTTTATAAACATCTGAAACTACTTGTGGGATAAATGATTTACATAAAAAATGCTCAGAAAATCAATAACGTCTCAAGGAACGCCTCGCCTCCGCCTCATGCCTTGATCGTTTGGAGCAGCTGAGGTGGTCGCCTCACATATCCCATCTGAGGCGGCCGTTTTGGAACGGTTTCAGGCTGTTTCACCTCAAGCTGTACGCCTCGTGGAGCTCGAGGCACGTTTTTTAAAACCATGAGCTTGACACATGAAGGGAGGGCATGGCGTGGCATGGTTCTAAGTTAGATTGACAATAAGGATGAAGTTTGAGGCTGACAGGAATTGACACATGAAGGGAGGGGGTGCCGTGACATTGATCAAAGTTAGATTGACAATAAGGGTGAAGTTTTTTTGTTATTCTATAATAACCATTGATTACCAGGCACACATGGAATCCTTTTCTTTTCCCCTTTTTACTGGTGTCGTGTGTCTCCCTTCTTCATTGGAGGAGGTTTGCACAAGGCAGATTGTAGGTGGAGGTGCAAGAGAGGGCAGGGGTTGACACATATGAAGGGAGGGGATGGTGTGGCATGGTTCTAAACATGGAAGGCCATATCTCGATATATCGGCGATATATCGGTGATATATCGGTATCGACAGGTCACCGATATATCGCCGATATGTCCGATATCGGGTATCGACAGGCAAAAAAGGCGAGATTCGATCTGGTGTCGGCGATATGGCGTCGATATATCGCCGATATATCGGTATCGACATGGTACCGATATCGATACCGATATCGATATGTCCTTCCATGGTTCTAAGTTAGATTTACAATAAGGATGAATATTAGAGAGAGCAGGAATTGACACATACTGAAGAGATGGGATGCCTTGGCATCGTTCTAAGTTAGATTGACAATAAGGATGAAGTTTGTTTGTTACCCTATAATAACAATTGATTACGAGGCGCACATAGAATCCCTTTTCTTTTTCCCTTCTTATTGGTGTCTTATGTGTCCTTTTTACATGAGATAATACTCTTGAATGTGAATGTTGTCTTTATTTGAATGAGGCGTCTGAGTTAAAAATGATAAGTTCTATTTATGAGAACTTGTGAGAAATTGTTGGAGCATGCGATAGGTTTTGATGACATTTGACATGGATGTGGGTTAAATGATTGGGTTATTATGTGATGTTTGGGTTTTCAGGCTACTGTTTTTGTTATCGGAGGATAAAAGTTATGAGAGAAGTGTTGATATGACTTTTGATTGGAGTTGAATGATCGTGTTATGTTTTATATGATTTTCAGATATCTATTAAAAATGTTGAGTTGATTTTTTTACAGCACTTGTACTTTGAATGGTCACTTAAAAAGGGCAAAATCGAGCACTAATTCATAAGCCGGCACAGTTGGATAAGCTAAACCCGATTGAGCATATAACCTGTTTGTTAACCATGTATTCATCTGATGAATTTGTTTTTGGGGTATATGGACATATTTTGGAAAAGGTTTAATTCACAAAAAATGCTGCATGTGCGGTTATACAGTTTTTTGAACACTGGATGTAGAAGCGACGAGATGAGATCCTCCTATACATGTGATGATATGCTACTTGTTTAAGGTTGTCTTCTAGGTTATCCATTCATTTTCCCCCCTGCAGATTTATCAGCATCAACACAACAAGCAGATGAGCTGTCCTGCCATGGGCCAGCTTCTTTCGAACACCCTGTACTACAAGCGCTTCTTCCCGTACTACGCTTTCAACATCTTGGGTGGACTTGATAACGAAGGTTCCACTTATCTGTTGGTTTTACCAATTTGTGTAGGTTGTTGGAAAAAGCTGATCCGTTTCCTTCTTTTCATCAGGAAAAGGCTGCGTGTTCACATATGACGCCGTAGGGTCTTACGAAAGGGTTGGTTACAGCACACAGGGTAGCGGGTCGAGCCTAATCATGCCAGTTTTGGACAACCAGCTGAAATCTCCAAGCCCTCTTTTGCTTCCTGCCAGGGTTTGCTTGCCATTTTGCTTAAATAATCTTTACCTAACCTAGATATTTGTCTATTTCCTCTAAAGATGCAGTTGTGTGTAGGATGCCGTCACGCCTTTGACAGAAGTGGAAGCTGTCGATCTTGTTAAGGATGTCTTTGCATCTGCCGCTGAAAGGGATATATACACAGTATGCATCAATATTATTAAATTTATAATATAGTAAAATACTCTCATTCTTTTCCCAGTTACCTAAATGTGCTGAAAATCATCAAACAATCCATACAGGCTTTCCTTTTCCTCGCATTGATTTTGTTTCTTGTGGTATTTTCTCTCTGCAGGGAGATAGAGTAGAGATAGTCATAATTAATGCCAAGGGCATTCGAAGGGAGTACGTTGAACTGAGGAAAGATTAGAGTTGTATTCTGATGCTTCCAAATTTTCAATCTGTTCGTAGAGCTGTCATACTATTAATGTTTGCTATGTTTTGTTTATCTACTTATTTGATTGTAGACTATTAATATTTGCGAATTATCTTGTGAATCATGACTAGTCAATTTTAAACCGTCTTTGCTTTGCAACATTCACTCTCTGTTCATGCTTCATACGGTGGGGTTGATAAGTGTTTTGTGAAGTATGCCTGTTGAGAATTCAGACTGGAAATTATGATATCAGATTCTCTAAGGGCCCGTTTAATAGGGGAATAAGGTGGAATAAGGGAGTGGAATAAGATGGAATATGGTACTGTTTTTGTTCGGCTGAAGGATAGGAATAAGGTGGAATAAGCTGGAATAAGGAATATTCTCCGTTCGATAGTGAAATAAGGTTTGTGGAATAAGGTTTGGAAGTTAGTTAAAGTTGTTGGTTGCATTTATTTTGTTTTTGTTAAATAAGTTTAATTGCAAGTTCATATATCATAGTCCGAAACTTGTTTTATAACACCTGATTTGGCAATTCATTTGAACATCATATATCCATAAATATTTACATAAACGAGAGGTCCTTACATTCTGAAATAACAAAATTAAATAATGACGTACTTGTCATATGTTGGCTCATCGATGCTGTCACTTGTTGAGGTTGATCCGCCAATCAGACGCCTTATCTGTCGCTCCCTCTTCTGCAGCAATGCCTCTGTTTCCTCCAACTTCTTATGGTGGAAATCATCCGCAAATTCAATGATGTTGATAATGTCCACAAGGAAGAGCTTCTCCATAGCCAATGACTCCATTGTCGGTCGAAATAAGGACGTCTTAGCTCTTAATATGCATGTCTTCTGAAAGGTGTACATGTACAAACTTTGTCAGCTAAGCGGTGGGTTTATGGAAAATTAGATAAATAACTTTACTCACGTCTCGGGGGCATATGTACCAATGGTTGTCCTCTACATCCTCATGTTTTCGAGACTTCATAAGTTAGTATTGCCACAGCTGGGCAATAACAACAACGATCGTGGCTCTTCGTCCTATTGCATCGCAAGAATGACATCCTATATATTTCAAGAATCGAGGACACAAGGTTGTAAACAAAAGTACTTGTCAACAGCAACGATTCCTGATTCAAAGGCATGCTTCAACTAAAGAGAAGATTATCGAGAAAAAAGTAGAAAAAATCCGCTCAGATTGCCAAATCATCAAGCGACGACTGGAGACAAATTGTCGGTTAAGCCACGCCACCATGGTAGCTGCTCATCCGAGTCTGGTTGGCGTCCTCGCGCTTGTTGTCATGTGTGAGCTTTCATCATCGTGTTCGGTGTGGGGAGGTCAGCTCATTAAGAATTCGTGCCGCAAACCAAAAAAAAGATTAAGCAGCATCATTCCCTGTCCGGTCAAAAAGAAAGATAAACAAAGATATCAACTGTGGGCTCAGTTAGCCTTGTATCTACCTGTAGTAGCAACGGTTGGGCCTGCCTTGCTAACGCAGTGGCTGCTATCCAGTACTGCTAACCCTCTTGTCAATTGGTTTAGTGGATGGGGCAATCATCATCGCGCAAAGGATGTGACATGATTTGGATGGGATGAAACCCGCCACTTTCATAGCTGCTCATCCCTCATCCCAACATGGTTGCTGCCCAAAGCATGACTCACAAGCATATTATATATATATATATACACACACATAAGTAATTTACTGAAATGAGGGACATTATGTGTATTTAAAGATACAAGCAAGACGGTCATCACAGAAACTAATTCAGACATAGTTAACACATAGCAATTATAGGAAATGGAGGATGCACGGTCATGCATTATTCCACATCACACCAGCCAACTTGTTTCTGAGGACCTCCCCTGCTCGAATGTCTTGCTCAGATACCTGCACATCGTCTTCATTTCCCTCCAGAACAAAGACCACATCATCATCATCGCTATCATCCGAACTGTCGACACCATCATCACACGGGTGGGAGGGGGTTGTGCTCGGGTATATGCATTGGAGATCTGATCCTCACCTTGCACCTGTCTTATGAAGTTGTGTATGATGCAACATGCCATCACCACCATCACTTGCTTGGGGAAGCTGTAATACGGTCATTCTATGATTGCCTTGAAGTGGGCTTTCAATATCCCAAATGTACGCTCGACGTACGATCATAGTTGGGAGTGGCGGTGGTTGTACAACTCATGGGGTCCTGCATATGCTCAACCCCTCCGAGCTCTAAACTGTGAGAGATGTGTGATGGCACCACATTAATGTGCCAAGAAGGTATCCGTGTTGGTGTAGCCGCAATCCACGAGAAACTTGCGTCCTGCTAGCACCCGGGCCCCCCTTGCCGAGTGCCCATCGAAGAACCTTCATGTTTGTTGCAGACCCTTCCCATCCTACGCCGACGTACAAGAACCGGTATTGAAAGTCCGCACATGCTATGATGTTCTGCGAGATGAATTGGTGTCAAACTTCTAAACATTGGTGCAATGCTAGATGGGATATTTGCAAGGATGAGAGTGCCATCTATCGCACCAATGACATCCTTGAAGTACTGGTAAAAGTTTATGTTTTGACGTATGACATCAGGGACTGAACTATTTGCAGGTGGCATTCGTATCAAGTTGTCGTGCAGTGACACAATGTGTGTGGGTATGTCGTTAAGATGATGCGAAATCGTGTTGCCATAGTGCTGGAAATGTTGGCATAGTACTTGATTCTTCACGTTGTGCCCTAAATAATATAAGAGCATGCAAAAGGATCCCTCTGCCTTTAGACGTCTGGAGTCGGTAAGACCCACACTTTCCTTAAGGCATTTGCAAAGTCAAGTAATGGTCTTTGGGTGCATGCGAAATATCGCGTACAATCTCTCCACGTGCCCGCTAAGCATGTCGCGGATCTAGATGTGCCCTGTCTAGGCCATCGTGTGCTTTGGCATACATGGACTGTACCCTGCTTCTCGATATGTCCCATCATCACCCTCCTCTAGCAATGCTCGTAGATATACCATGTTTAGCATCACCATATTAGTGTGTAGGGCTATTACGCTTTCCATTTCCTCTACAAGTAGAAATTATAAGTAAAACCATATAATTAATAGTAATCAATCATGCATTCATTATCTTGGCCAGAAAACTAGGGCGCATGATATCAAACTAGTAGCACCATAACACTAATTTAATATAATAACAACACAAGTGGAAAGTGTCCAATTACGTTACAACAATAAAAAGGATGAATACGGGGCTAGGTGGTAGGTGCCAATTACGTTAATTTACTTGCAACGGAACATGACAGAAACTATGGTAGGGGATGGTGGCATGCATAATGAAACAATGTTGGTGAGCAGTCACCGTGTCTTGTTGAGATGCAATACAACCCATGCAGCAAGCTTCGCAGGGGCACCCTTCGCAGGGGTACCCTTCGCGCGGTTGAAAATAATCCGTTCGTACAGATCACACAGGTTCTAAGCAAGTCATATGTGGGCATCCGGTGGAATTCTGGGTAACAACACCTCAATCTCGTCTAGGAGCTCCTCCACTCCAGCATGGGGATCCTTTGGTCGAATCGTGACGTTTTGCTCTCGCTGCAGCTCGATCATTTGCTCCGTGAGCCTTATCACCTCTTGGCCCACAACCTGTGCTGCAATGGGGGCACCGTCGCTCCTCAATCGCTTACCGCCAGATAACTGCCCCACACAGTCTCTGTGGCGCTGTCGTCTGCCCGCCATATTGGTCTGGCCCACATCCTCAGTCGGGGTAGGAGCCTCGGCGACATGCATTTCTCCTTCTAAGTCCTCCTCGAATAATTGCTGTGTGGAAGTGCCCCCTTCGAAGAATGCTACAAATGACCCAGCGACGTAGTCTGCGATGAGAATGCATATGTATCCCTAGCGGTACTTTCTCCAATCATGGCATCCACAAGGTTGTAATGGGGGAAAGTCTTCCTCGTGTACATCTTGTAAGCCTTGTCAATCTGCAACGGATGTTGTGTATGGGATGATCGTCAATGTCCCTCATCCGAGATGTAAGATGTAATTCAAACAAACATACCGTCGACCATGCATCGTCGTCTGGGGTGATGAATGTATATGACACTGGGTCCCAACCCCACCCGCTCTTCGACATCAGGTAGACAAATCCCTCATATTCCTTCTTAACGGTCTTCCACCTATTGTTGAGCTTGGCCCTATTAAAGTTCTTCCCGATTTGCATGTTGAAATGCGATGTGATGTTCTGCCAGGCAGGGGGGATAAGGTTACCACTTACCGAGTCACCTATATCGAAGTGATGTTTAAAAAGGAGCATGAGGTATTCATCCATCGTCGGTGTCCAGATGGCATGATGTTCGGAGCAATCACCATCTGAGATATGAATCTCAAAAGAAGATCCACCATGCATGCTCATCCTATAAGTACATTAGATTCATCACGAAATTAGGAAATTGGTGGGGTTGTTGCTCCCAAATTCTAATTGACCCAGTCAAGAATCATTGGCAACATAAGCTTAGGGACCCTACTATAACAGTAAGCATGGGTGCCTTCAATAAAGCTAAAGGACATGGAAAATCAGTATCCAAGATCATGTACTCATGTACTAACAAAGAAAACTAGAATAAACAAAATGCAATTGTATGTAAAGGAAGAAAAAAAATAGCAGCATCAAAGTTATGCCATGCAATGCTGGAAGAGCACCGTAATAAGAATGAAAAGCAGCTTCCAACTGTGCACAATCAAAGACATCTGAATATGAGGAGAAGAGCCAAACATAAGAGCCAAATGCAGTAAAGCTATGTCCATGATAAGCAGCTACATATCAGATTGAGAGAAGTGGCAGTACCATAATATAGAACCCAAACACATGATCTCAAGCAGCACCTTAATAAGCTGGACACAAATAAGGCCCAACTCAAAAACTACATAATCCAGATGCATCTAACATTATTGTGCAAACATTATGAGCAGTTGTATAATAGTTGTATGAATTTTATGAGAAAACATATTGTCCTAGCCTTATGAGCAGTTGTATAGCAGTTTACACAACTGTTATAACATTATTGTGCAAACATTATGAGCAGTTGTATATCAGCTTTATCAGTCGTGTAAACTTTATAGCAATTGTTTAAACTTTATAGCAGTTGTGTAAACTTTATAGTAGCTATAACATTTGTGTAAACTTTATAACAGTTGTAAATATTGTGCAAACTTTATAGCAGTTGTGTAGTAGCTATAGCAGTTGTGTAGTAGCTATAGCAATTGTGTACTAGCACTTACACACAATGGTATAACATTTAAACAACAATAGAGCATCATTAGAGCAAAGAATCTAAACAACATTAGAGCATTAGATCAACTATGCAATAACACTTAAATAAGAGCAACATCATTAGATCCAAACAAAGCATATAGCGACGACATTAGATCAATATTAGAGTAGTAACCGAAACCACCACCATCTGAATGTAAAGCAGCAAACATAATAGAAAGAGCATCTTCAAGCAGTAAAGTTGATCAAAAAGGCTATAGCAAGAGCAAATCGATCAAAAGGGGGCAGGAAAACCAGAGCAACTCTTATAGCAGCAGCATGAGAGGAGCAATTAAACAAAGCATAATGGCGCTAAAACAAAGCATAATAACACTTAGAGCATCGTTAGAGCAGCATAATCCAAACATCATTAGAGCAATATAATCCAAACAAAGCATACTGGCACTAAAACAAAGCATACATAAGCAACATTAGAGCAACATAATCCAAACAACATTAGAGCATTATATCAACTGTGCAATAGCACTTAAACAAGAGCAACATCATTAGATCCAAACAAAGCATAGAGCAGCGGCATTAGATCATCATTAGAGCAGTAACCGAAACCACCAGCATCTAAATGTATACCAACGAACATAATAGCAAGAGCATCTCCAAGCAGTAAAGTCGATCAAAAGGGCCATAACAAGAGCAAATTGATCAAAAGGGACAGGAAAACCAGAGCAACTCTTATAGCAACAACATGAGAGGAGCAATTAAACAAAGCATAATGGTGTTAAAACACATCATAATGACACTTAGAGCAGCGTTAGAGCAACATAATCCAAACATCATTAGAGCAACATAATCCAAACAAAGCATAATGGCGTCCAAACAAAGCATAATGGCACTAAAATAAAGCATATAGCAACAACATTAGAGCAGCATAATCCAAACACCATTAGAGCATTAGATCAACTGTGCAGTAGCACTTAAACAAGAGCAACATCATTAGATCTAAACAAAGTACATAGCGGCAATATTAGATCATCATTAGAGCAGTAACCAAAACCAACAACATCTGAATGTAAAGCAGCAAACATAATAACAAGAGCATCGCGAAGCAATAAAGTCGATCAAAAGGGCCATAGCAAGAGTAAATCGATCAAAAGGGGGCAAGAAAACCAAAGCAACTCTTATAAAAGCAACATGAGAGCAGCAATTAAACAAAGCATAATGGCTAAAAACAAAGCATAATAGCGCTTAGAGCAACGTTAGAGCAACATAATCCAAACAACATTAGAGCATCATAATTCGAAAAAAGCAAAATATCAAAACAAAGCATAATGACACTAAAACAAAGCATATAACAACAACATTAGAGCAGCATAATCCAAACAACATTAGAGCATTAGATCAACTGTGCAATAGCACTTAAACAAGAGCAGCATCATTAGATCAAAAAAAAGCACATGGCAGTAGCATTAGATCAGCATTAGATCAGTAACTGCAATCACCAACATCTGAATGTAAAGCAGCAAACAGAATAACAAGAGCATCTCCAAGCAGTAAAATCGACCAAAAGGGCCATAGCAAGAGTAAATCGATCAAAGGGGGGCATGAAAACCAGAGCAATCAAGAAAATGAAATGGAGTGAGCATGTTAGACATATCTGAAATTGAAACCAAGAACGAAAGATCGAGAGTACCTCGCACACCACGAAGCCCACAACAACGATGAGAAGTGCACACATACAACCCGAAAGAACAAGTCACCAAGCACAACGTGAGACCGCTCATGGTGACTCCGCAATGTCCTCTTATAGGCCTTGCTCAGGGCAGAGTTAGAAACCCTAGAACCCTCACTCGAAGCAATGATCCAGTTGTCACCTCAAGAAAGCCATGGACGACGGGCCTCAACGATGAGGGTTTATTAGAGAGGAGTAAAGCCATACCTTCCCCAACAACCCCATTTAAAGTCCAATCGATCGATTCAAGGCGCGTATGCCAGAGATTCCCAGCAAGGACGATCAAAGAATGAAGCACCTGCAACCATCGACGGAGAAGGGACAAAGGAAGGGGAGGGGTCCGAGCATCTTTCGCGGGAGATGCGGTTGAGGAGGAAGGTCACAGACCGGGAGGAAGAGGACCCGGGGGTGGAATAGCAACGACATGGAAGGCGAGGGACGAGGGTGTCAGGGAGAATTGCCGTACCCTTTTCTCTCTCTCCCAATTCCATCCTACTCTAGGTGCTTATTCCACCACCGAACAAGCCCTACCCTTTTCTCTCTCCCAATTCCATCCTACTCTAGGCGCTTATTCCGCCACCGAACAAGCCCTAAGGTATTAAAGTTCAGGTTTAGGTGGACTTGAACATTACATAATTTCCCCGTATGAATGTGTATGTATGATGAGCATGCACTTTAATTGCTTATTTGCTTTTATTGATTTGTTTCAATTTCCCCAATACCCTTTCCTTGCCTGAAAATACCAAATTCAACCTTCCCCGTTCTTAACTATGGTCGTTCCCCTTTTTCATAATTTGACAACCCCATTGAGAAATATGAGAAAATTGGTGGTGCAGTCAAATCGCAGATTTTTACAGCTAATCTTATGATTGAATAACTATGGTCACAACCGTGGATTTTGGATACACATTGTTTTGGTTAATAAATTGAAAGTTTATGACCGATGATGAACTCCTGTGATCAACATGCACATTTTTATGTTGCCTAATGTCGAGTAAAAACTATGTGCTTCTATTGTGTAATTACATGCCACAAAAAATGCCAATTATTATGTTGTCACGAGTGACGCTGGTCTTTAGCATACAATTAAAAAGAATGGGACATTTTCTGCAAATCGCCTCGCACATCGTCTCGAGATGTCTATCATTCTTATGCATGATGAAAAGTTAAATGACTATGGTATTTAGTTATCAAAATACAGCAATCAGTATTATTCGGCTTCAACAGCTTGCTTGTTAGTTGTCTGCTTTTGCAAGAGTCCGGTGTTCCTGATACTGGCAAGGTCCGTGGGATTTTTCTACTCGTGGCCTTTGGGGGTTTCCATTAAAAAATTGTGTCAGTGACATTTTTGCAATTACATGTGTACCCATAGCCTTATAAAATTCATTGTAGTGCCCTTCCTACATTACACTTGTGTCCCCATATTACAATTTATGGATATTCACACCCATAATCCTGAGTTATTTCGTAATTATAATCCTAACCCCACGTAATTGTGAATTACACGGGAAACCCTGGATAGTCACTCCGTCTCACACCCATAATCCTCTGATAGTTTTCCTATTAACCCAACCATATCATTGAGTTAATCTAACCCATAGTCTATCCAACGACTATTAAAATTTTCAAAAATAAAAAATAAAAAACCTCTAACACCCTCCCCCTTCCTTCTCCAACGCCCGACGTGCTCCCCCTCCCTCCTGCCCCTTCGCCTTCTCCCTCTGCCCTCCTCCTCAAGGCTGCCACACTCTGCCCTCCTCCTCCAGGTTGCTGCCCTCCGCCTCCTCCCCGACACCCTACCACTCCCTCCCACCCTTTCGCCTCCACCCCTCCTCCTCCAGGATGCTGCTCTCCTGCTGCCCTTTGCCCTCTGCCCTCCTCCTCCAAGCCCTCCTGCTGCCCTCTGCCCTCTACCTCCTTCTCAACACCCTCCCCCCGCTGACCACCTCCCCTTCTCCCTCCTCTAACTCGTGCCACCTCCACCGATCGCCTCCACATCCCCTTCTTCCTCCTCAAGCTCGCCCCCTTCTCTTCTTCCTCCTCCATCTCGCCCACCACCGTCGACCACCTCCCCCTCCCCTTCTTCCTCCTCCAGCTCACCCCACTCCCATTGATAAGTGAGATTTCGCCAGCGGTTAACATGAGATGTTAGTTGTAGAGAACTGCTCGAAATAAAATCTCAGTTGATCAAACAAAATTCAATAATAAAATAAAATCACTGTTGTCACTATTTATTTGTCCAGGTAAGTGTTCCTGGATCGAACACAAGGAGGAAAAAAATCACTCTCGTGTTTTTCGAGGTAAGAAACTATTTTTGTGATTTTTTATCTCTCTTTTCTTCTCTTCTTCCTTGAGAAAACTCTTTTTGAATTTTTGTTTTTATTCTTTTTCCTTGATTTTTAATTTTTCAAATTTTATTTAATTTTCAAAAGGGATATTTTCAATCGATTTATCTACAATATAATATGCGAAATATAGAGTATATATGTGATACTATATAGTAGAGAGATTGCTCAAGCAGCGGGATCGAGAAAGACCACAAAAAGAAATCAAGATGACTCAAAAATCGAAGATTGAAATCCAAGCAAAATATGATAGAAAAATCCTCCAAAATCTAAGAAAAATTAAATATAAAAAATGCTACGATGATATAAAGTGTCCACAAGTATCACAATATATCCAAAAAGTTCAAGAAGTAGTGTAAAAAGAAATACAACAAACAGATAAAAGGGTTTCTTTCAATTAGTTCCCTGGTCAGGGACCTAAATGTAATAACAAATTTCTTTGGAGGCGGGCATAAATTTACTAGAGCTTCAGGGCCTATGATGCAATTATTCCACAAATTGGGCGATCAACAGCTCTGATTACAAGATATCCATGCGATTTGGACCGTCCACGCATGCCACGCGTCAGCAACCTGCAATCTGCATTCTTGCAGTTGTTCTTCCCAAATGGATGCAGGCGGTTGCGATCTTGGTCCCCTCATCCTCCGACAAAGATGCAAACGATGATAGTGGCTATTGAGGAGTCAACGGTGATCGGAGCTAGGGCCAAAAGGGGGGTCATCCCCCTTTGAGCTCGCATACTGCAGAGGAAGATGGTGGAAGGTAGATCCGTGCTAGGATTTTGATCTCTAGGAACGAAGGTCAACGGACAATGAAGCACTGCGATAATCCTTGAATTGAACCACTCGGTGATGTGAACCACTCCATGTGGTTTGAGGAAGAAGCTCCAGCGATGAGGTACCTGCAAAGAAGAAGTAGATGCTCAATTCAAGAAGAATTGGCCTAAGATATTAGGGATTCTTGCAGAATATATTTCCAGGTGGTTCAGAGCATTTGTGAAATTATGCGAAACATGCTGAATTGGTTGTGAATTTGGACAATGAATTCGATCGTAGATGATATAGTAGTGATCAAACTCACCAAGATGTGATTAAGTAACCTAATTAGACACTAAAATCAAGGAAAAAGAAGAAATGGGTGAATGGATTCACCTGGAAAGGAGGATGTATGAACCTATGTCATAGCTCAAGGGCTGGTGTTGCCCGAGCTCTACGCCGTGCAGTGGAAGTGATCCATGGCGAGTGACACCTTGGAACCTTCCTCCTGACGACCCTCCTTCATGTGGGTTGGCCTACATGTGTTGTCACCACCAGAGTGAGGCGGAACACGATGAGGAAATGGTTAGGTCAGGCAGTTGAGAACTAGAGTTGGAAGAGTTAAGTTCGAATGGTGAACTTTAGATCAATAAATAGGAAAGATGGAAGGAGTTTGGTAATGATCCAAGGGGGTGTGTGTATCTAGGTAGTTAGGTGTAGATGATAGAGTTTTAGGATGAGGTTTTGGGTGAAAGACGGATGCGGGAAAAAGTCTTGAAGTGTGGCCAGTAGAACAGAGCTCTAACAACCAATTCTTGAGGAAGAAGCTCCAGTCAGCACCTGGTAGGCCGAAATGTATAAATAATCTAATAAATAAATAATAATTAGTGAAGGGGCTTATTTTAAATAGGTATAAAAAGGAAAACTATAGTTAGTTAATTTAAATAAATTATGGTATAAGTTATTTTGGTAAATAATATATATTTTATGAATTATTATTATATTATTAATAATAATTATATAGTATACTTGATAAATAGGGTTTTGATTTTTAATTTATATTTAATAAATAACACATTATTTTATATTTTATTAATTAATAGAATAATAAATAAGATATGTGTGATTTTTTTGAATTTTAATACTTTAATTTAGAATATAAATAAATATAGATATATGTGCTACAATTCAAATTCATTTATAAATTAGGGTTTTTGATTTATTTTGAATAATAAATAATGTCTAAAAATTCTGAAATAATTTATACACAATCTACAAAGTTAAAAAAATAAAAATGGTTAAATCACTAAAACTATAATATTATGTTCTAAATAAAATAAATTAACCTAGAAACCCCATTGTCATTAGGTCCCAAAATCGACTTTTTGCAAACAGACTCCGATTTTCTTCATTAATTAGAGAATATTATTTTATGAACTTTAAAGTTGAGTAGAGTGAAATTGGAGTTCATATGAGGAAGTTATGATGTTCGGAAGTTGAGAAATTGACAATTTGAAAGTTGGATTTCATAGCATATATATAGGATGTGATTTTTTTAAGATTTTTATATTTTTATATACTTTTTGAAATATAAATAAAAAAAGTTTGGTGAAAATTATATACAAATGAATTAATTAAAAATCGATGAAGTATTGGTAAATAATGGATAGTAATGAATAGTATGTGCAATGTATAATTAATTCTTTTTGTGGTTTTATTCCTTATCCCCTATATTTATTTATTTGTCGACGAATCCGTGCTGAGTTGGTATCGAGGGTTAGGTTATATAAATATATCTTTCAGCTATATTTATATTTTATTTAGTCATACTATACAATATATACATATTTACAGTATGCCTTCTTTTTCTCTTCTTTTAATTATTTTATTCATTCACATGTTTTAATACATAAAAATGCATTTTTTTTCATGAATGATATTTTATAAAATGCAGAAATTGATGGATATTGCATGCATTTGTTTAGGGTTTTAAGACAAAATGCTACAGAAAAGTTAATGAATCATGGATTCATCAACCCCCTATACTTAAACTTTGCTAGTCCCTTAGCAAACACTTATTTGAAAAATAAGAGAAAAAAGTTAGAATGAATTTGTTTTCCTAAACTAATTTATGAGAAATAGATAAATTACAGAGCTTGGTAGGGCCTAAAACAAGCATTTTATCGAAGCCTTAACTAGGATTAGTATTTTAAGTTCAACAGTCCTCAAGTTCCACAAATCCTTATTTAGGTTCACCTCAACGGCTAGCCTAGATCCACTTATCCATATCACAAACTCTGTCAACCTTGAATTTAATTTGTATAGTGTGTGAATTATGTTAGCTCTTCCTGCTTAAATAAGCGAAGAAACAGCCCATCCCAATAATACACTTCTATTGGTTCCTCATCTAGCTACTCTTTCCTCAAAGAGGGTGATATTTCCTTCTAAGGCCAGTTCGTGTTGAGTGCACAATCGAGTAGAGAGAGAATGTAGACAAATGAGAAAAGAACTGAAGTGTGACCAGTGCAGTCACTTCTCCTTGTGAAGCCCAGCTACTGTAGCCAAGTCTCCACTAAGATGTGTAGGCTTTTTGGAATCTTAGACCATTGTGATTATATTTGGTATTTGGTGGTTTGCTTCTTTTTGGTAGACTTTGTAATGTTGCTTGCACTGCATCAATCTTTTTGTGCCTCGACGGATATAGCAACTTCTCATTTTGTCTATTTTTTGAGGACTTGGAAAATTGTATAAGCAAATCCTTCCCTCATCCGAAGCTTTATTTCAACCCCACAACTCCCGCCTTTAGATATCTACGCTAGGACAAGGATGAAACTGCACCACTAAAATGAACTGCCCTCCGCAACCCCCATGCAGGTCGAGCTAAGTGCAAAGTGCATGAGTCCAAAATTGGTTCATTGATGAAGAGTTAAACAGATGACACCAAGAGTTCTACTTAGGAAAGTTTAAGTTGACTTCCCAAACATGATCTCATGGAACCCAAAGATTTAAGTCAACGACCTGAAGAGTCTAAATTCCAGTTCCTAATTAGGCTTCTTACAGTAAATGTTAAAGGCCATAATCAAGCTCCATCCTTTAGACTATTCCCAGTCTTTAGTTCGAGAAATCAAACTTATCTGAAAAATGCTAATGTAAATGCAACATTGTTTTTTTGAAGTATATTTTTCTGAATTTTACCCATTTTTATGGATTTAAATATTTTGACATTTTTATGAATTTTAGAACTTTGTATTTTTATGGAATTTTGATTTTTATAGACAAGCATATGTACAAGTATTTTACAAGATAAATTACTAATATTTTATTTGAATTAAATAACTAATGTATTTTACAAGTTTTATATACAAAGCATTTTAAATATTAAGTTTTTTTACACATATTTTAATAAATAGGATTTTAAATAAATACTATACATATTAAATATATTTTTAAATATAAGAATTTTAATAATATTTTACTTATTTATAAGGATTTTATAAATAATAAATAAGTGGATTTTAAATAAATTTACCCTTACCCACTTTTATGTATTTTATAGATATAGAAAATACATAAAATTACAAATTATGTACGAAAAAATATATAGAATATGTACGCACCCTCTATACTTAGCTTGTGTTATGTCCTCATAGCATGAAAAGAGACAAGGAGGACATAACTCATGCTAAATAAAAATGGGTGAAAAATAATAAAAGAATATAAGTCAGTCGACCCCCCTATACTTACGATCTAGTAATCATAAGTATAGTGGAAGATAAAAATGAGGTGACTGAGGAAAAGGAATATATAAAAAAAGGAACGAAAGAAGAAGAAAAAGAAATGAAATCAACGTAATTACTCGGTCTCCCCATACTTAGGATCAGGCATCCTAATTATAGAAAAGAATGTGGCAAAAAATGAAGTACCAGTAATTAGTGTACAAGAAAGGAAAACAAAAGAAAAGTAAAAAGAACAAAATCGAAAATACAAATCAAAGGGCAATTGGTCCCCCTATACTTAGGATCGGGTATCGTAAATATAGTGACGAGCAAAAAATGGGGACAATCAGGGACTATGAAGAATATACAAGTGGTGTACTCTGAAAAACTGAAAGGCTCACATGTCTCTATATAGGACAAAATGAAGTGGAAGAGTAGTCATGAGTCCTGTACAAAGCAGATCACCTCAACTCGGGCTAGATGATCGGTAGTCTCCACTAAGTGCTTCAGTAACTGCCCATTCACCACGAATGATTTTACACTTGGTGACACATCTGATATAGCTATACTTCCATTATCGTGTCCCATTCTGACTATATACAGTCCTTCCCATTTTCTTTTTAATTTACTAGAAAAAATTCTCGATCGTGTATTGAACAACCAGACTTTCTGATCAGGGACAAAGATCATGTGACGAATGTGTCTATCATGCCATTTCTTCACTTTATACTTATAAATGAGGGTATTCTCGTATGTCTGATTTCAGATCTCTACTAGCTCATTCAGATCCATCTTCCTCTTGGTTCCTGCTTTCTGCATATCAAGTGAAACCTCTCTAATGGCCCATTCGGTTTTGTACATGATCTCTACGTGAAATTGGCATGGCTTCCCATAAACTAGTCTAAAAGGAGAAATACATAAGGGAGTCTCGTATGCAGCACGATCTGCCCAAAGAACTTGGTCTGGAAGCTGTGACTAGTTCTTCCTATCCGATCATACTATTTTTTGAAGAATTGATTTCACCTCCCTATTGAGACTTCAACCATGTCGTTCGTATGTGGGTGGTAAGGAGAAACTACTCTGTGATCAATGCCATAACTCTTCACTAGCTTTTTCACCTCCTAATCAATAAAGTGACTACCCCCATCTGAAATAAGAATACGTGGAATAGTGAATCGTGAAATAATATGTTCCCTCAGGAACATGCACATTATCTTGCTATCATCGGTTTGTGTAGGTATATCCTCCACCCATCTACCAACATAATCTACAACCATAAGAATGTACTCAAAGCCGCTGCTTGAAGGGAACAGTCCCATAAAATATATGCCCCATGCGTCAAAGATCTCATAAATGATAACTGGTTGCATTAGCATTGCATCTCTGGCACTGAATTTCCCTATTGCTCTTTGACAATCTGGGAACCTCTTCACGAATGTGCATGCATATCTAGTAACAGTCGGTCAACAAAATCCTCTATGGAGTACCTTCTGCGTTTTCCTCTTCCATGAATGATGTCCCTCTGTCTCGAAAGAATGGCACAAAGTGAGGACACTATTCCTCTTGAGGAATACATCACCTGTAGACATAATTCAGTCCCTCATAAAAAAGAATCAGATCCTCCCAATGGTGGTATCGTGCCTCAGAAAATAGCCTATCGACTTGGTCCTTCGGCCAACCCCATGGACCTTTCTGCATAAACAGAAAGTTCACTATGTCTGCATACCACAAAAGCTCAATAACTGCAAAGATACTCTCATATAGAAATCTCTCTACAATCTCTAGTGTGTACTCATCTGAAGGCTACTCTATCCGTAATCGGGAGAGGTGATCAACTATCATGTTCTTTACCCCAGGTTTGTCCTTAATATCCAAATCAAATTCCTGAAGTAAAAGAACCCATCTAATAAGGTGTGCCTTGGCATCCTTCTTCTCCATCAAGTACTTGATAGCTGAATGATCTGTGTAAACTGTGATTTTTGAACTAAGAAGATATGATCTGAATTTATCCAATGTGAATACCACTGCCAACATCTCTCAGTGTGTAATTACGTTGAGCGTCATCTAAAGTCTAGATGGCATAGTGGATGGCAACAGGAAGTCCATTCCTACTCTATCTTAATACAACCCCGACTACAAAATCTGAAGCATTTGTCATGATCTCGAAGGGAAGAGACCAATCAAGTGGTTGTAGGGTAGGAGCTTTGATTATGATTTCCTTCAATGGAGGAAGGCACTAAGACATTTGTCATCTACCAAGAAATTGATGTATTTGCCTAATAAATCAGTTAAAGGTCGGGTAATCTTAGAGAAATCCTGAATGAACCGTCGATAAAAATTGGCGTGCCTTAGAAAAGGTCATAACTACTTGATGTTGGTTGGTGGCTCGAGACGCTTGATGTCATCCACCTTGGTAGGGTCAACCTCCATGCCTCGCTTGGAGATGACATGCCCCAAAACAATCCCATTCGTAACCATAAAATGACTCTTTCCCCAAGACAAAACGAGATTCACCTCACATCATTTCTGAAGAACCTGATCTAGGTGCATTAAACAATCGTCAAAGGACTCGCCATAGACCAAAAAATCATCCATAAATACCTCGATAAAATCACATACCATGTCTGCAAAGATGGCAAGCATGCACTTCTAAGATGTAGTAGGAGCATTGCACAAACCAAAGGGCATCTACCTAGAAGCATATGTGTCAAAGGAAGATGTAAAGGTAGACTTCTCTTGGTCCTTAAGAGCAATAGTAACATGGTTGTATCTGGAATAACCGTCAAAGAAACAGAAGTACTCCTTCCCTGCCAACCCTCTCTATGACATAGTCTATAAAAGGCAAAGGGAAGGGTCCTTCTTCATTGCGGTATTCAATTCCCTGTAATCAACGCACACCTGCCACGATGTGATTACTCTCTTTAAAATGTCCTCTCCACTCTCATTTTAACCATATGAATTCATGATTTCTTATGGACAACATGTAATGTGCTACCCCATTCAGGTTGGAGATAGGATAAATAAACCTTACGTCGCACCATTTCGTAGTCTCTTTCTTGACAACATCTCGTAAAATCGGATTCATCCTATGCTGAAACTCTGTAGAAGGTATGTTGTCATGATCGAGATAGATATGATGTGAGCACAAAGCATGATTTATCCCATGGGGATCGAATACAGTCCACCCAATGGCCTTACGATTTCTTTCAAGACTATCCATCAGACGAGATTCTTGCTCTTCGATCAAAGATGAACTAATAATGACCAGAAATTGTCGATGTGGACCCACAAGGAAAGCATATTTCATGTTCGTTGGCAAGGTCTTCAGTTCTGGCAAGGTGGAATCCGGCTCTGTTGTATCCTCGTCTATATATGTAATGAGATATGTGCTGGTGGTAGATGTGTCTACAATATGGTTATCCACCATCTCAGTATGCTCTAGAGTCGGACTACAGAAGATGTATAAAACATCACCCGACTCGCTAATATGCTCATCCTCAGACTGACTAGAGGAAAATAACTCAGCTAAATTGAAATCAATATCTAGATCATCTGAAGTGGAGGAATCATGTAAACTCTCAAAATCGGAAATATCTGCAATAAAGTCATCAGGTGTCTGCTCCATCTGCTCCTCATCCATGTTAAAATATAGAGTAACGTCAGAATAACCGCTAATTGTAGTCTCAAACCCATCCTCGTTAGGATATCATGACTCTCTACCTGATACCTCTCAAGGTCATCCAGATGAACCTCATCCATGTAATCACACGTGGCTAAGGAACTCAGTGCATCTGAAATGGCCGTAGATGCAACACTGGATGTGGATGCTTCTCTCACCATCTCTATTTGCACCTTTTCATCCTCGATGCGAAAATATACCTTCACTGGATCATAGTCAAAGACGTCCTTCACGGTCTCTGAGAAAGACCTCCCAAGAATGATCGTGGTAAGGTGTAACTGTGTAAGGCAATCCATGTCAAGGACACTAAAGTCGACTAGGAACTGCAGGCCATGTACGGTCATGATAACGTTCCTCTAAATGCCCCTAAGTCTCTTTATAGATCTATCAGCAAACTGAAGGATCGTGCGAGATTTGTAAAGAGGACCTAACTTGATCTTATCGAGTAAACAAGATGGTAACAAATTGATCGAGGACCCGCAATCTAATAAAGTGCGATCGAATGTTGCATGAGAAATCTCACATATGATATTATGTACTCCTGAATCTTTCTTCTTATTTGGCAATCTATTCTGTATGGTGCAAGATGTAGAGTTGGTCAATATGTGCTTCTATGTACGTGATTTCTTCTTCCTATGCGTGGTACATCTATTCTTCAGCTGTTGTTTGAGCATAGGAAAATGATCCAAGACATCATGGAGCAGGATCTTCAAAAAGATGTGATCTTTAAGCATTTTTTCTGTCTCTGGAGCAATGATGAATACCCATTCATCACTCTTTATTCTTTTATTTTAGCTACAAAACCCTTGCAAAATATCATGTATACATGTGTAAAAAGAATAATTTATCAAATTGCATGCATTGTGTAAATTACAATAATTAGCATGTTTTTGTGTATAAATAAAAGAATAAAGAAATAAAAGAAAAAGAGGGAAATATTTAGAATAAATATTGAGCAACCTAATCCCAAGGGAGGGCTCAACATGAGCCTGACCGCAAAAGAATCCAAGTAGAGGGAGATAGGGTCAGTCTCATGTGTGTACATATACCTATATATATAAATAAAACTTATTTTCCTCTAAATAAAATAAAAATGTGTGTTTATCAATTTGTACATATTTTTAAATATAAAACTAAAATAAAAATGGGAAAAATAAAAGGGAAATAAAAATAAATAAAATCTATCTCATCAGTGTATATAGACTATGTGTATAGAATAACCTATCTATTTATTTTCCCTTGTAAATAATTAATAAAAATCTAATAAAAATATTTTCACATCCCATATTTCATGGTGTAAATAAATAAAATAAAAATTAGAAAAATAAAAATAAAATAAAAAGAAATAAAATAAAAACCAAAATCCACCTTGTATATATACCATATAAATATGTATATAAAAGTATTTATTTAACCCATGTAAATAAATAACAAAAATAAAATAAAAATACCCTTTTATTCCAAATTTTATGTTATAAATAAAAAATTATAAAATTGGAATAATTGTATAAAAATAAATCATTAAAAATAAATACATGTATATACATGTATATAATAATAATATTTTGTAAATACCTAATTTATATTTCAAATAAATAAATACAATCACTAAAAATTAATTTAAAAATAAATAAACATTTTTCATGTTTTAAGTTTTTCGAAATAAAGTCATTTATTATTTTTTATCGAATTTTCAAATAATTAATAAAAGCTGAATTCTGATTGGTCCACGGGAGAATGTTGACCCCCGGTCAACTCTCCCCCCGCGGACCCCCTTCTCGCGGATCTGTGCGCCTGACCTGATTTCTCACATTTTTCGCCGCATGATCCGAGCTCCAAATACCATAACCCCGGGCTCCATTTGATCCTCCTTCATCCGAGACCCTCGCCCGGGGTTGAACCTAGGGATCCGTGCTTCACGCGTCCATGCCCGATTCCATTTAGCCGGACCCTTCACCATATAAAACCTCACCTCCGGCCATCTTTCTCCGCCATCTTTGGCTTTCCCCCTCGACGCCAGTGAGCTCCTCTTCTTCTCCAGAGTGACAGCAGCGCGGAGGAGGGTTGCAGCGAGGCCCGGGCAGCCAGGAACCACTGATCCGGCGACGATCATCTCCGTGCGCCGCCGCGAGGTGCTCAGCCTCTGGAGCCGTCGATCCATCGAGGCCATGACCCCCGGAGCTCCAGCAGCTCCAGCACAGATGATTGCGCCCGCCAAGTAGCTTCGATAGCCTGTAGGATAGCTTATATTTCAATTTTTAGGTTTAGGTTCTTTCAGCTCCGCCGCTGTCGCCAGCCATCTCCGACTACCCATTTGACCATCCGACTTGACCTTCACGTCCACCAGTCTCCTCTCCACCTTCTTCACCCAGCCACCCCCGCCTGACTCGCCCCGGAGCAAGTACTTCACCCTCCTCTACCGTTGGCATCGCCGGAGGGTGTCACCTCGACGCATACACTCGCCCATTTCACCTCTGACTTGGTTGAGGCAATTTTCCCTCGACCAAGGAGCTCGTCTGTGTTGTTTTGCAGGTCGAAGGAGGCCCATCTGAGGGTCCGAACGTTCAGCCACAGCAGCTCCAGTCCTCCGCCGTCACCGGGCCGCTCCGGTGGTCCCCGACGTCATCGGAGGATTCCAGCAGCTGCGGAGCATCGAGGCAGAGCTTTTCCATATCTCAACAGCTCCAGAGGAGGCCCCCACCGTGCATACAGAGCCGGCAAAGCTCGCCGACGAGCAGTTCTTGGAGGACCTTCCTCCGTCGTCCGATCATCACCGACACTCCAGATCCTATTCTCAGCCGTCCATTTGAGGAGCGCCAGCCACCGTGAGATCTCTCTGGGGTGATCAGGACCGTTCGCTTCAACGAAGGGGTGCCCTTGCCTTGCAACCGTTGATCATCCACGTGGCACCCCCTCAACCGTCCAATAATAAAGGGGTAAATTACACTTAGGCCCCTGCTCTTTTGTTTTTGCAATCTAGTCCTGTAAATATTTTAGTTAGTTCTTTTTAATTTGGAATATTTGCATAGGAGACCTCGATGTTTTCTTTATTTGCAATTTCATCCCTGTGTGTGTGACCCACGTGCGTCGACACGTGAGGGTTGGAATATTTGCACTCTTTACCCTGTGGTTCCTGCATGTTATGGTTTGATATTTTATAAATAGGAATTACGTTTATACCCCTCTGTGTCTGGATCACGTGTGTTGCGTGTGCATCGTGGGCTTTTTGCATTCCAGGCTCTGCACATTACTTGCGTGTTATTGTTTAGTCCTGGAACATGTTTTGTTTGCATTTAGGTTCCTAACAGTTGTGAGCCTTTGTTTTATTTAAATAAAATAGCAAATTAACTCCAAATTGCGTGAAATATGGACATGTGGCTTCTGCCACTGTGTAAAAATTTCACTAAAAATTTGGTACAGTTTTTAGGCTTTTTGGTATTTTTAAAAATTCAAAAACTATTGTTTTTACTTCTGTCTGATTTAGAAAATAATAAAAAATATAAAAACTATTTTAAAAATTCAAAAAAAATTAGGAGTTGTTAGTTTTTGTGTGTTTGCTTTTCTATGCAATTTTGGTTATTTTTAGATATATAAAAACACTAAAAATTTAAAAACCATTAAAAACTTATAAAAATTCTAAAAATTTGTAGAAAACTCAAAAAATTATAAACTTTTTTTCTGAATTTTCTTTGTTGTTTATATTTGTCATAAAAGTTACCTTCAGGCTGTGAAAGATCCATTTGATATTTTTCATAGGTCTTTGAAGTCTGGCTGGACAGATCGCTCCTGTTTTTGCTTTTCTTGATTTTTAGAAAATCACATAAAAATTAGAAAAATCTCAAAAATTCACCAAAACACTAAAAAACTTAAAAAATATAAAAATATTTTTGTTTGAATTTTTGTAGCATTTTGAGTGCTTTTATTATTTGTTGTGTTTGCTTGACTTTTCCCTATTTCTTATTTTTTTACCTTATTAAAAATCCAAAAAATATAAAAATAATTAAAAACCACCAAAAATATTTGTTTTTATTTTATTTTGTTTTTAGACTACTTCGTAGTCTGCGAGGCCAACTCGTGCTCCCTGAGTCCGACCTTGGGTGCTACACCATGCTAATCTCATAGCCAGAACCGTTATTTTTTATTTCCTTCATTTTATCTCTTTTGATTGGTGGTCCGCTTCACATTTTTCTTGATTGAGCTGATTCTCCGAGATTCGGGTCGCAACGACCCTTGTCTTATTATCTTCACCCGAGTCTTTGGGAAATTTGGCTCATCAGAATGGCACCGTTGCCGGGGAGCATGGCTTAGTAGTCCGTTTTTCTTTTTCTTCGATTTTTGTTTTCTTTTATTTTTCACGGTTTTCCGCGGCTTTTCTTTCGGCCGCGGCTTTTCGTGCTTTTTATTTTCTTTCTGTTTTCTTTTCATTTTTATTTTCTTTTCTTTTATTTTATTTTGTTTTTGTTTGCCTTGTGTTTTTATTTCCATTTTGTGCATATTCCCTATTTTTGTTTATTTTTATAATAATCTGGTTTGACACTCTGTTCTGTTTCTTACGAGGGCCCGAGGACCGATGCAGCTTTTTCGGAAGCCGAAGCAACCGCGGGAGTCGGAGGCGGCTTCCTTCTTTACGAAGTTACAGGAGAGCGCGAGGAGCCGAGCGAGAGTGAGGGAGCCGCGGAATAGCCGCTGAGTATATTAGTGTAGTTAGTTTACTTTTTCAACAGACCTTTTATTATTGTAATAATACAGGTACCCAGACTCTTGGACTTTGGATTGCGGGGTCTGTTTCGCCGAGCACCGGTGTGCTCGGGGGACCCCACCACTGTTTTTGATTTTCTCGCCTTTTATTTTTATTTGATTTCACGTGGATTTCTGTGCTTGAGCCCTTAGACTTAGGTTTTTATTTCGTTGAGCCAGGTAGCTTTAGGTCCAAAGCCCTAATAGAATATCTGTTCCTATAGAACACGCTTGGACTTAGGCAAATAAACCCGTGCTTCCCGATAATAGGAGCTTCTGTTTAGGACGATTTTCGCACTGCATTCCATATAGATTAGTTTTACATTTATGCGCGGATCATAATTGCATGTAGACTGCTGGAGTCAGGTACACTTTCTATCTCGTGCATGCATCATTGATTTGTCGCGCATCGGCTTTTCCGCTTTCCTCCCCCTGATTTTCTGGACTTAGGAATAAAAGGAAATCAGAAAATTCGTTAGACGCTTTCTGAAAAAGACATAAAAAGAAAAACAATAAAAATCGGGACTGCTAATCACACTTGCCCTAAAAGATACATCATTGAAAAATCTGTCTTGGGGAGAGTAACCCCCTCCTTGTTTAGTTTGGATGAGCGAGAGAGTGACCCACATCCTAGGCTAGAGCCATATCCGATTTCTTGACTGACTACGGGCCTTTTATTCGGGACAATCAGTTGAGAGTATTGGATTCCTATCAGCTCACGTAATCGCTCTGAAAGACTGACTTGATCACCTAAAATAAAATTGATAAGATAATTGACCGATCTCTTACGGTCTTCAGCTCAGTGTGCGTAGGTGAATCGGGGGTTTGCTTGTTCATCTTGTGTGTTTTCCAGATCCCTTCAGTTCTGTCTCCATCTATCTTCTCTTCTTTCTCCCACCCACCCTCCCTTCGGTCTTCTTCTTCTCTTCCCCTTCTGTATCCCTGGATGATGGTCCCCCCTCACTCCTGGACGACTCTTGCGGCTTCTTCTTCACCTTCTGACCATCACTCCAGTCAACCTTCGAGGGAGGTCGGATACCCGACCAACCTCCCGCTCCCTCCCTCCCATCCCTTTCTTTACTCTAGGCATGCTGCGCTAGACGTCCGTGGATATCAGATCGAGCAGATGCGAGACCCGGACGATGCCATTACTGAGTTGAGAGTGCACTCCGTTCGTGATCAGAGAGAGCAGATGAGATCATCAGATAGATTCTACGCCAGATTGATGGAGGAGCAGATAGGACAGGGAGCTCAGTCAGCTTCTATACTAGGTCCATTCATTCTGGCTTTGGATCTTATTCAGAGACTGCCGACATTTTCAGGGGAGGCGCACGAGGAGCCATATCTTCACTTGTCAGAGTTCGAGGAGTTTTGCAGACACAACCTTATTCAGATATCACTGCAGAGGAGATGATGCTGAGGACCTTCCCATTCACACTTCAGGACAGAGCCATGAGATGGCACAGACGATTGGGGAGGAGATTCACTACATGGGGAGAGCTACGCCGAGAGTTTCTACAGAGATACTTTCCCCAGCGTAGAGCAGAGGTGATGCGGTCGTTGATCACCGAGTTTTCAGTTGACCCCCAGGAGCCACTACATGAGGCATGGCCGAGGTTTCTTGACCTCTTGAGGAGATTTCATGAGCACGAACTTTCACTGACTGACCTTATTGAGATCTCCATGCGGGGGATGACCGCAGAGCAGATAGCACTGGTGATTACCACATGTGGCGGTTCATACCGCAGTTCCGACATTCACTTTCTGGATACCATCTCGAGGTTACTTTCACAGAGACCATCTTCACAAGATGCCGTAATCGGGACAACACATAAGGATGATGCGGTACCAGTGTGGTGTGTCACATTACATGAGGATACAATGTCTACACACCAGCCCGAGGACTTGGATGCCCCAGCACCACAGAGTACAGAGGAGATGACTGCGATAGCAGAGGTTCGGACCCAGAGTCTACTCGAGTTCCCGTTGGTCTTCCAGCTAGAGTTCGAGTCAGTCCCAGAGTTCTCAGTTGACGAGTCTTAGATATCAGATCTTCTGATACTCCAGGAGCCGGAGGAGCCCCCGCTTCTACAGCCATTGATTCAGTCACTTCAGTGTTCAGTCCAGGAGGAGTCAGCTTCTTTTCTGCAGAGACACTTCTCGAAGTCCGACAGCTACCAGGACTCAACCCAGCAGCCACAGTTCGATATGGGACACCACTTTGATAGACCAGACACAGATAGTCCCGTATTCGAGCCTTTTATCTTCCACTTTGTTGAGACAGATACACTTGCTGAGGACCTGATGGCAGCCAGCATTGCCGCAGAGTGAGGATCAACCGCAGACACATTGCCAGCCTCCGCAGTGTTGACCAATACCTTCTCCTGCTTCTAGATTGCCGAGAGCCACACTTCAGATGATGATGTAGCCTGGTGCACCGAGTGGATACTTGATAGCAGCGCAGATGCCTTTCTAGACCCTGATCCTCTATTTCTCACCTCTGATCTTGCATTTCTCCCCGAGGGTTATCTGCGGGAGAATGCCACACACGATGAGTACTCGGTTTCACCTTCTGAGAGTGTATCCGATCTGGCAGATCATGAAACCGAGTCTTCTGATCCTTCTGATTTTGAGTCTTCTCACCTCGACGATCCTCGCAAGGATGAGCCGATCCTTGAGATATTCGATGATCTGCCCGATCTGTCTCCATTTTATGCATCGGATATCAGTCTTCTTAGAGAGTCTCCTGATCTTGACTATCCACACCTTTTCGAGACACTGATTGACGTGGAGGACCCCATGACTGATCCATCCTTCTCCATGTTTGATTTCTTCGGCTCTATAGTTCCACTCCAGTCTGACCCAAAGCCGATGATTTCTTTTATGCTACCGGATCCCGATCACATACTTCCATATCATTGGCCGGTAGCAGACACCCGTCTGATTGCATACCTGGGTGTCATTCTTTACACTATTGATTTCGTCGCTGTTCTCATACCGAGACTGCGACGACAGTACGACATTCGCCTTACAGATGCCGTCCTGAACCTTGACACAGCTTTGTCCTAGCCCTTGCGCCCAGCTAGGGCGTAAAACCTAGCGCTTGTTGAGAGGCACCTCAACATTGTACCCTGTTGTGTATACATTTTTCGTCTTAGTTTGATCTTTCTTCCTTCCGTGTTTGTTTTCACCTCAGGTCTCGTATAGGATTATCTTTGCTATACTTAGGATATACCTCATCCTAAGTATAGGGGGTGGAAACATCGGGTTGTTCTTTTCATCCCGTTTCATCACTTCTGTTGCTGCCTATACTTAAGGATTCTTCACCTTAAGTATAGGGGGAGTGATTCCCTTCTATCATGTATATATTTGTCTGTTTTCTTCGTGTCTTTCTACCTCTGTTTTGCTGCCTATACTTAGGGATATTTTACCCTAAGTATAGGGGGGGTAGACCCTGTACATTCTTACTCGGCTTTCTCTTTGTGTACAGCCTGCTATACCTAGGATTATTTGATCCTAAGTATAGGGGGACATGCCGAGATCCTCTTGATTTCTATTCTTTCATTCGTCTTTGTATATAGCCTTCCTTTTCACTTCCCTATACTAAGCACGAGTTATGTCTTCTTCATCGCTCTTGACTCTGAGGACATCGTTCGAGCTAAGTACATGGGGGTGTGTATATATTCCATATATACTTTAGCCATAACTCGTACTTTGTGTGAGTGTGTTAATAAATAAAAATGGCTAAAAACCCATAAAAATTAAAATTTTTTCCTTGTAAATAAACATTCTTTTATTGCACATACATAGGTATTGTACAAATTATTTTTGTAAAAATGTTTGTAAAAACTTTTTGTGTAAATAGTGTGTAAATATTTTCTTATCAAAATTATGTATATAGTACAAAATTTATCCAAAATGTTTTGAAAATCAAAAGTTTGCAAAAACCTTGTGTAAATTTGCGTAAATATTTTGCAAAACTTGCATTCATGCATACATCCATGGTTTCAAAACATTTTTCAAAATTTTTTACACATGTGTAAATATTTGTAAAATTGCATCTTTGTAAATATTTGTATAGTTTTTCCTGGATTATAGTTGACATTTAAACTAGCCTGGAATTAAATTGGAAAATGGAGCTTGGTTAAGATCTTAATCCACCTAATTATAAGAGGAACCTTATAAGGCTTAGGATTAAGGTTTTTCAGGTCCATGGTGACTTAATTCTTTGAGTCCACTAGGCTATGATCATATGTCATCTCAATGAGACTAAGTAGAGGACTTAACAACACACACATGACTCATATAGACAATGGCTTGACTTGGACCCGCACTTTACACCGAGCTCTCTACGGATGAGGTGATGAGGAGGCAATCTTCCTTGACTTGGAGTAGCATATGAGGGTAGTACTTCTAGGCGGAACCTCTCTTCTTCTTATAGTGAAGAAAGTGCGTCTCAACTTGGTCTGGTTGCCATGAGGTCTAACGACGGGAGTTGTGGGTTGCAATAATGCTTCAAAAAAGGGATAGTCTACTGGCTCAAGAGGAAAAACTCCTTATGTACATATGCTGCACCTTGTAAATATGTTGTACAGATGCACTTGAAAAAAATGCAAAAAGAAAATAACTCCAAAAAAGTGGTGGGTCTGATAGAAAATGATAATCCCACCGGAGTATGTATATAGTGCAATAAGCAAAGCTTGAGACTCATGTTCCATCTTATGTAGCTTGCAGCAGAGAGACTTAGCTACACTGGTTGAGCTCCCAAGGATACATGGCTACACTGGTCATGGTCCATTCTCTTCTTCCCCCTCTTCTTGAGCCGGTTGAACTTGAACTTAGAAGGGAATACCCCGCCTCCTCGAGGAAATAGTGGCCAGAGTAGGGTCATAGAGTTACCTTGTTGGGGAGGGTTGTCGTTTTGCTACTTCTGAGGTGGAGAGCTATACCTCACTTACACTGTGCAAGGAAAGATTCATGGTCTTCAGGGTTTGTGTATGTAGACTTGCTCTGATCTGGATTGTTGAGGAGTCTTGACTATTTTTAAACCTAAGTCTAATTAAGGTTCCGACACATTAATAATCCAAAGATCTGACCGAGTTCCATATTTCAATTTAATGAAGGCAAGATTAATAATCAGCATTGATCCATGCATTTTCTCCTCTTTTTCTTTTTCCTTTTCTTTTTCACTTCTTTTTCAAATAAGTGTTTTCTAAGGGACTAGCAAAGTTAAGTATAGGGGGGTGATGAATATCCATTCATCACTCTTTATTCTTTTATTTTAGCTACAAAACCCTACCAAAACATCATGTATACATGTGTAAAAAGAATAATTTATCAAATTGCATGCATTGTGTAAATTACAATAATTAGCATGTTTTTGTGCATAAATAAAAGAATAAAGAAATAAAAGAAAAAGAGGGAAATATTTAGAATAAATATTGAGCGACCTAATCCCAAAGGAGGGCTCAGCATGAGCCTGACCGCAAAAGAATCCAAGTAGAAGGAGATAGGGTCAATCTAATGTGTGTACATATACCTATATATATATAAATAAAAATTATTTTCCTCTAAATAAAAATAAAAATTTGTGTTTATCAATTTGTACATATTTGTAAATATAAAACTAAAATAAAAATGGGAAAAATAAAAGGAAAATAAAAATAAATAAAATCTATCTCATCAGTTTATATAGACTATGTGTATAGAATAACCTATCTATTTATTTTTCCCTTGTAAATAATTAATAAAAATCTAATAAAAATATTTTCACATCCCATATTTCATGTTGTAAATAAATAAAATAAAAATTAGAAAAATAAAAATAAAATAAATAGAAATAAAATAAAAACCAAAATCCACCTTGTATATATACCATGTAAATATGTATATAAAAGTATTTATTTAACCCATGTAAATAAATAATAAAAATAAAAATACCCTTTTATTCCAAATTTTATGTTATAAATAAATAAATTATAAAATTGGAATAATTGTATAAAATATAATCATTAAAAATAAAAATCAAAATAAATACATGTATATACTTGTATATAATAATAATATTTTGTAAATACCTAATTTATATTTCAAAAAAATAAATAAAAATCACTAAAAATTAATTTAAAAATAAATAAACAATATTCATGTTTTAAGTTTTTCGAAATAATTATTTTTTTATCGAATTTTCAAATAATTAATAAAAGCTGAATTCTGATTGGTCCACGGGGGAATGTTGACCCCCGGTCAACTCTCCCCCGCGGACCCCCTTCTCACGGATCTGTGTGCCTGACCTGATTTCTCACATTTTTCGCCGCATGATCCGAGTTCCAAATACCGAAACCCCGGGCTCCATTTGATCCTCCTTCATCTGAGACCCTCGCCCGGGGATGAACCTAGGGATCCGTGCTTCACGCACCCATTCCCGATTCCATTTAGCCGGACCCTTCACCATATAAAACCTTGCCTCCGGCCATCTTTCTCCGCCATCTTTGGCTTTCCCCTTCGACGCCAGTGAGCTCCTCTTCTTCTCCAGAGTGACAGCAACACGGAGGAGGGTTGCAGCGAGGCCTGGGCAGCCGGGAACCACAGATTCGGCGACGATCATCGTCGTGCGCCGCCGCGAGGTGCGCTCAGCCTCTGGAGCCGTCGATCCATCGAGGCCATGACCCCCGGAGCTCCAGCAGCTCCAGCCCAGACGATTGCGCCCGCCAGGTAGCTTCGATAGCCTGTAGGATAGCTTAGATTTCAATTTTTAGGTTTAGGTTCTTTCAGCTCCGCCGCCGTTGCCAGCCATCTTCGACCACCCATTTGACCATCCGACTCGACCTTCACTTCCACCAGTCTCCTCTCCACCTTCTTCACCCAGCCACCCCCCCTGACTCGCCCCAGAGCAGGTACTTCACCCTCCTACGTCGTCGCATCGTCGGAGGGTGTCGCCTCGACGCATACACTCGCCCATTTCACCCCTGACTTGGTCGAGGCAATTTGCCCTTGACCAAGGAGCTCGTCCGTGTTGTTTTACATGTCAAAGGAGGCCCATCTGAGGGTCCGAACGTTCAGCCACAACAGCTCCAGTCCTCCGCCGTCGCTGGGCCGCTCCGGTGGTCCCCGGCATCATCGGAGGATTCCAGCAGTTGCGGACCATCGAGGCGGAGCTTTTCCAGATCTCAGCAGCTCCAGAGGAGGCCCCCACCGCGCACACGGAGCCGGCGAAGCTCGCCGGCGAGCAGTTCTTGGAGGACCCTCCTCCGTCGTTCGATCATCCCCGACGCTCCAGATCCTATCTCAGCCGTCCATTTGAGGAGCGCCGGCCACCGTCAGATCTCTCTGGGGTGATCAGGACCGTTCGCTTCAACGAAGGGGTGCCCTTGCCTTGCAGCCGTTGATCATCCACGTGGCACCCCCTCAACCGTCCAATAATAAAGGGGGTAAATTACACTTAGGCCCCTGCTCTTTTGTTTTTGCAATCTAGTCCTGTAAATATTTTAGTTAGTTCTTTTTAATTTGGAATATTTGCATAGGAGACCTCGATGTTTTCTTTATTTGCAATCTCGTCCCTGTGTGTGTGACCCACGTGCGTCGACACGTGAGGGTTGGAATATTTGCACTCTTTACCCTGTGGTTCCTGCATGTTATGGTTTGATATTTTATAAATAGGAATTATGTTTATACCCCTATGTGTCTGGATCACGTGTGTTGCGCGTGCATCGTAGGCTTTTTGCATTCCAGGCCCTGCACTTTACTCGCATGTTATTGTTTAGTCCTGGAACAGGTTTTGTTTGCATTTAGGTCCTTAACAGCAGTGAGCCTTTGTTTTATTTAAATAAAATAGCAAATTAACTCCAAATAGTGTGAAATTTGGGCACGTGGCTTTTGCCACTGCGTAAAAATTTCACTAAAAATTTGGTACATTTTTTAGGCTTTTTGGTATTTTTAAAAATTCAAAATCTATTGTTTTTACTTCTATCCGATTTAGAAAATAATAAAAAAATATAAAAACTATTTTAAAAATTCTAAAAAAATTAGGAGTTGTTAATTTTTGTATGTTTGATTTTCTTTGCAATTTCAGTTATTTTTGGATATATAAAAACCCTAAAAATTAAAAAACCATTAAAAACTTATAAAAATTCTAAAAAATTGTAGAAAACTCAAAAAATTATAAACTCTTTTTCTAAATTTTTTTTGTTGTTTATATTTGTATAAAAATTACCTCCAGGCTGTGAAAGATCCATTTGATATTTTTCATGGGTCTTTGAAGTCTGGCTGGACAGATCGCTCCTGTTTTTGCTTTTCTTGATTTTTAGAAAATCGCATAAAAATTAGAAAAATCTCAAAAATTCACCAAAAACACTAAAAAACTTAAAAAACATAAAAATATTTTTGTTTGAATTTTTTAGCATTTTTGAGTGCTTTTATTATTTGTTGTGTTTGCTTGACTTTTCCTTTTTCTTATTTTTCACCTTTATTAAAAATCCAAAAAAATAAAAATAATTAAAAACCACCAAAAATATTTGTTTTTGTTTTATTTTGTTTTTAGACTATTTTGTAGGCCGAGAGGCCAACTCGTGCTCCCTGAGTCCAACCCTGGGTGCTACACCAGGCTAATCTCATAGCTAGGACCACTATTTTTGATTTCCTTGATTTTATCTCTTTTGATTGGTGGTCTGCTTCACATTTTTCTTGATTGAGCCGATTCTCTGAGATCCGGGTCGCAACGACCCTTGTCTTATTATCTTCACCCGAGTCTTTGGGAAATTTGGCTCATCAAGCAACCTCATTATTTTTGGATTTTTTCTTTCTTTTTCTATACAAAGCATCGAGAAAAGAAACAAACTCAAGAATGACAACATTTTCCTTTTTATTCAAATCATCAGAAATGGAGTCAGCATGTTGATGAATCCACGATTCATCATCTCAATATCTTGATCTTAGAAAAATCCCCAAGTAAAATCTGAAATAAATGTCCCTAAAATCAATAAATTAACAAAATGACTTGTAAATAAAACACACTAATTATTGTATATTAGATTGTACAAAATAAAATAGCAATAAAAGCCGCAAAATTAAAGGAGCTTTCACCTGTAAATAACCCAAAACTTCATGTATTTTTAATAATTTCATTTCAACTCCTTTTTGGATAGTTTTTTATCTAACTTGTTCATAAAAATTTATATAAAAATACAAAAATACAAAACAAATTTTAGCTCAAATAAATGCTCCTAGATCCTAAAGATAAAAGCCGTAAAGTCCAACTTCCCGGCCAAATTTCTGGCCAAATTCCCGATCCGTATGAACTCCAATTTCACCAAACTCACTTTTAAAGTTCAAGTTAGAAAATTATCTATCCAAGGAAGTGGTTTCTTTAAAATCAGAGCTCATTTGCAAAAGTTAGGTTTTGGGACCTAGATGTACATTGTATATATTGTACATATGTTTTTGTTTTCCCATTTTTTATTTACTCTTCTTAATTACTAAAATATCAAAAAAATATTTTATGTTCCATTTTGTTTCTACTATTTTATTTTTTTTAGTTTGTAAATATCTTTTATTGAAAATACAAAAATAAATAAATTAGAAAAGCAAATAAAAAATGTACATATTGTTTGTCTTCTTTTGTAAATTCTCCACTTTTTCTCTTTTTATTTTTTAATTCTCCCTTTTTAGTAGCCTACTTTTATTGTATTTTATTTAAATTAGCATTCTCTACAATAACTTCTCTTTTACCACCAACTTCCATTCAACTCCGCCATTTTTAATAACTCCCATTCTACTCCATATTCTTCCACCAACCTCCCATTCAACTCCACCAATAATACAACTTCCCATTCAACACCACCACCATTCTAACCTCCCTTTCTCTTCTCTTTATATTCATTTGTACATCCTCATTTTTTCGCCATCTGCCATTCTTATAGAAAAAGGAGAGAGCTTGGAACGTGGTGTCGGTAACAACGGCTTATCATCTTACTCAAGCGACGACCTCCTTCAGGCGAGATCTGCGGCGACCACCATCGCCGCGTCACGAGTTCCCAATCGAGCTCGCATAGCCTCTCCAATTTTATTTCGTCAATCGGATCGAAGCGACGACAGGAGTCCAGCGTAGCTGCTCCGCAAATCCGGCGAACATCAGGTAAGTTGTCTCTCTACTTTTCCTTGTTATTTTATTTTATCTAATATTTTGTTTCTTTATTATTTCATTACACCATTTTTTTCTCACCACCAACTCATCCTCTTCCCCTTTTGCATACATATTTTTTTCCTGTTTATAAAAAAAATAAAAAAAATAAAAAAATAAAACTAAAGACAAAAAAATTATACAAAAAAATAAAAAAAAGTAGAGGCGGGTGGAGCAGTAGCTTCAACGCCGCCGCCCCACCCCCTTCCTCCTCCGCACCCAGCGATGGAGTCGCTCGCCGCCCGCTCCGCCCTCCGACGGCGCAACCCCGTGCGTGGCTCGTCGCCCGCTCCTCCTTCGTAGGTCTGCCCGCCTTCGCGCGGCCCCCCTTCCGCCGCCCTCTCCTCACCTCCTCTGCCCGTGACCCTCCTTCGTCGTGCGGCGTACGGCTGCGTGACCGCCGACCTCCTCCCTCAGCCGACGCCACGCCGACGAGGCTGCGCCGCTCCGCCTCCGCCGCCACCGACCACATCCCTTTTGGGTTCTTCCCCTGCTCCCTAGCCAAGGAAGAAGAAGGTGAAATATTTTAAGTTTTTTTGTAAAAATGGCAATTTTTATTTCTCAGGTTTCTATAATTACAAAAATGTCCTTGTACATATTTGTATTATTTATTTTCAATTTTAATTTTGCACGGATACCCCTGTGTTTACATTTTAATTTGGACAAAAACTTTGCATCTTTTATTTCAATGAAAAATGTCTTGATGTTGAGCAACTAGTTTTCTACCACATGGATATTTATTTATATTTTTATGGTCTTTGGGTAATTAATTAAAAATGTTTAATTGAAATATTACATATTTTACCCATTCTGTGCTCTTAAATACATATCTGACACATATTTGCTTTAACAATTCTTGAAAAATTAGAATAATTACTTGAAATGTGATTGAGGTACTGTCCAAATTTCATCCAAAGTGGAGTTGTCTTGTGCCTGAAATAAATCATAGAATGATTTTCGTAACTGATTTTTAATTAAATGCACATACATCCTTTTTACAAAATTTCAACTCTCCTGGATTCCTTGTATAAATAGCTTCTTGAGATAATTTGCACTCTGATTAGTTTGATAATGTGGATTTATTAGGAATTAATTAATCACTATCACTCTATCTTCACTAAAAAATCCTGTATGTGTGAAATATTACATAGAAACCCATAAAAAGTGTGCATTTTTAATTGTTGCATTCTAACCCATAAAATTCTAAAAAAAGTGTATTGCATTCATCTTTGGATTAGGATTTTAGGAAAAATACATTTAGGCTAACTTGAACCGATTTTGGCATTAAAATTAATTTGGCCTTGTTGTGTTTTCTTAATTTCTTAATTCACCCGCATTTTGTTGTTTCATTTATTTTTGCATTAAAAAAATATCTAAAAAATCCACTATGAAAATCTAGACCTAATTATTCTAAATTAACCCGAAGTTGTTCCTTTGTCTCACTGTGTTCGACCCCGGACTTGCCCGGGATATAAATTAAAGCCGAGACACTCTTCACAGAGATCTTCTCTCGGTTCTGACTGATTCGCTAAGTACACGTACTACAATGAGTGCCCATATTTAATCATGTATCTAACGAACCGTCACATGTACATCAAAAGTCTCAGAAGTATGTACAAAACTCTCGAATATAGGAAAAGAAACAAATTCATCGGGAGTGTCTGTACGGCGTGGAGTGGTATCATCGTTTGAATCACCAGTATCAATATCAACAGTGTCTGCATCACTCCCTTAAATGGTATCATCATGGACATCATGCTGGTCCTCTACGTGGTGGTCCTCCTTAGCATCAGAATGTGTAATGACATCATGGATTAGCTCTCGCTCCTCATCATGTGCCATCTCCTCCTGCAATCAGGTGCTCGTGGATGTCTACCGCTCCTAAGACGAATGAAGTTAGATAAAAAAACCCAGGAAAAGTGACCATACCTGTAGTGGTGTCTACCTGATCTGAATATCACCTCTTGTTATTCGGGTTCATCTGAGGCTATGCTGGGAGAGTGGTCTTGGGCACAACTAACTCATCCAGACGATGGTTAACCCGCTCCATCTCAGTCCTATGCGATGTCTGAAGCATGCTCAACATATCCATGACCTGGTTCAGTGCTAGGGACTGTGAAGATATCTCTAGCTCAGTGTGTTATCCCTGGCTGTCTACTCTCTCATGCCTAAGAGCGTGGAGACCTCTGTGGTGTAAAAGAAGACTGTTGCTGATGATGATGATGGTAAGCATGTGAATGTATAGCGGGATACTGATATGAATGTGGTCTTTGATATGCATGCTGGTGAGACTGATACTTAGGGATGAAAACGAATGTGAATATATTCGTATCCAACCACTATCGTATTCATTTTATACATATTTTGACGTTCGTATTCATATTCCTTTTAAAATGGATGCGGATTTGGATAACACTTTGACATTATCTGATATCTGCATTCGTATTCGTATGTCCATTTTCGTACATAAGTATAATGATAAATTTATTTATAACTATGTGTAATAACATTTTATGATTGCATTGAACATTGTTGATATAATTGTTATGAACTTACTATATATGTTATATCTATTTTATGTGTAAACCATCGTAAAACATGTATATTTTAGTTTATCTATTAAATATTTCTTTTATTATTCATATCCGATTTGTATTCATTTTACATTCGCATTCATTTTTAAGGATATGGCAACGTATTTTCCACATCCGTCAATATTCGTATCAGCATTCGTATTCGTATTTTAAAATGGATAGTGATATAATTATACATGTATTCATATCCGTATCCGAATGTTGTAGTGTTGACGTTGCCGGAAATGTGGAGATGGACGTCCATGTTGTGGATGCATGTGTTTGTTGCTGCTGGTGTATGCTCTGGGGAGTAAAGTGTGCTGGTGGTTGAACAAGAGCGTACCATATCCCGTTGATCTCAAGAATGGAGTGAGAACATCATCATCCACAGGGCTAGTCATCTAACTCATATTGGCATTAGACGGATCCTCATGCCAATCTAATTGTAGAGGCTCAGCAGGATGTATTGGCTCCTTCTGAATGTACTGAATCTGACGGATGGGAGGAGCGCGTATAGATCTCCGTACAAGCTGGGAAGTAGAAGAAGGATGCGACTGCTAGTACTGGAGCTACAGTTCGGTCACCTTCTTTGTCAAATAACTCAACTGCTGAGGAAGTGATGAGAGTTTCTCCAACTCTCATAGCGGTTGCACTTCTTGGACTTGCTTCTGAATCACGTTGACCAGTGTAAGCTTCTCACTAATGAATCCCATGTCAGATCGTAGAACGAAATCTGAAACATGTGCCACCTTATGATTATCTCTCTGGTGTAGTGGTTGTGGGCCCTTCTGGAATGCCCGAGTAGAGTCTACAATGCGTGAATTCTCTGCCATCCACTCAAAGATGGACCAAACTAGCTCTGCATCCCTATTTTGATAGCTACCGCCACATGCGACGCTCACTAGGCCCTGAACATCCGGGTGGAGTCCTCTAAAATAATTCTGAACATGCACCTTCAAAGGATTCTTGTGATGACGGCATCTCTCAGTCAAATCCTTGAATCTATCCCATGCCTCGTGGAATGACTCATGTGGAAGCTGCGAAAGGTTGGAGACCTGACTCCTCATCATATTTGTCCGTCCTAGAGGAAAGTATTTATACAGGAATGTGGACTTCAGATCATCCCATGTAGATATATAACTCCCAAAGTGACTCAACCAGTAAAGCGCCTTATCTGCTAAGGCGAATACCGTGAGGCATATAGCCTCTTGCGTAACTCCTGGTTAGTTAATCATTCCACAGATCATCTCAAACTGCTGTAAAAACATGAATGGCTCCTCTGAAGTATTCCATAGTACTTGAGAAGCAATGAAATGAAGGATGGTCTAAGCTCGTATGACCCTTGATTCAGTGGTAACCTAATCCAATGGTGTGGTGTCCTAGCTCCTGGGTCATACCCATCTCTCAAAGTAACAGGAACCACCACAGGTGGTTGTGGGTTCCTGACTCCTACTCTCAATGCAATGATCTTAACTCTAAGCTCATCCTGGACTCTACACTGATCTCTGATCTGCATACTCATCTGCTGGAGTATGTCTAAAATCCCTACGACAATATTCGAAGCTGGTGATGAAAGGGGATTCAGCCGAGATCGTATCTTTCCACAAGGCGGAGAGACAGTCGCTGAGTTGACCTCAGACAAAATCCCCAAACCAATCAACAATTAACCCACAATAATATATGCAATGAATATCCAAAAATATGGAGTTAAAATTTATTATAACTCTACATGCAAATGTGTATAGGTGTAAGTACAGGTAGAGGTCGAACACTGGGAGGCGAATGGTTGTATGTAATGTATCATTCAATTATTCAATCATTGGTTCATGTCCTTTTATTGTTTTAGTGGGTTTTGGGTTTTGTAATTTTTTTATATTTTTATTTTTATAATTTTTATTTTGTTTTTATATTTTATATTTTTTATATTTTCTTTTAATATTTTTAATTATATAATATAAATAGATAAATATATATATAAGACATATATATATAAAGAGATATATATATAAGAAGAGAGAGAGGAGTACTAGAGTCTATAGATATATATAAATATATATATATATACTTAAAAGATATATATAGATATATTTTTTTTGGCTTTTTAATATTTTTCTAATTTTTTTGTTATTTTTCTGAAATATTTCTAATTTTTATGTATTTTTAAATTCAAAAATTGTCCACAATATAGGACTAAATAATTGGCCGAATATAATTTGGGTTTTAAAACTATAAAATAAACTCCAAAAATTCCCAATTAATTCTAATACATTAATAATAATATATAGATACTTGTAAAAGAGAAAAATATATTTTTGGGATTTTTTAAGGATTTTTCTATTTTTTTTGTTGGATTTTGGGGCTTTCTGATTTTTTTTTAGTTTTCTTTTTCATATTTTTAGGGTTTTTCAATTTCTGGACTCTATATATATAATTATACCATATATAATTTTTTTGGAATTTTTCAAAAACATTTTCTAAATTTTTTTGTATTTTTCAATTTAAACAGTACAAAATAGGCTTCTATTTCATTTTTAATAATTAGGAAAAATGCAAAAAATGCGAAATAAAATATGGGCGTGAACAAGCATGGCATGGAGCACCTATCCTAATTTTTGTGGATTTTTAGAAGCCTCATAGGTATTTTTAATAATTAGATAAAAGACACAAAAATAAAACAACCGGGCAGGGGTATTTTTGCAAATAAAATAGTTAACAGGGGCATCAGTGCAAAAAATACAACAGGAATAACATTTATTTAAAGTTTCGAAATCAAATTACAATATTCAAAAACCGCCAGGGTTTACATGCAAAATTTCACGCGCCTCACGTGGGACTACACCTGAGGCGCGGAAGGACCTAAATGTAATTTCAATTAAAGTCAGGGTCCTTTCTGCAAAATTAACAATTTATTTACAACGTGCGAAATAATTTACAATTTAGAAATTAAATACAAAAAGGCGGGGGATGGGTTTTGCAATTTACCCCCAAAAGAGGCGCTTGATCCGACGGCTGATCTTCTTCACTAATACACGTGGCGCCTCCACGTGCGCCGATGACGCTTCGCCGATGAGCGGTGTGGATTAGATCTCCGGGTTGAGATCTACGGTCGTAGCATAACTCCATCGGACGGCTGCTGCTCGATCTGGGCCTTCGTCTTCATCCAACGGCGGAGAGCTGGCGTGGAAGAACAGGGAAGAACACTCGTCGGGGCGAGCTTCTCCCACCTGGATCTCGCTCCTCCGTCGTTCTTCACCGCACCTGAAGGTCCACAAAGCTTCCTGGCAGGGTCTTCTTCATGCTGGAGGTCTTGGATCGGCCGGAGGTACACTGGAGCGCCGCCACGAGCTCGAAGAAGAAGCTGAGCTCCAGGTAGCTCCGCCCGCGTGCGGATCGTCTCCTGGTGCGCTTTGGGGCACCTAACCTGCACAGAAAGATAGAGGGGCTCGAGGGCGTCTCCCTCGACCCGTGGTTTGAAGCTGAAAGCACAGGGGTGATGATGGGCGAGGAAGCTCCGGCGAAGGGTGGTAGAGGAGCTTCGATTCGCGGATCTAGAAGCGAATCCGGTGGGACAAGGTGGCTGGTAGGTGGAGAAGGCGTAGAGGAATGAAAAGGCAGTGGAATGGAGGTCGGAAAACGTCGGGGTAACAGTGGAGAAGTCGCCGGAGCGGAGCTCCGGCGAACTTCGAATCGCCTAAACTAAGCTATTCTACTAATCTAAATGCAGAATAAATGACGGGAATAAAATGCAGGAACGAAAAACTATCTAAGAAACATAAAAGCGCAGCTCTTATACCTGGGGGCCGCCAGGGAGCAGGGTGGCCGCCGGAGTGCCACCACGACAAAATTTCCCACCTCCTTGGGCCGAATCGAGGTGCTGGGAAGCGCCTCCTGTCACGAGGGCTCCGCCAGGAACTCATTCAAGCACAAAGAAGGGGGTGAAATTGGCCAAATTCGGCCAAGGAAGTGGGAGGAGTTATTTATATACATTCCAAGGGACCCCCAGTAACCGGCGATTATTAAGGAATCGGGGCTATGTACAAGGGTTCCAAGTGATCGGCGGGGATCAGGGATGATCAGAGAATAAATCTCGTGAAGGGACAGTTGGTGATTGATCACTGAGCCACGCGGGAAAAAGGCAAGAAAAGAGGGGAAAAGACAGTCCGTGTCAACTCAGGCGCCTGGAGGTCAAGTTGACCGGGGTCAACTCGCGGAGGGACCTGATTGGTCCACCTCAGCCGCTAAACGCCAAAACAGGGAACCTTATTAGAAAATGAATTATTTAACATAGTAAATGATTTTATTAATTTTTGCTTATAAAATAAAAAATGTGTATTATTTTATGTAGTATTTATTTATGATTTTATTGAATTTTTCGAGGTGTTTTATTATAGTTTTATTTTAATAAGGTGTATATGTGTATATTTACATGTATTTTTGTGTATTTAATTTTTAATTTTTTTATTTTCTTTTATTATTTTATTGACTTATTTTATAAATTTATAATTTATTTTTGTGAGTATGAGTATATTTTTATTTGATTTTTATGAGTTTATTTACATTTTTAAATAAATGTGTTTGTGTATATGTAAGTATACTTATAGGTATTTTACATGTATATTATATACATTTAATTTATTTAATGGATTTTATTTGTTTTTATTTTAGCTTTGTATTTTTAATAAGTTATATATAATATATACATTACTATAAAAATATAAAAGAATTAAATAATTAAAGAATGTTTTCCTCTTTTATTTATGTACATACTCCTCATAGGTATTTTGTCTAAGTATTGTATAGACTTATTTTATTTTACAAATTCTTTTGGGTTTTATTCTAATGCTAGCATGCACATGAATTATATACATTATTTACAAGATCCTAAAAATACAAATTTATAAAAATAATGAATATTGAATAAAATGAATATTTTAATCAGGTATTATGTACACGAAGGGCCAAAAACCTAACTTTCACAGATGGACTCCAAAAATTATGAAACCAATTTTATAAAATAGTTTATGAAATGCTATATACAATTAGAGATGAGTTTGGGTGATTTGGAGTTTTTATTTGCAAGATATGGGTCTGTGAAGTTGAGATTTTAGCTTTTTATTTTGTGCATAAAATGTACACTGGGTATTATTTTTACACAAACTCAATTTTGTATTTTTATTTACATTATTATCTACAACTTTTATGAACAAAGTTTCTTTATTTGATGAATAAATAATTATGTACAAAATAGGTGCCAAAAATACATAAATAAATGAATTCATTTATTTATTGTATACTGGCCCTTATCTCCCCCTACTTTATTCCTTGTCGACCAATTCCATACTGGCCTTGGTCTCGGGGTTAGGGTCATAAAATATTTGCAATATTTTATTCCTTTTTTCTTTTCTTCTCTTTATTCTATAATTTTGGCATTAAAACCTTATTTTATATATAATTAATATAATAAATAATGAATGCTATTATGTACAAGTAGATGCTATTTACATGCATTTGCTAGGCTTTTTAAGGCCAAAATGATAGAATAAAGGTGATGAAATGGAGATTCATCACCCCCTATACTTGCCTTTGCTAGTCCCTAGCAAATACTTATGCAATAAGTACAAAAAGAACAAAGAATAAGAAGAAAAGAAAAAGCAAAAATAAAGAATGTAAAGAATAAATCGAATTGATCATGATTATTAAACTTATCTTTACAAAATCAAGGTTTGGAGCTGAAGTTAGACCTTGGTGTGAAAATGTGTGTGGAACCTGGTCGGAAACCAAATTTAAAACACAACAGCCTTCGAGAGTCACAGAACTTGGTTCAAATCTCCTCAATAGCCAGGTCAGAACTAGCCTACATCATACGCAACCCCTTATGACTATGAAGCTGACTTGTACAGTGTAAGTGATGGTGGCTCTCCCCAACTGAAATGACAAAGAGATTGACTTCTCCAGAATGACAACCCAATGATTCCCTAATCTAACAGCTCTTTCCTCGAGGAGCGGGGTATTCCCTTCTAAGTTCAAGTGGCATCCAACTCAAGAGGAGGGGGTAGAGAAAAGAATGGACGGTAGCCAGTGTAGCTACCTATCCTGGGATGCAAGACCAGTGTAGTCAAGTCATCCAGCTGCAGGCTCACATGGTATAACTTTGATGCTCAAGCTTGCTTATTTTCTATACAACATATATACATACTCCGGCAGGCATTTTATTTTTTTACAAGCCTGTCCACTTTTTTTGGAGTTTCATTTTCATTTTTTTTCAATCATACTATTTACAGCAGCATTTACATAAGGAGTTTTTCCTCTTGAGCCAGAAGACTATCCCTCTTTTGAAGCATTATTGCAACCCACAATCTCCTGTCTTTAGACCTCATGGCTATTGGACCAGGTTGGGGTGCACTTCCCTCCCTAGACGAGGACGAATGTTTCCACCCGTGTGCGTCTCAGACTGGCAAATCCAACCCCCTCACCACTCCAACCGAGTTGAGCCAAGTGAAAGGTGCAAGTGTCCAAGTTAGGTCACGGTCGACAAGAGTCATACGCGTGTTTCGAAAAGTTCTAGTTAGTCAGTTGAGGTGACTTGAACCCAGTCCTGATTTCTCAAAGAATTAAGTCTGAATAGACCTGAAGTACCTTAAACCTAGTTCCCATAAGGTTCCAGTGCAATAAGGTCCAACCAAGCTCCAATCTTCGACTTTATTGGACTAGTTCAATCATCAAGCTCAATCAAAGAAGATGAATGCAATGCAAATGCTATTTACAAATATGCAAAGAATAATGCAATTTTTCAAAGAATTTGAAAACAAAGAGAAGAATTTTTACACAAAGAATTTTTGCAAATAAAATAATTTTGGCACTCAATGTAGAAAATATGTACAACTATTTACACGGGCGTGCCGCTTTATTTTACAAGAATTAAGAATTTACAATTTAGTTTTTATTTATAGGTATATATATGTACACTTATTAAAGAATCTTGTTTATTTTTATAATATTTTAGTTATTTATTATATGTGACTATTCCTCAAACTTATTTGACACAAATTTTTCAAATAATTTTGAAAACTATAGTCCAAAATAATTTTTACAAACATTTTTACAAACATGTACACACATTTGAAAATCATTTTTCAAACATTTTATTTCACACAAAGAAAATAAATTTTTACAAACCACACATTTTTACAAAGGTTGAAAACATGTAACAAAACGTTTTCAAAATAGTTTTCAATAGATGTTCACAAAGATTTTCAAACTATTTTTCAAACATTTTGCAAAAAAAATATTTTCACCTGATTTATTAATCAGTATATACAAAAGAATTTGAGGAATAATCCCATCTTTTTATTAAGGATTTTTAATGAATTTAAAGAATTCTTAGCCATATTATTAAGAGAATACGAAAGTACGAGTTATGGCTAAAGTATATACATACTATATACGACCCCCCTATACTTAGCTTGAGCTATGTCCTCATAGATCGGAAAAGAAAAGAGAAGACATAACTCATACTGAGTATAGACAGGTCTAAAGAATATACGAATAAGAAATAAACGAATGAGAAGTTGACCGTCCCCCCTATACTTAGGATCAAGTAATCCTAAGTATAGCAGACTGTACACAAAGCAGGGAGGGTCAAGGGTGGGAATAAACAGATCAAAGATTTAACAAATCAGGGCTGCACCCCCCTATACTTAGGACAAAGTACGTCCTAAGTACAGAAAACTGACACAAAGGGGCGACGCCTTTTATTTAGATACAGAAGATAGAAAAGGAAAAGAAGAAAAGAAGAAAAGAAGACATATATATAGATTGATGAAAAGATCGTGTAGAATATACGCATCACTCCCGCTATACTTAGGGTGAGATATCCCTAAGTATAGGCAACAACAGGAGTGACGAAACTGAACGACGCAAGAACAACTCGGTGTGTACCCCCCTACACTTAGGACAAGGTACGTCCTAAGTGTATGGCTATAGATCTAGGGCACACATAACATGCGGAAGAAAGAATGAACAAGGCACACGTATATACAAGTGGTGAATAAACTAGTGAAGTACAGGACGGTATCTGATAAGCGACTACCGTGCTCTCGTCGTCGTCTCCCTGTGAGAACGAGGACGCAGTCAGAAGGTGAAAACACACCCGAATCTGCAATCAAGTGGGTGTCAGCTACCGGAGTCAACAGATCGAAAGGTTAGATATCGGGTCCGGTAGCATGAAGCAGTCAATCGGCTCATATGGTCAACATGAGGGAACAAAGCCGATACCGTAAGACCAGGAGGAAGAAAGAGCAGTACAGACTCCTCCGGTCAATCATGTCTCAAGTAGATATGGAAGATAGATAATAGGAGACACCATGGTACCCGATGATGGTGAGGTAGAAAGATCATAAGTACACACCGAATACCGCAAGCCATGGCTCATCCCTGCGAGGGTCCTCAAGGTGAGCAGAATCAGAGTATAATCAGAAGATTCAGCTCCGTGCTCCAACAGACAGGAGACACAACCAGGGAGGAGACCGAGTACAAATTCAGAAGACCCGGCTTCGTGATCCAACAAACAGGAGACACCAGAAATGAAGCCGAGTACCCAGAAAATGATGTACTCTCCCGCAGATAACCCTCGGGGAGTAGCACATGCTAGGCAATGAATAATCAGAACAGAAGCTCACCCTTGCGAGGGTTCTCAAGGAGAGCGGGCTCAAAGGAGCCTGATCCATCAGACGGATCACAGATACGGTCTCGGTAGGTAACAGATCGGCTATCAGCAGAAGAGACCAGAAGATTGGAAATATGTCATAGTCTCCCGCAGATAACCCTCGGGGAGCTACGAGCTAGGCATGGAATAATCAGGAAAGTAGAGCTCTGCCTTGCGAGGACCGTCAAGGAGAGCGGGCTCAGATGAGTCAAGTACATTGGCCTCGTGTACTGACAGGTCAGGTACACAATCACAGGGGGAGGCCAATCAGGCATATCAACCGACTTGGCTTCAGGTCCCATCATAATGGCGACCGAAGCAGTGAATGAAACCGCAGTCCTAGAAATTGTCGCATTCTCCCGCAGATAGTCCTCGGGGAGGAATGCGAGCTAGGTCAATGTAGGTCATGGGAATGCTGGCAAGTCGTCTCAGGTCCTCAAAAGCAATAAGTTGTTCAATCATTTGGAGGGCATAAGATCATGCAAGGGAGCAAATAATCATGTCATTCACCAAACATCCCTTTGGTCAATCCAGTCAGCTGAGATGGCACGAAAAATAGTCAGGAATCCTCTAAGTGCCAGGTGGATCAGAGAGTCAGGAGATCAAGGATGGGTTAATCAGGAAGATGAGAGATCATGTAGGATCCGCACACCCTTATCAAGAAATCCAAAGTAGAATAATCAGTCAATCCTCAAAAATCAAGATGAGTGGAACCTCAAAGAAATAGATCAATCAATGCTCATGAAATCTTCATCGAGTCGTCGCATCACATCACATCCTTAATCCGGTGTGCGAGAACTAAATCCTCAACAAAGCATCACACCTATGCTCTATGCATCATTAAAAATCTTCAAGAAGCCCATATGCCTGTATCAAAGATAAATCCACCAAATCAATCTCAGCAACCTCAACATCATTGGCCCGACTTTCATAAATAATCTTTAGAAACAATCCTCGATGCGGGCCTCATCAATATGCACAGCATTCCCGGGCAAAGGGAGAGGTGATATGGGGTACACGAGGAAGATGGATAAGAAGGGTACATGATGGGGTGGAGAAGCTGATTGAGCGGACGTGCCAATATCATGGGTGGTAGAAAAGTGATACAGAGGGTACGAGGAGGGCGGGCAAGAAAATCGGGATATAGACAAAATTGGGTGTTCCACACGAGGCGGGAACACCGTCAAAATTGCGGTTCAAGGGGAGGGCTCTCCCTGAACCAGAGAATGATGATGGTATGGAGAGTACGAGGAGAGTGACGAAGAAGAGGGAAACACAGGACTTGGCGAAGAATGATTGAGCTCAAGCGCCAATATCATGACTCGATGCAAGATGAAGAGATATATGTATAAGAGGGATAGAGAGACTCGAAGATGAAAAAAAATGCATGACTCACACGATGGGACCGACTACTCTAATAATGAATGAAAACATAACGCACTCCAAGTCACAATCAATACCCAAGGCAAAACCCCCGATTCACCTACTCAACACAGTGAAGACCATCAGGTGACAGTCATTTATCTTTTCATTTTTAGAGTTAGGTGAGAATCACAAAAATTGTACAATCACTTAGGAGGCTTAATTGGATTTGGGCTCTACTCCTTAGTGTGTACGTGAGCAGTTTAAAACGCATACAATGAGGGGATTGCACTCCCAAGACAAGGAATCCATTATGTTTTATTTTTAGGTCAAATAGAGTTATCAGTCCCGATTTTATTTAAGTTATCACTTTTTTGGATATTTTCAATGCACGTGCCTATCGAGGTTCCATTTTCCATTTAGCATCCTAGGGTGGCAAAATCAGAGGGAGAAGATCGGAAAATCCATGCAAGTCGGAAATCGATGATGCATGCTAAGTAAGAAGACTTACAGTGCCTCCCAGCTCTCTCCATGCGGGATGCAAAACAGAATTTGAAACCTATGCTATATGCAAATGCAAACCGAAGAAATCGCCCTAGGTTCAGAAATTGCTATTATCGTGAAGCACCACAAGTCGCTCATTCATCTTTAGCCTCAAAAAGTCCGGTCTTGGCTCACCCCTCCTCTGTGCTCAACACACTTGAGCTTAGGAGAAAGCGCTTTGCGGGGCTCGCTGTGGCACAAAGGCTAAGAGATAAATGAGCGGCTGTTTAGAGTTTGATCTAGGTCCAAAGCGAACTATAGGTACATGCAAATATTAGGGTGTTTGGACCTAACTCTACGAGCAAGCAACTCCTAAGCTAAGGCTCATTCACACAAAATAATAAAACTAAAAATAAAAGAAAAGCGTCAAAAATCATCGAGGCCCCCAAGGGAACAATCCCTCGGGCACTGGACCTCGGGAGTCTTTGTGCACCTGTGAGAGTCCTGTATTATTACAAACCAAGTGTCACTCTCTCACATGAATATACAAAATAAAATAAAATGCATAAAAATAAAGACTGTCTTCAAAAATTCTCCTTCTTCTGTCATGGATGCTCTCTCCTGTTGGCTTGGCAGAGAAGAGCCAACTCCACCTTGCTTGGGTGCATAGGTCCTCCTAAGAGGTCCTCCTTCGCTTGGCGGTCCCTCGCATCAAAGACAAAGAAAAGAGGAGGTCAGAGCAGTCACTCAAATAATATCAAATGTAAATAAAAACCAAACAAATAAATAAGTGCATGATGGACATGAGCAATTAATTGAATAAATGAACAAATAAGCTCACAAAATCATACAAATTCCGTTGCCTCCCCGGCAACGGCGCCATTTGATGATAAAAGACACAAAAATAAAATAGTTAATAGGGGTATTTTTAATAATTAGATAAAAGACACAAAAATAAAACAGCCTGGCAGGGGTATTTTTGCAAATAAAATAGTTAACATGGGCATCAGTGTAAAAAATACAACAGGAATAAACATTTATTTAAAGTTTCGGAATCAAATTACAATATTCAAAAACCGCCAGGGTTTACATGCAAAATTTCACGCGCCTCACGTGGGACTACACGTGAGGCACGGAAGGACCTAAATGTAATTTCAATTAAAGTCAGGGTCCTTTCTGCAAAATTAACAATTTATTTACAACGTGCGAAATAATTTACAATATTAGAAATTAAATACGAAAAGGCGGGGGATGGGTTTTGCAATTTACCCCCAAAAGAGGCGCTTGGTCCGACGGTTGATCTTCTTCACTAATACACGTGGCGCCTCCACGTGCGCCGATGACGCTTCGCCGATGAGCGGTGTGGATTAGATCTCCGGGTTGAGATCTACGGTCGTAGCATAACTCCATCGGACGGCTGCTGCTCGATCTGGGCCTTCGTCTTCATCCAACGGCGGAGAGCTGGCGTGGAAGAACAGGGAAGAACACTCGTCGGGGCGAGCTTCTCCCACCTGGATCTCGCTCCTCCGTCGTTCTTCACCGCACCTGAAGGTCCACAAAGCTTCCTGGCAGGGTCTTCTTCATGCTGGAGGTCTTGGATCGGCCGGAGGTACACTGGAGCGCCACCACAAGCTCGAAGAAGAAGCGGAGCTCCAGGTAGCTCCGCCCGCGTGCGGATCGTCTCCTGGTGCGCTTTGGGGCACCTAACCTGCACAGAAAGATAGAGGGGCTCGAGGGCGTCTCCTCGACCCGGGGTTTGAAGCTGAAAGCACAGGGGTGATGATGGGCGAGGAAGCTCCGACGAAGGGTGGTAGAGGAGCTTCGATTCGCGGATCTAGAAGCGAATCCGGTGGGACAAGGTGGCTGGTAGGTGGAGAAGGCGTAGAGGAATGAAAAGGCAGTGGAATGGAGGTCGGAAAACGTCGGGGTAACAGTGGAGAAGTCGCCGGAGCGGAGCTCCGGCGAACTTCGAATCGCCTAAACTAAGCTATTCTACTAATCTAAATGCAGAATAAATGACGGGAATAAAATGCAGGAATGAAAAACTATCTAAGAAACATAAAAGCGCAGCTCTTATACCTGGGGCCGCCAGGGCGCAGGGTGGCCGCCGGAGCGCCACCACGACAAAATTTCCCACCTCCTTGGGCCGAATCGAGGTGCTGGGAAGCGCCTCCTGTCACGAGGGCTCCGCCAGGAACTCATTCAAGCACAAAGAAGGGGGTGAAATTGGCCAAATTCGGCCAAGGAAGTGGGAAGAGTTATTTATATACATTCCAAGGGACCCCCAGTAACCGGCGATTATTAAGGAATCGGGGCTATGTACAAGGGTTCCAAGTGATCGGCGGGGATCAGGGATGATCAGAGAATAAATCTCGTGAAGGGACAGTTGGTGATTGATCACTGAGCCACGCGGGAAAAAGGCAAGAAAAGAGGGGAAAAGACAGTCCGCGTCAACTCAGGCGCCTGGAGGTCAAGTTGACCGGGGTCAACTCGCGGAGGGACCTGATTGGTCCACCTCAGCCGCTAAACGCCAAAACAGGGAACCTTATTAGAAAATGGATTATTTAACATAGTAAATGATTTTATTAATTTTTGCTTATAAAATAAAAAATGTGTATTATTTCATGTAGTATTTATTTATGATTTTTATTGAATTTTTCGAGGTGTTTTATTATAGTTTTATTTTAATAAGGTGTGTATGTGTATATTTACATGTATTTTTGTGTATTTAATTTTTATTTTTTTATTTTCTTTTATTATTTTATTGACTTATTTTATAAATTTATAATTTATTTTTCTGAGTATGAGTATATTTTTATTTGATTTTTATGAGTTTATTTACATTTTTAAATAAATGTGTTTGTGTATATGTAAGTATACTTATAGGTATTTTACCTGTATATTATATACATTGTATTTATTTAATGGATTTTATTAGTTTTTATTTTAGCTTTGTATTTTTAATAAGTTATATATAATATATACATTACTATAAAAATATAAAAGAACTAAATAATTAAAGAATGTTTTCCTCTTTTATTTATGTACATACTCCTCATAGGTATTTTGTCTAAGTATTGTATAGACTTATTTTATTTTACAAATTCTTTTGGGTTTTATTCTAATGCTAGCATGCACATGAATTATATACATTATTTACAAGATCCTAAAAATACAAATTTATAAAAATAATGAATATTGAATAAAATGAATATTTTAATCAGGTATTATGTACAAGAAGGGCCAAAAACCTAACTTTCACAGATGGACTCCAAAAATTATGAAACCAATTTTATAAAATAGTTTATGAAATGCTATATACAATTAAAGATGAGTTTGGGTGATTTGGAGTTTTTATTTGCAAGATATGGGTCTGTGAAGTTGAGATTTTGGCTTTTTATTTTGTGCATAAAATGTACACTGGGTATTATTTTTACACAAACTCAATTTTGTATTTTTATTTACATTATTATCTACAACTTTTATGAACAAAGTTTCTTTATTTGATGAATAAATAATTATGTACAAAATAGGTGCCAAAAATGCATAAATAAATGAATTAATAAATGAAGTATTTACTGTATACTGGCCCTTATCTCCCCCTACTTTATTCCTTGTCGACCAATTCCATGCTGGCCTTGGTCTCGGGGTTAGGGTCATAAAATATTTGCAATATTTTATTCCTTTTTTCTTTTCTTCTCTTTATTCTATAATTTTGGCATTAAAAACCTTATTTTATATACAATTAATACAATAAATAATGAATGCTATTATGTACAAGTAGATGCTATTTACATGCATTTGCTAGGGTTTTTAAGGCCAAAATGATAGAATAAAGGTGATGAAATGGAGATTCGTCAGCTGGATCAGGTATCTCATCTTTACATCTCTCATCATCATGTGGTCTCTCCTCAACAACTTCATCCTTGACTATTGCCATTCCTCTAGCCATGTTCGTCGAATCCTTTGGGAAGGAAAAAGTCTCGTAGTACTCCGTGAAAAACATGCAGGAGAAATAGATAAAAGATCAAGGCGTGGGTCTGCCTCGATTGAAGGGTTGGGAGGCGAGGGAGTCTGGGTCTAACTCACCTCATGACTAAGTGGGATCGACTCAGGAAGAGGGTCATCCTGAGCCTATGAAGACATACAATAGATGGTGGAAAGTTGAAAGCTCAGGGAGTCTGAGCGTAAAATCTGTCTAATTGTCATCCTCAATATCAAAAGAGTACGAGAGAGAATACGATAATCAAATCAAGATACGAGTGTGAAGGCGTATAAGATGTTGAATAACACATACCCCACAAACAAATGCAATGCAAATTCTAGATTCACCAACTTCATGCAGTGGAGACCGTAAGAGTTCGGTTTTTTATCTTTTCAATTTTTTGTGATCAAGCAGTTGTATTAACATACTCAAAGGTGGTGTCATCCTGTTGCCCAGCGTACATCCTCACAATCTCCTAATTAGTGGTACCATCTTCCCGAGCTGTCGGGTTATATCAGGCTCAAAGGGAATTGTGAGGCAGAGCACACCAAAAATGATTATCTATATTTGGAGGCAAGTTATTACAGTTGCAACCATGCACTGAAAAGTGATGCACAGGTACTTACGGCACAAGTCCAGGGATTTTTGGCTCTATTCCTTATGGTTGCATCCTCACCCACTCTATTTGGAGTTTATTATTGCAAATAATGAGGGGTTTGCTCTCCCAATGCAAGTTAAGTCCACATATTTTTTATTTTTTGGTCAAGTTTTTAAAAGAGAAAAAAATCTTTTTTTTTGAAAATTTTCATTTTTTTGGATATTTCAACAATATTTAATGAGATGCCAGTTTCTTTTTAATTTTCAAAATTGTGTCTCACGGAGGGGGAATCACAGAATGCAATGAAAAATGATGATGAATGCCAATATAGAAGGTGTACCTTTCTCCAGCACTTTACATACATGATGATCCGCACAGAAATGTAAAACCTAGTCTAATGCATGAAAAGTCATGAAAACTGAAACCTAATTCAACAGTTCTAACGTAAGAATAGATTATTTTTCAAAAATCAGTTATTTATGCCTAAGTGTGGATTAGGGACATTGGTTCTACTTTCGTCGTCTAATAACTCATGCCTACAACACTAGGCTTCACTAAATCACGTGAAACAAAGAAAATTGTCGAAAAACCTAAAATTACGGTGAGATCCCCCAAGTGCACCGGTACTCCCGAAAAAGTCTAAAGTCTGATGTACGGTCGAGATGTCCTTAGTGGAACCTTTTTGCAAAAAGAAAACCAGACACGCACTTCCTCTCTCACAAAAAAAACAGAAAAATGGGTAAATGCCCTCTCTTAGAAGAATGCAAAAAATGTAGATTGTCTGAAAAAATGTACACAAAATTATATGTCTGGATACCTCGCTCTGCTTCTCTACAATGGACTCGTACAATATTGAGCTGGTCTATGCACTCTCAGACGAGTCGACTTCCTAAGAAGCTAGTTAATCCTGCAGGCCCTACGAAATGGTTTAGCACATACGAATAAAAGAAGAAAAATTAAAAAATCAAACAAAAACTCAAAAGAAATCAAAGACAATATTGACTCAAAAATCGAGAAAAATATTCAACAAAGCCTATAAAAATCGACAAAACAAAACCGAGAAAATCAAGAATAATAAAAGAAAGTAAAATCACTCAAAGAAGACAATCAAAGAGAAAAAAATCAAACAAAATAAAAAAAAGAAACAAACAAATATTGATAAAATACGAGAAAATAAGAAGAAGAGAAATAAGAAAGAAAATTATCATAAAAATAAAACTCGCCAATCTCAAGTGCAGTTATGCCTCTCTGGCAACGATGCCATTTTGATAACTGAGATTTTGTCAACGATTAAAATGAGATGTCGGTTGCAACCACTCAAAACAAAATATCAATTGATGAAATAAAATTCAACAACAAAATAAAATCGATGTTGTCACTATTTATTTATCCAGGTAAGTATTCCTAGGTCGAACACAAGGAGACATAAAATCACGCTCATGTTTTTCGAGATAAGAAAATATTTTTGTGATTTTTGTCTCTCTTTTCTTCTCTTCTTCCTTGAGAAAACTCTTTTGGATTTTTTTATTCTTTTTATTTGATTATGATTATTTCAAATTATTATTTTTCAAAAAGGATATTTTTCAATCGATTTATCTATAATATAATATGTGAAATATAGAGTATATAGGTGATACTGTATAGAAGAGAGATCGCTCGAGTAATGGGCTCGAGAAAGATCACGAAAAAAAATCAAGATGACTCGAAAATCGAAGTTTGAAATCCAAGCAAAATGTGATAGAAAAATCCTCAAAAATCGAAGCAAAAATAAAATGTAAAAATGCTACAATAATGTGATAATGTCCACAAGTTTCACAAAATATTTGAAAAGTTCAATAAGTGGTGCAAAAAGAAACACAACAAAAAGTTAAATGGATTAGTTCAACTAAGTCCCTAATCTGGGACCTAATTGTAAGAAAAAAAATCTAAAGTTCTTATACTTAGGTCCCTAGTTAGGGACCTAAATGTAATAACAAATTTCTAGTGGTATGCGTAAATTTATTGGAGCTTCAGGCTTATGATGCAATTATTCCACCGATTGCACGATCAACGACTATGATTAGAAGATATCCACGCGATCTGGATCATCCACACGTGCCATGCGCCAGCAACCTGCTCTTCGTGTTCTTGCAGTTGTTCCTCAAATGGACGCCGGGGCCGACGATCTTGGTCTCCTTGTACTCCGCAAAGATGCAAACGATGACACTGGTTATTGAGGAGTCGGAGGTGATCAGAGGTAGGGCCAGAAGGGGGATCTTCCCCCTTCGAGCTCACCTATTGCAAGAGGAAGATGGTGGAAGTTAGATTCGTGCTAGGGTTTCAACCTCAAGGAACAAAGGTCGACGAACAATGAAGCTCTACTGCAAACCTTGAATTGAACCTCTCAGTGATGTAAACCACTCCAGATAATTTGGGGAAGAAGCTCCAGCAGTGAGGTACATACAAAGAAGAAGTATATTCTCGATTCAAGAAGAATCGGCCTAAGATATCAAGGATTCTTGTAGAATATATTTCTAGGTGGTTCAGAGCATTTGTGAAATTATGCAAAACAAGTTGAATTGGTTGTGAATTTGGACAAAGAACTCGATCGTAGATGACAGAGCAATGATCAAACTCACCAAGATGTGATTAACTAACCTAATCAGGCACTAAAATCGAGGAAAAAAGAATAAATGGGTGAATGGGTTCACCTTGGAAGGAGGTTGTATGAACCTCTATCGTAGCTTGTGGGTCGGTGTTGCCCGAGCTCTACGTCGCGTAATGGCGGCGATACGAGGTGAGTGACACCGTGGAATCTTCCTCCTGACGACCCTCCGTCATGCGGGTTGGCCTACAGGTGATGTCGCCACTGGAGTGAGGCGGAACACGACGAGGAAATGGCTAGGTCAGTCAATTGAGAACTGGAGTTGGAAGAGTTAAGTTCTAATGGCGAACTTTGGATCAATAAATACGAAAGATGAAAGGAGCTTGGTAATGATCCAAGGGTGTGTGCATATTTGGGTAGTTAGGTGTAAATGATAGAGGGCTGGGATCAAGTTTGGCTGAAAGACGGATCGGGAAAAAGACTTGAAGTGTGGCTGGTAGAATAGAGCTCTAACAACCAGTTCTTGATGAAGAAGCTCCATGTGCTGACACATTTCACCACCTAGTAGGATGAAATGTATAAATAATCTAATAAATTGATAATAATTAGTAAAAGGGCTTATTTTAAATAGGTATAAACAGAAAATTATATATAATTAATTTAATTAAATTATGGTATAATTCATTTTAGTAAATAATACATATTTTATGAATTATGAATAAAATATTAATAAATAATTATATAGTATACTTGATAAATAGGATTTTGATTTTTATTTCTAATTTAATGAATAACATATTATTTTTATATTTATTAATTAATATAATAATAGATAGGATATGCATGATTTTTTTATTTTTTTATTTTTTTATAAAACTTAGATATATTAATAGATATAGATATGTGATACAGTTCAAATTCTTATATAAATTAGGGTTTTTGATTTATTTGAAATATTAAATACTATCTAAAAATTCTAAAATAATTCATACATAATCTAAAAGATCAAGAAAATAATTAAAAATTATAAAATAATTAAAACTATAAAATAATATACTCTGAATAGAACAAATAGCCCAGAAACCCAATTGTCATTAGGTCCCAAAATCGACATTTTGCAAATGAACTCCGATTTTAGTGAAATTTACTTTCATTAATTAGATAATATTATTTTATAAACTTTAAATTTGAGTAAATTGAAATTGGAGTTTGTATGAGGAATTTATGATGTTCGAAAATTGAGAAATTGATACGTTGAAAGTTGGATTTCTTGGCATATTTATAGACTTGGATTTTTTTGGATTTTTATGAAGTTTTGATAAATAAATGATAATTAATGAAAAGTATGTGCAGTGTATAATCAATTTTTTATGTTTTTTTTCTTTATCTCCCCAACTTATTTCTCGACCAATCCATGCTGACTTGTTCTCGGGGGTTAGGTTACATAAATATATCCTTCAGCTATATTTATATTTTATTTAGTCTTACTGTATAATATATATATATATATATTTACATTCTGCCTTCTTTTTATTTCATTTTCTTTTATTTTTTATTTATTTATATGTTTTTAATGCATAAAAATGCAATTTCCTTTTTGAATGATATTTTTATAAGATGCAAGAATTAATGGACATTTAAATGCATTTGTTAAGGGTTTTAAGAGAAAATGCTATAGTAAAGTTAATGAATCACAGATTCATCACCCGCCGACCACCTCCCCCTCCCCTTCCTCCTCCAGCTCGTCCCACCCCCACCGACCCCCTCCCCCTCCCCCTCTTCCTCCTCCAGCTCACCCTACCCCCGTTGACCACCTCCCCCTCCCCTTCTTCCTCCTCCAGCTCACCCTACCCTCGTTGACCACCTCCTCCTCCCCTTCTTCCTCCTCCAGCTCGCCCCACCCCCACCGACCACCTCTCCCTCTAGAATCATCATCCCATTGATGTTCACAGTCCCGTGCTGCCGTGCGAGCAACTCCTTGATATGCTCCGTGAGAGATGGTGGCAGGAATGGGTGCTTCATGCACACAGGTGTGGAGTTCACCCTTTCCTCCTCCAGTGCGTCCCTCCCCCACTGAACCTCCTCCTCCCCTTCCTCCATGCACTGCTGACCAACTCCCACCACCCTCTTGCTTCTTTATTCCGCTGCTCAAGAAGAGGGCTTGGAGGGGGTGATTCATCAAGAGTTGGACGAGCAAGAGGTGATCAACATGATGCCCATGATAGGGGGAGGCGCTGGAGGAGGAATGAGAGGGGGATGTGGGAAGGTGGTTGGCGGCGGGGGAGGGTGTGCTGGAGGAGGATGGGGAGGAGGAGGTGGTCGGTGAGAGGGGCGGGTTGTGGGGTTGGAGGAGGAAGGTCTCATTTATAAATAATGGGAAATTCAAAGGGAGAAAATGTAAATTATTTGACGAATTCTGTCCTAATTAATGGAAAATTTAATGAAAGTTAACATGAGGTTATGGATGTAAAGGTTAAGCACTATTGAGGGTCCCGTATTCTGCATATTTTATTTTTACTTAAATTTATGTAGTATTTAATTCATATTTTTATCTATTTACACAAGGTTATTAATTATTATTTTCTTTTTACATGTATAAACATAGGTAATTTTACCTGTGTTCTGCATATTTTATCTTTAATTTGAATTTTATATTTTATTAGTATTTACATGTATTTTATATATTTTTAATTTATGTAATTACACATTTATATAATTTAATTATAATTTTATAAATGTATTTGTACACCTAATTAATTATGTACATATTGTTTATAGGTATGTATAGGTATATTTCATCTATGTATTAAAGCAATTGATTTATTTTAATTATTTTTTTATGATTTTTGACACATATTTTATATAATATTTATGAATTTTTTAAAAAATAAAGTGAATAATATAAAGAATAAATATATTGAATAAAATATATAAGTATACTGCACACTGAGTTCCCAAAACCTAATTTTTGCATCTTAACTCTAAATTGAATGGAACCACTTCCATTAAATAGCTTATTTAATTTTATAAACAATAAATATGAGGTTGCTCAATTTTGATACAATATCGATAAAATATCGGTCTGTAAAGTTTTCTTTGTGGATTGTTATTTTGTGTGTTTGGCACACCATGTATTCTTTTTTTTTTTGTGAAATCAATTTTGTATTTTTCTTTGTATTTTTATGTACAACTTTGATATTGAGGATTTTATTATTTTAGGTGTAAAAATAATATTATAAAATAAATTACATCCCAAAATGCAATAATTAGGCAAATTAAATTAGGATTTTTCTGTGTGATTTTTAGACAGTTCTTCTGTCCTATCTCCCCTTACTTTATTCCTTGTCGACCAAGTCATGATGATGGCTACATCTCGGGATCTAGGGTCACTCAATGTCTTTGACACTTCATTCTTTTTCTTTTTTTCCCTTTGTTTTTTATTTTGGAATTAAAGACATAATTTATACTGTATTTATACAGTATTTTGTAAAATTTATAGTGTTTATTTGACAAATTAATGGTAGATATATATACATTTAGCTAGGGATTTAAGGCCAAAATAGAAGAATAAGGGTGACGAAACGAGGATTCATCAGCAGGCTAACCAAAGGCCTCACTACGAGATCTGAGTCTCCTTTCCATTTTCATTGCACCCCAATAATATGAGAAAATGTAAGTACAATGAAAGAAGCGGGAACTCTTTCACCTTACAAGTCCAACTTGTATTCTCAGTTCGGTCTTCAACACCCACACCCCTAAATATATGTAGTTAGTATGTTGTCGATTAAATCAATCATCAATAAGCGAATATCAATTTATGTTCTGCACAATCCAATGCTGCCTCAATAATATGGGGGAATATCATTAGGGTCATTATGCATACGACCCATCTCTTTCAAGAAATGAAGAACCCAATTCCCGCTATTTGTATTCCAGAGTCATGACTACACATGAGCATCTCTACAAATACAACCCATGGTGATGAATTCTTTGCAATGATGAGAGACTAAGGATGTCATCATATTACTTACTCCATATCATGCTTAAATTAATGATCAATCCATTCTAATCATATTATCATGATTAATCTAAGGTATATAGTCATGACACATGTTTATTGTCTTAGTTTTAATATAATTAAAACAATTACATTTAAGCAGTCCCAAATAGAGTTTGACCTTTTTATGCACTTGATGTTACCATATAGTATTACACTCTCACTTAGTATAATTTAATGTTTTAATTTTAGTTTTTAAAGTATGCGATGACTCCTCATGCCACCTTTCATCGAAACGGATCCAGACATGTCAGACAAACAATGCTAACATGGAGCATTTGCAAATGCAGTGCAAGGGTCCAATTAAGGAACCCATTAGCATTTCCATGTCTTAGACACCGTCTCCGAATCAATTCAAGACAACACAATCAATACATATTGTATAATGAGGTTTTGTCGATCTTTCGACCATGTATAATAATATATAATAACTCTCAGATATTTTAGGAATTTAAAACTTTTTTTAATTTTTGAAAAGGTCTAGTGCAATAATCTAGACACTTATTGAATTAAAAAACTACTTTTTTCAATTTTGAAAAGATCTAGTGCAACAATCTAGATAATTCTTTGAATCAAAATAATTTCAATTGCGAAAGATGTCTAGTACAATAATCTAGACAATTCATAAAATTAACTAAATTAATTTCACAATTTCTAATTGCATTTTAAACATTCAAGTGCATAATTAATCAGAAAAAATATGAAATAAAAAGACATTCTATTTTATTTCATATTTTAAAATTAAACAAACAATGATTTCAGATTCTAATTTTGTAAGATGCGACCATCTCACTTCAAATTAGGAAGCATCATATAACTTGAACTTAAAATTCGTTGCGATCCCTGATATTTCTAAAATATTAGGTCCAACTCCTGATGTAAATATATCAAATATAGTTCCATCAATTTTGAGTCCCAAAATATGAGAAACTAGTCAATAAGATGATTTAGTCCTCTTCTAACTCTACCTATAGAGAATCCAATTTCTCGAGACCTCACGGTCGGAAATTGCGCAAAACGATTTCGTATTGATTGGGAGATTGATATTTGAATTATTAATAAGTATTTTATCAATGTTATATGACTTAAAAATAATAGCCAAAAAATCAATATTTTCTTGCTACCATCATTGGTCAAAATTGGAGTCTGCGATTGATTGGTGCATCTTCCGGGTATGAGTTCAGACCTTATAGACTTCATCTGTATCTCAAAATTACGTTTAAAAATAGAGTAGAATAGTAACAACTTCGAAAGTTGATGAATCGTTCGACTCATTAAAATTATCGCAAGACAATGTACCTGATAATCGGGATGATCTAATCGATTGTTCATCAGAGTAGGATGCAATCGAAATCCTCTAAACTATAGCTCTGATACCAATTGAAGGAAGTAAATAAAAATTATTTACTATGTCTCACACAAAATGTGGAATATTTAGCAATGAATTTGCCAAAACAATGTTAGTTTATCTTATGAACCAGAAATTATAGCACACTGGTTTGTGCATCTAGAAATCAAATAAATATAAGAAAATGATTTAATTTATGATTTCTAATATTCATGATGATTGAGAGAGGTAAATTAGGATTACATCTGATGTGTGAGTTTCTAACAAAGAAACCCCCTGAATTGAAGTTCGATTTACGGATTTCTCTCTCGTGGGCGCGGAGATGAGTCGGGTTGCTTCCCACAAACCTGGATTTCGACTAGAGCAACAAGAAAAGAGTTGTGAGAGTTGTAGACTCTCAAGACTCGCTCTTTCTAAGGAGCACAAAATTTAGAGAAGGACTTCCTCTTAGAATTGTTGCGAAAAAGGAGGACATGCCCTCCTTTTATACTTAAAGCACACGCCCACCATGTGCCTTGGTAGCCCTTGGATTTTAAATTAAGGGCTAAGACCAAGTCCTAATTCAATAAGGATTATCTCCTTATTATCTCCAATCAATATTACATAATTAAACTAAAAAAGCAATAACTTAGAGTCCTAATTCAATTAGAACTCAACCATGTAGAGCCATGTGTACATCATGTGTACATGCCATATCTCCTTCCATAAATGGAAGTTGTTGTTGTAAATTTTAATTAATTAATTAATTCACTTGATAATCATATTATCAATAGTGAAGAAATTATGGAGTCAATCCTTAATTATGAACCATATTCACGAGCCCAAAAATAAATGTAAATCCAATTTACATTTACAAAACTAATGTGAATCAAATTCATAAAATCTCATGTCTTGGAAAAATTATGTAAATCATAATTTACATTAATATTTATATGAATCACATCCATATAAATATTAATTATTGTGAATCACTAATCACATTAATTAATGAGGTATGCTTGTGAATCATATTCACAATATTGCCCTTATCAATAATGTGTAACAATTATAACTATTACAATATTACCATTAACATGTATGAGCTAATCCAATTAGGACTCATGAGATAGGAATGTAGATACTTGGAGATAATGTCAGAGAAATCATACTATCCATATATAATGACTTGAAATGTGGATAACTGTCCAATTCAGGGTTCATACCATTTTTTTTGCAAAAATACGTCACCAACAAATGTTGAGCTTGAGCTGTAACACTTTACACTCTCAATGAGCTCATCGGAACACGTCACACTCTCCATGAGCTGGACAAAGTGTCGGTGAGCTGAATTCAGCTTGCTTGACCATTTCTAATCATAGTCCAAATCATTTGGAGCTAAGAAATTAGCTTAAGGAGCTTTTATATTTCTATGTCCATGATCATTTCTGTTTCCAACATTTAAACATTGAAATTGGAATCGAAAATTGGATTCAAATGAATTGTGATTTAATCCAATTAAATCAGAAATCACCTAGCTAAATGGTGCTACTAAAATCTATCCTATTTCATCACTCCCTCGGTATGGAAGTGTCATGGTAGATGATCCATTACAACAACAAAAGTAACCCTGAGTGTTCCAAATACGCATCCATCCTTCACACTAGAAGACTTTGATAAATCCGAAGTTCAAACCTTGATTTGACTGTCTTCTTCGAAATGTATCAACAGATTTCTCATTTGATAATTGTGTGACAATATTAATCATATACTTTCCAAAAGCATATATTAATATCTCAAATTCGTATCTTATTTCATAAACAAGACAATCATGCATGGAAATCATTTTGACCCTAAAATATCTCATGAGTGAGCTCTGTCTCTCGGTTCATCAACTATGAACCTGTATGATTCCTTCAAGATATCACACATTTCATACGGCTTCATATGCACATCAACACGCTGATATATGGACCTTGGCTTGGTCACCAACCTATTGGTCTGTCAAATGTGCATACTCAGACATATAGATGCATATCTGTCTCAGGTCAAAGGATGTGTGCCTGATCGTGATAGTTACGAATCAAGTCTTAATTTATCTCGATCTCATTATTCAACTTGTTGACTTAATTATTCCAACACTTCTGAATCACTATTCCCATGTAGAGGACCTGCATTTAGAAGTCGGTTGGAAATCAGTCTTTAGAGAAAGATTGCCATCTCTTTCTCAGACTGGAGATCTGTATTGGATATCACATGTTTGAAGTCAACAGTGTCCTCCCAACTGTATGGTATTCAATATGACCATGGTACGTAACCCTAGTTGTAGAAAAAGACCTTAATAGTAAAGTGCATTCATTCAATCATTTATTTTTATTTCAGATGGACAATATAAAAGGCTAATAACTTCTATTGCATTTAATGGGTCGTTAAAGGCTTCCAAGTCCAACACTCTCCCCAATCAGAGAGAGTGCACCATAATATAGAGAGATAATGGAGGCATTTGGGGATTGTCTCGAGCACTCTTGTAAGACTAGCCAAAGGAAGAGGTTTTGGAATCATGTATCAAGGTATGCTTTTGCATTTCGGATTATATTCTTGATGTTTTGACATGACTATCATATTATGATTAGTCTATCAGGTTGGGCTTGAGATAGGGGAGGTCAAGGAGGAGGTGTGTTGGGTGGTAGAGGAGGCGAGAGGGGGTGTTGGAAGGGGAATAGACGATAACTAATTAAAGGAGTAAAAGTGCTAACAACCCAAGAACATATGAGCACATGTATTATTGCAAATAGGCTAGATACATGAGTAAGTAGAAAATGTTAGGAACGAGTAAAAATCCCGTGTAAGTTTATTCCTCCTATCCATCTTGTCTGTATTTGGCATTATTCTTTTTAGCAAAACAAAAAATAGAGAGAGAGGATGTCTAAATGGAATTATCTATTGACGGGACAGCCCATAATCCGCTGTCTACTACCAACACGAGTAAGTGGGAGGCGTGTTAGCCAAACCCACCGTCGTCTTGGGCGTTTTGTCGGAGAAACTCTCCTAAGACACCTTTTCAAAACTCCTCTCCTCTCTATTCCGTTCCCCCAGCTCTCGAGCATAACTCTCGCACCTCCTTTTCCCTCTCCGTCCCTACGCAGCGGAGATCTTCCAATTCCATCTTCCGACAAGGTTTTGTTCTTCTATATCATGGACTTGATTTTTCCCTCTTGTTTATTAAACTCTTTTATTGAAGAAGAATGGATTAATCGATTGCATGGGAAATACCTTATTGGACATGTCTTAGTTTTTACCTCTGTGCAGCTTTCACGCATCTGTTCTATCGATTCACTTTTTTATTCGTATTTAAACATATAGATTTTTTTGAAGAAATTACTGTACAACGAAAATTTGGAACCTCCAAGTCGATCCTTTTTCGTACGGTAATCCCAGGCAAAGAGGAATCGAAGAGTTTTTGCTCATCAGGATCGGAGATCTGATGGTGGATCATCTTGTTAGTAGCATTCCTTCTTCGGTGGATATCATGGAATGCCATGTTGTTTTCGAAAATTCCTCTCTGCTTAGTACGTTCAATTTCATGAAGGTTTTTCTGGGATCTTTTTTTCCCAAGAGCTCAAGGGTTTTTGAATTAGCTTGATGAATTGAAAGAACTGAATGCCCATTATCATTTGTGCACATATATTAGCCTGCCTCACTGAGCGCCATGCACAGAGTTATACGGACAAGTGACCTCGGGATGCAAACCTATGGTGCAACCAAAATACTTATGTTTTTATAGTGTTTTTATACTGCGCGATGAATCCAAATAGCTGGATGATAAATTTGGAGATTAATCCCCTTCTATAAGGTGATAGTCAGGGTTTTAAGTATTTCATAATTTGTAATTTTCTTACTTAGGCTCTCACCTTTCGTTAATATTTTTAAATCTTTACAACCACACCTCTAGTATAGGGTGTAATTGTTTATAGCAGAAGTCGGAACGAGTCCTTATGGGCTTTGCCCTTCCACATCTTCTTTTGTTCTTTCCCCCCATATCATTTGCACTCCCATTCTTCACCTTGCGGTCCAACCTAAACCACAGCCAAGCTTTATCCTCTGTTATATGGCATTGGCCATTTTGACTCAAAAAGAAGGCACTGGCCGCATGGCTTCTTACCTCCACTGAGATCTCTTTATTTACTTTGGTCTTGCAGTTCTTGTTTGGTCTTAGATCAAATTAACATCATCGTACTTTCCTGTCAACACTTTTTAAGTTTACACTGACCCTTTCTCCTACGAGGCTCCTCAGTCCTCACCCGTTCACCCACAAATGTTCTCTGCTTTGCATTTATGCTTCTCTTTTTTTTGATTTTAAATTATATATCTTGTTGCTGGATACATGCGAGTTCATTATTGGTCTAATGGAAAACGATAAAAGTCACTTATATATCTAGATGATGATATTTTGATATTTACCAGATCTGTTAAATGCTTTGTCATCAACCTACACATCAGTAGGAACACCAGTTATAGGGATAAGAGTAGGTTACTTGTTTCCGCAATGGTAAACCTGCAAAGGAGGTGGTTCAAGCTTTTGGGGACTCCTCTCCTCCCTCAAGTGAAAAACTCTCGTTCTACCCGTTAGGGTGTGTGCTCAACCAGTCTTGACACATGACTTTGGTAGCATGTTTGAAACTCACAAACAACAAGGGGCTTCTTATGTCTCCAGCTTCTTGAGTTAAAAGAAACTCCCGTTCTTAAAATGGTGACATCCCGACTAATATAGTATCTCTTGTAGACTAGCTCGAAGCATCCATATGCTTCTTTGGGTTTGAGTATCCTACAAAGATACACTAAACTGCTTTTGGTGAAAGCTTGCCAGCAACATCAAATAGGAGAATAAGCATCACTAAAGATATATAAGGGTGGACTCAAGACATCAACATCAGAAGGTAACAACTTGTTTGGAATTTTCCTATTGAGAATACAGGGGAACACAATTGGTCATAGACATTCTCATGAGCATCAAGGATGCATCGAAGCTTTTCTAAGCAACACCATTTCGTTGAGAGTTATTGGCACAAGATATTTGATGAATAGGGGGGGGATAAAGACTGCATGCATAAACTCCAAGCGATTGCTGGTGTAAATGTTTTTCTCTGTAATAGAATATTTTTTTTAAAGTTCATAATAGAATCGCTTGACAATATTCAAAATTTCAGATCAATCCTTTTTTAGGTAAATCCAAGATAAATGATTGTAGTCATCAACAAAAGCAACAAAATAGCAATAATTAATTACACATTTCATTGAGTAATGTCCCCATATATCACAGTGAATTAAATAAAACATAGATGCTCTCAAAGGTGGATAGGAAGCATAATGATTCTTCCCAAGTAGGAAGGCTTCACAGTTCAACTCAAAATTAACAGGACACCAGGGTACATCTCACAGACAGAAGACACTTACATGTGGCCCAAGCAATAGTACCATAAACATGATCAATGTAAATGGAGGTAGTAATAGTGCCACCATATGCAATAAGAGTATATAGGTAATAGAGACTGATCTTCTCATATCTCTACCAATTACATGCTCTGTTTGGATACCTTGAAAATAATTGTGACGTTTATACACTATCTATATACTTACATTGTTTACCTAAGTTGCTGATAAATGACTTAGGGAACTTAAATTTTTTGTTAGAGTGGGGATTAGCTTTTAAAATAATTCAAAAGTACACATTTTTGTTTTAATTTCGTCATAAATATCTTTGCTGTTTTTTTAATTAATTGGGGCGAACACTGCTGAGTGTCTCCCCCTTTTTTTGGGCCTAAAAAAAATTCGTCTTAAAATTTTCGAAAATGCAAAGTAGTTGTATTTCGGTTGATGATCATTAGCCCACTCAACATATATTTCAAAGTCAATCCTTTGACATGACAAAATTACTCAGATTTGATTTGTAACTTGGAGATTGTACTTGCAGCAATGCGGATGTAGTATGTACTCTCCAGTGCAGAGTATATGCTGAACTTCATAATGACGAGGATTGTTAGTTCAACAAGTGGAATGCCAACCACATGTGTAGCTACATTTTTGGATTGTTATCAAAAAATGTGTAGCTACATTTTCGGATCGTTATCAAATGTGCTTAAAAAGAAACATGTTGATATAACCTGCTAATGATATCATTTTTGTTGACGCATAATATAGATTAACTGTACCTGTTCGTTATTTTATTTTTCTGTTGTTCTCCCTATGTAATTTACCCATAGGCTACTCTCCTATATAAGAGAGCCTAGGGCTTATGGAATAGACAGATCATTGGTTTTTCCCAACATGGTATCAGAGCGACGGTCCTAGACCGGAGTTCTCGAAACCCTAACCCTAACCCACCCCACCCGCCGGCCTCTCTTCTCTCTCTCTCTTTACTCGGCGCCGCCCACCTCAGCCGATCGGCGGTCTTCTTCTCCGATCTGCGGTGCCCCTGCGCGCCTCGCGCATCACGCGCGCCTAGCGCCTCTCGCGCCTAACGCGCCTTGCGCGCCTCTGCGCGCTTCTCGCGCATCTCCTCTGCGCTCCTGTGCGCACTCCTACGCGCACTGCTGCACGCTCTCTTCAGCGCATCTGTGCCTCGCGCCTCTGCGCGCTGTGCGACAGTGTGCGCCAGTGCACGCGATAGCGCCTGCACCAGGAAGCAAGCCAGCCCCGACGCCTGCCTGATCTTCTGTGCATCGCCAGTACATCACCTGCGCCTGGGCAGGTTCTAGTGCACACCAGTGCACCTCCAGTTGCGTGCGCGCGTGCTCCTTGCACGTGCCTACGTGCCCTAAGCCCCAAACCCTAGGGCACACGCACATCTTGATCTACATGGGGTTAGTTGCTTGACGTCTACACACGCAACTAATCCCGTTTATGTCATTGTAGACAAAGAGTATCTTCTCTTAGTCGCTCCAGTCTTCCGTCTCCAGTATGTCAGAAAGCAAGGCAGATATCCCGTCTATTGGCGCATTTCGTGGTCCAGCGCCCATTGTCAAGATGGATGGTACGGACTATGAACTGTGGGCAATGCAGTTCATGAGTATGATGGAGTCTACAGGGAAGAAGCATATTCTTACCGAACCTGAGCCTGCAGAGAAGACTGGAGTCCATGCCTCATGGGAGGCAGATGATGCATATGCCAAGGTCTGGCTATCTGGTACATTGGCTATTGAAATTGCCAATGACATTCTACATCAACCCACAACCAAAGACATGTGGGATATCCTGGCGGCGACATATTCTCAGGCAAAGAACGAAACGAAGATCCTGCAACTGCAACATGATATATTCACAATAAAGCAGAATGGCCGTCCTTTACATTCTCTCTACACATCACTGAGAGGGATGTTCGAGAAGCTCTATAGCTTGATGCCTCTTACCGCCACACCAGAACAGCAGAAGACATACAGGAATGCGACGATGGTGGGTGTGTTTCTTGCTGCACTCGATCCAGAGTATGAGGCAGCACGGTCTCAGATTTTGGCTGACTCGACTATTCCTCCCATGGAGGAAGCCTTTCACAGATTGAGTAGGATCACAGTGCCTTCAGCAACTGCCAGTCAGAATTCCTCAGCTATGGCGGCAAGCAGAGGCCGTGGATTTCATCAACAGGGACGGGGACGTGGACCTCGTGGAAGAGGTGGCCGTACTAGGCCCACATGCACATATTGTCACCGAGTCGGCCATAACGAAGTCACATGCTATTCGAAGCATGGATTCCCTGCATCTGCACGAGCCGCTGAGCAGATAGAGCCCCCATCTGCTGCTACCTTGGATCAACGATTTGATGATCTAGTTGCCCGCCTCAGGGGAATCATCCCACCATCTGGTCTAGCACCGACTACAGAGAGTCATACTGATGCTGCTGCTTCTGCCTCTGCCTCTACTAGTACTTCAGGTAGTACACTTGCACTCCAGAGTAGTAGATCTGATACATTGCCATGGATCATGGACTCGGACGCCACACATCATCTATGTGGCGACCAGAGTCTCCTTTCAGGATATACTCAGATCCCTCCGGGTCGGACAGTAGTGATTGCCAATGGCACGCATTCCCCTATCACGGGTCAGGGGGAGATTAGATTGACATCTTCTATGCAGCTTAAGAATGTCCTACATGCACCGCATTTTTCTATGAATCTGTTGTCAATTAGTCAGATTACAAAGGATCTCCATTGTCGAGCTATTTTTGATCCATCGTCTTTGATTTTTCAGGACATCCGTACGGGCAACGTGATTGGTCATGGCTATGAGCAAGGAGGCCTTTACCGTCTGAACCAGACCCCATTTGCCGGCACCACATCTTCTCCTGCTGGACAAGTATCTCCTCTCCTGTGGCATCTGCGTTTTGGTCATTTACCGCTTCAGAAGTTGTGTCATGTTCTACCCTATGGTTTTTCTCACACACCTATCCAGTGTGAGGCATGTCAGTTGGGAAAGCATCACAGGTCGTCCTTTCCCAGTCGTCCAGGTCGGAGTAGTAACTCCAAGTTTGAGTTGTTTCATATAGATGTCTGGGGTCCGAGTCGTGTTCCTGATCATCAGGGACACAGGTTTTATATTGTATTTGTGGATGATTTCTCGAGAGTGTCATGGGTGTTTCTTATGAAAAATAAATCTGAAGCAAGAAATATTATTATCCATTTTCTAAATGAAATTCAGAATGTTTTCTCCACTTCTGTCAAATTTGTAAGAAGATAATGCTTTAGAGTTATGCACCCATACTTTGGCCAATTACTACTCCTCAAAAGGGATTATTCACCAAACCTCTTGCGCGCATACATCCCAACAGAATGGGATTGCTGAATGAAAACACCGTCATCTCCTTGATGTCACAAGATCCCTTCTTATACAGAGTAATGCTCCATACTCCTACTGGGGTGATGCAGTTCTTACTGCATGTTACCTAATCAACCGTATGCCCTCATCGGTCTTGAATGAACAAATTCCGTTTTCACTCATTTTCCCAGACAAGGATTTGTTCGCTCTTACTCCTCGTGTGTTTGGGTCAGTCGCATTCATCCATCAGTTGTCGCCTGGTACTGACAAGCTCTCTCCTAGGGCTGTCAAGTGTGTCTTTGTGGGGTACTCCAGAACTCAAAAGGGGTACAAGTGTTTTGATCCTGTGCGTCGACGGTATATGATCAGTGCAGATGTTACATTTTTTGAATCTGTTATGTACTTTTCATCATCTGGAGACATCCAGCTACCACCTATATCTCCTGATGCCATATTAATGGCGCCACCACCACCGTTGCCACAAACAACACCACAGCCACCTACACTGCCACCACCACCGCCACCACCACCGCCACCGCTGGTATCTCCACTACCATTCCATTACACACGCAGGCCTCCTCCAGCTCATGGGTATGACCCGTCAACTAGCTCGCCTATGGTATGTAATGAAAATATTAATGTTGATGGATCTGACGACATTTCTCAGCAGGATGTATTACAGGAACATGGTGAGCATACATATGATTTGGATGTTCCAATTGCTCTACGCAAGCCGAAGAGAAGCTGTGCCAAATATCCACTATCAGCAGCCGTGTCTTTTGAGAGGCTATCTGGAGACTTCAGGACATTTGCATTGGCACTTTCAGCAACAGACATTCCACGGAATCATCATGATGCATTGCAGGATGCTAGATGGCGGCTAGCAATGGAAGAAGAAATGGCGGCACTACAATCCAGAGGAACCTGGAGTCTGGTTCCTATACCTCCAGATATCAGTCCGGTCAGTTGCAAATGGGTGTTCACAGTGAAGCACAATGCAGATGGTTCCATTGACAGGTACAAGGCACGCCTGGTTGCACGTGGCTTCACACAGACATATGGGGTAGATTACCTTGACACATTTTCCCCTGTGTCGCGTCATTCCACTCTACGGATCCTGTTATCAGTTGCAGTTGCTAGAGATTGGCCACTTTATCAACTGGACGTGAAGAATGCATTTCTGTATGGCGACTTGCAGGAGGAAGTCTATATGCAACAGCCACCTGGTTTTGCTGTTGAGGGGGAGTGTTCCAAGGTATGCAGATTACATAAGGCCATCTATGGCCTTAAGCAGAGCCCCAGAGCATGGTTTCAAAAGCTGTCAGATCTCTTTGAGAAACAAGGATATAAACGCTCCAATGCTGATCATTCCTTGTTTGTACAGAAGACGACTAGAGGTATCATCGTAATCATGGTTTATGTTGATGATATCTTGATTACAGGTGATGATGAGCAGGGCATTAAACAGGCAAAAGAAAAGCTGGGGACCGAGTTTGTCACTAAGGACTTGGGAGTCCTTCGATATTTTCTGGGGCTGGAGTTTGCTAGAAATCCATATGGATTAGTAATGTCACAGAGGAAGTATGTTACAGATCTATTGACTGAGACAGGTATGCTAGGGTGTCGACCTGCTACGACACCAATGGACCCTAGCATGAAGCTCTATGATGATGACACAGAAGAGGTGGACAAGAGAAGGTACATGGAACTGGTAGGCAAACTATTGTATGTCACGATCACTAGACCTGATATATCATTTGCAGTGAGTCGTGTGAGCCAGTTCATGGAGCAACCACGTCAGGCCCATATGGATGCAATACACATGATTCTGAGATATTTAAAATCATCTCCAGGTGCAGGCTTGTTATTTAAGAAAGGAAAAGAAATCTCTATCACGGCATGTGATGATGCAGATTATGCAGGATGCCCCAAGGACAGGAAGTCTACATCAGGATTTGCAGTCTATGTTGGGGACGCTCTTGTTTCGTGGAGAAGCAAGAAACAGACAGTGGTAGCTAGATCCAGTGCTGAATCCGAATACAGGGCTATGGCCCAGGCTAGCACAGAAATGATGTGGGTGAGATCTTTACTTGCAGACCTATGTATTGATATACCTCTTCCTATGAAGTTGGAGTGTGACAATCAAGCCGCCTTGTTCATTGCAAATAACCCAGCCTTTCATGAGAGGACCAAGCACATTGAGGTCGACTGTCACTACATACGTGACATGGTTCAGAAGGGGTTCATTGCTACATCTCACGTCACATCAGAGAATCAGACTGCTGATATTTTCACCAAGGCATTACTTCGAGGCCCATTCCAGAAGTGTGCGTCCAAGCTGAGCATGATTGATATCTATGCTCCATCTTGAGGGGGAGTGTTGACGCATAATATAGATTAACTGTACCTGTTCGTTATTTTATTTTTCTGTTGTTCTCCCTATGTAATTTACCCATAGGCTACTCTCCTATATAAGAGAGCCTAGGGCTTATGGAATAGACAGATCATTGGTTTTTCCCAACAATTTTCAATCTAAAGGAGATGTTTGGCGTATTAGTTCTTTGTTTCTCTGTGATTATAAAGATGACACACACAAGTTTATATCACAGTCGCTTGCATATTCTTTGTGATTGTAGGATGACAAATGTGGACTTTAGCTCGACACGACTGCAAAGAGTCGTCGACTTTAAGCGAAGCAGAAACTCATTATTGCTGCTTGTCTTTATTCAAAAGTTTGTATTGTTTATTTGTATTGTTTGCGAAAGTTGTAACCTCAAGCAAGCTTCAACTGAAAGTTTCCAAATCGGGATATTGAACATTTATAAAGTGATGGATCATCCTTTTGTCGTTGATCGACCATGCCTCCCTTGTTGATGGATCATACCTTATCGATTACCATTTGTTGACCTTATCCATCATAATTTAAATTTCTTGCAGCGTTCATGAATTGATCGATCATCGTTTTTGACTTGATCGATCATTTGCCATTGATCGATCATCTATTTTGTCCCGACCAATCATATCTGGAAACCATCTCTGATTTCTTATATATTTTGTTAGCAACAAGCATTTTCTCTTGGTCCCCTATATAGGGGACCTTAGTATTGGACTTGTAAGCCCTTGGCGACTCATTAATGCAATAAAAGTTATTGTTTTATCATGTCAAACTTAATTAAATGATTGTGAATGCACTTAATATTGATGTCCCTTTGTGCAATTAGGGTTATGTACCATAGTCATATTGAATACCATGTCGTTGGGAGGACACGACTAACATTAATATGTGGTCTTCAATAAAAATCTCCAATCTGAGAATGAGATGACAATCTTTCTCTAAAGACTGATTTCCAACCGACTTCTTGATGCAAGTCCTCTGCATTGGAATATAGATTCGGAAGTGTTGGAATAATCAAGACAAAAAGTTAACTTGATAAGGTCGAGATAAACTAAGACCTGAATCGTAACTGTTATGATCAAGTACACATCCTTTGATCGGAGACAGATATACATCTATATGCCTGAGTGTGCACATTTGACAGACCAATAGATTGGTGACCTAAGGTCTGGACTCATACCCAATATTAATGAGGTCTAGAAGGTATGGACTCATACCCAAAGATACCAATAGTTGGTGGCGTTCCAGAGAAGATTCAGATGTTAAAAGTGATCACAGACTTCGATTTCGATCAAAGATCGTATCAATAAAATCATGACTTTTTAACTACTATTTTTGAGTCATATAACATGATAAAATACTGATTAATAAATCATAAATCAAGTCCCCAATTGATGCAGCGTGGAACAGAAATATAGGGCCGCATATTTATTTAATTTTATCCGTTATTTTTATTTACGTTTATTTGAGTCGTCGTCTTTTTAGTTAAATAAACGAGATCACCTGTGATCTCAATTAATTAGTTAACTATTTGAATTTTAAAATAGTCGGTTAATTGGTTTGAGTCAAATTAGGATAATTAGTTTCAATTTGAATTTGATTTCTATTTTTGTAATCTCATCCCTCCTATATAAAGGGATGATGGTCTATTGTTTTAGTCAGATCAGTATTTTATAAAATTGAGATTTATTCTCTATCCCCTCTCCTTCTCCTTTCTCTCTCCCACGTGCTCTTCACGCTTCTCTCCTCCAAACCCCTCGTTCTCCGACGAGTTTTCTTCTCTCAACCCCTCCAATTTCTTCTCGGCCACCGAAAAACCCCACGTTCAAATTTTAATTTTCGCCGTCGCCAATTTTCGATTTTGCATCAATTGGTATCAGAGCATGGAAACCGAATCGTTCCTACGATTCGCTGATCCTGTTGCATATTGGCGTTTGAAGTTTGATCTCAGCCGCCTATCTCATGGTTCGTAGAAGTTTCAACAACGACTTATATCACGCGTCAAGGTGCAAGCATGGTTAGACGCGTAAATCGAGGAAGAATCGCTCATGAACGGCAAAAATTAGAACACTATACCTGCTGTTCAACACGATTTCAGTCAAGAATATGAAGGTATTTTTATTCAAGATGAAGATTTAGGTGGTACAATGGTTGTACAAGAAGAGAAGGAAGATTTTGGACCCATTTTTAATAAAGATCGTAGGGAAGAAGCTGCTGTCCGAATCATTCCCGATCAGCCACCACCTTCGGAATCCGCTATTTCACCACCTTCGACCGTCTCGTCACGGCCCAAGGCTTGCCAGGTACTTTCCCTGCCTTCATCGACTACAACCCCAGTCCCAACCCCATCCACGTCGCCACTCCACCCACAAACCCCGCCGCAGACCCAACATCGCCACAATCTTCCCCATCCCGTGCTCCCTCTCCACCGAACCCTAAAACCCTTCCCCACGCCGCCGCTTCTCCAACCCCAACCCTCCCTCTCCTCCCCACGACCTCCTCTCTCCCTCATCGCCGTCTCCCGCGCCTACCTCCTTCCCTCACCGCCGCCTTCCCCTCCCCAGCCGAAACCTCTCACCCTCGCCCAACGCCGTCCCTTTTCCCTGCGCGCCGGTCTTCACGACATCGCCTCCCCTCGTCGCCACCCAGCCGCCAACGCCCCTCCGCGCCGCCTTCACCCCTCTACCACCCTCCACACCCTCCGTATCCCCCTGCGACCCTCCCTCTGCAGCCCCTGCCGCCGCTTGTACCCCCTCTTGCCCGGTGTCGCCTCAGCATATACCCCGCGCCTCGCCCTCGATCGCGCCGGCCTTCCCGCAAACACCATCGGGCCGTGCTCCCATCTAGCGGCTATCGCCGCCGCGGCCAGAGAACAACATGCCTAACCCTAACAAGGGGCGCGACATCTAAGGGTTTCGAATCCCATGAGATCGGGGATGAGAAACTAATCAGGAACATTTGCATAAAAACCCCCTAGCCCAAAAGCTTATATCAACAAGGTCATTGGAAGGATAAAACATGCTATGGATTTCCTTTAATTGAAGGGGTACGAAAATTGTGCCCAAACCCCCTCCTGCAGAAATATTTTAAAAGAATGGTTGGAAAATAGAAATTTGGAAAGCCTCCTTCTCCTATTAGGATTAGGATCATGACTTTCACCTATTTAAAGACCCCATGGCTTCATTTCTTGGACACATCTCCTCCTCTCCTCTCCTTGTGCTATTGTTTTTCTATGGACTCCCCACGGGCCGAGTTGATCGTCATGAAGATGCCTCATCAATTCTTCGAGCACCACGTCAACGGGAAGAAAATCGGATGGACGCCCACCCTATGCGCCGCACCTGCTCTTCCACCACGACGCCCACGACGCCAACGCCCGCATCACGCAAATATGGATTCTGCCATTCGCTCCACACCAATTCTTCCGTGGGCTGACCGAGACCGCAGAGTCAAAAGTATCAACCTCCAAGCCTGCAGATCCAACAATTCATCGGGAGACGAATTTTTAAAAGCGGAGGAGAGTTGATGCAGCGTGGAACAGAAATATAGGGCCCCATATTTATTTAATTTTATCCGTTAATTTTATTTACGCTTATTTGAGTCGTTGTCTTTTTAGTTAAATAAACGAGATCGCGTGTGATCTCAATCAATTAGTTAACGATTTGAATTTCAAAATAGTCGGTTAATCGGTTAGAGTCAAATTAGGATAATTAGTTTCAATTTGAATTTGATTTCTATTTTTGTAATCTCATCCCTCCTATATAAAGGGATGATGGTCCATTTTTTAGTCAGTTCTGTATTTTATAAAATTGAGGTTTATTCTCTATCTCCTCTCCTTCTCCTTTCTCTCTCCCACGTGGTCTTCACACTTCTCTCCTCCAAACCCCTCGTTCTCCGACGAGTTTTCTTCTCTCAACCCCTCCAATTTCTTCTCCACCAAAAATTCCACTGTTCAAAATATTTTTTTATCGCCGTGCAAAAATTCAATTTGCATCACCAATCAGTACGAAAAGTTTCGCGCGATTCTGACCATGCAAGCTCGAGAAATTGGATTTCTCCATAGGCATAGTTGGAAGAGGGCTCGATTGCTTTAATTGACTTGTTTCTCATATTTTGAGACTCAAAATAGATGGAAATATGTTTGATATATTCACATCAGGAGTTGGGCCTAATATTTTGGAAATATTTGGGGTCGCAACGAATTTCAAGTCCAAGTTGTATGATACTTTCTAATTTGAAGTGCGATGGTCGTAACTTGCAAATTCGAATCCGAAATCATTTTTTGTTTATTTTTGAGATATGCAATAATTTAGAAAGTCTTTTTTATTCCTGATTTCCTTTGATTATATATGCACTTGTATGCTTGAAATGCAATTAGAAATTGTGAAGTCGATTGGATTGATTTCACGAATTGTCTAGATCGTTGCACTAGACATTATGGAAATTAAAAAGAGTTTTAATTTCTAAATCTCTGAGTATTATTCACTGGTAGGTTAAGGTCTTGGTTAATCATCTACGCTCGCTCCTGCCCGCCCTCCCAGATAGTATCATACATGGTCGAAAGATGGTCGAAAGATCGACAAAACCCATTAGTACAACATATACTAATTGTGTTGTCTTGAATTGAAACGGTGAAGGTACCTTGGCCTGTATATGCTAATGGGTTACTTAATTGGCACCCTGCGCAACACTTGCAGTGTAAGCGCTCTGTGTTAGCATAAGTTCGCATGACTTGACTGGATCCGTTTCAAGGAAGGGTAGCATGAGAAGTTATGGCGTACTTTTAACAATTAAAATTGGAATATTGAATTGTACTAAGTGAGGGTGTATATTATATGATAACATCAAGTGCATAAGATTGAATTGCTTGGATTGATTGATTGCCATGTTTTAATTGGATTAAAACTAAAATAGTCATCAAGTTTAATCCCTTATAAGATTAATCATGAGAATATAATTCGAAATAATTAATCATTAATTTAAATAGAATATGAACTAAGTCATGATGACATCCATGGTCTCTTATCATTGCTAAGAACTCCGTCGCCATGGGTTGTATTTTTGGAGACGCTCGTGCGTACTCATGACTCCGGAATACAAATTCACATGAATCAGATTCTTCATTTCTCGAAAGAGATGGGCGTACGCGTAGTGACCCCAATGTTGTTCTCCATATTATTGAGGCGGCATTGGATTGTGCATAGCGTAAAATATATTTCGTTCATTGATGGTTGATTTAATCGACAACATGCTAACTGTGAACCCCTCAGGATCCGGGTACCCGTTTACGACAAAATTCGCAATAATTCATTCACATTGATCGCAGAAGTTGTAGAAAAGCAGGGAAATTTTTTTTCGCGCCAATTTGACATTCATTTCCATCACACATGACCACAAGTACAAGAGACAATGGCACCAAAATTTTCTTTTCATTAATATTCATATCAAGTTACAACATGTACAAGGATCTTCCATTACAACATATATCCCAAAGTGTGATACAAAAGAGATAGCATTTACATCATCATCTGAACAAAAACTGAGACAAGTAATTCATACCGTCTAGTATAAACTCTGTCTCCAGGAAGCATGTATATACTGAGCGGCTACTGAACTGCAGGCTGTTTGCCTGCCACACACAATAGGAAAGAAGAGGCGTCAGCCATTGCTGGTACCTCCCTAAAATTTATAAAAATAACTTGACATTTAATATGTACAAAAGCAGGCAAGTAGAAAGGTGGTACCAGTAAAATCTACATCTACTTGCGTAAGTAGAAAGGGGTTTGTTTGTAATGCGTTTCTAATGATTTTCCCAGAACCCGGCATTTCCCATATGTAACATATTTATATAGCAGTTGCGTAATCATGAGTGTATGAGCGTAAATGCATATATCATTTTCTTCAGAGATCATGTTGGTAAGTGAAAATGGAAAAGTTGAGATTGTAGAGATCTATTTATTTAATTTCTTGGGTAGAGAGAATGGTCTTTTGATCATAATTTCTCCAATTTTTAACTTCAATGTTTCAGATATAGCTCAAGATGTTGTAGATGTAGATATGGATGATCTAGATATAGAATCGCCAAGTCTGTTTGGCGAAGTAACTCAAGCGGTGAAGAAGCCTACAAATGGCTCTTCCGTCTCGCCCTCTAATTGGAAGCACGGTCCAATAGAGGGATAGGTCTACTCCCCAACTACGCCACTGAGACGGGTGAGAGAGACTCCCTAGAAAAGTCGCTCTAGAAACCTGCCTGACTAGTACAGGCTAACGAGCTCGTACGTAAAACTGAAAACCAAGGATCCCCGCCTAGGTATCCTAAAAGTCAGGGTCAACGGAACTGGTCTAAAGTCAGGATCCCAACGAGGCGTAAAAACACTGCGAGCTCGCGTAAAAACCGTGTAAAAGACTGGGATCCTAGACCCGCGCATTAAGCGGCCGCTGCCCAAACTGGGCTTCCTATCTCCCGCCCAGGTGAGAGTCACCGCGCTCTCGCACGGTCAGGTGTAAAAGTCACAATGACCGGCACTATGTTTTATCATCATTGATTCTAATCAAATCAATAATTCAAAGGGGTAACATCTTTGATCATGATAAGCAAATTATAAACCTTTTCTAGCAAATTCAAAGGTGATTTACTCATGTCAGTGGATGATAGTCAGTTATTGATAAATACAAAGATCCATAATAATCATGCAAACGGGAAAAATGATGTATGAGTATTGGTGGTTAAAAAATAATATTATACCAACCTCACAGTCCTTCTACCAAAGGTTATATTTACCCAACATAAGCGATTTAAGTTGACATCTATACCATAGAGTTCCATTAAATTTTAACAAGTTTGAAGCTTCACTGATGTCATCCTTCTTGTAAGCAAACTGTGAATACCGAAGTATTTAGTGGAGAGAAGTGTTGAAGATAAAATGAGCCAACAAGGGCAGTTAAAACGGCTTAAGTCAGTACTTCTATAAAGATTCTCTCTTGTAGATCATCTTTAATCTTTTTATAGGTATCCTTTTTAGACTCACGACTTCATCCTACAAATACTAATCTAAATATTATGCAGGTTAAATTTCAATGTAACTCTGTTTACTGCATTTCAGACTCTCTTCTTTATGATTTACAGAAGTATCTGATTTCCAAACAATAGTTAATCCCCCCAATAAGGCCAATCATTATTAATAACAATCACTACTGCGAAGTGATGAATGAAGAAGGTATTCCTTTTTTTTTTTCCGTCTAGCCAAGCTTATTCCTTGCAGCAAAATGTAATTTAGAAAATCCTAATATTTTTTTTTTACATTTGAACCTCATACGACATTTTCTAGCTTCCTCTTGAACTCTATTCGGAGTATATATCATTTTATTATATACGAGTAGCTATTTAATGTATATATATGATATGTTTCCTGTTTACCAATCACACTAAGAACAAGTATCAAGTTGACACACTTAAGAGAGAAGTTGTTAGGGCCTATTAAGCATGGAAAAATGTATCTACATTAATAAGGTATCTAAACAGTGATTTGCTTTTCATTATTTACTCATTCACTCCGCTCCTGTGTTGTATCTATGATATGATATAGGGAAGAACTGAAGTGCATCTATGATATGATATAGGGAAGAACTGAAGTGCTATGATGCAGAACAACCAATTTCTTTTGTGGAGACAATATACTAGAGAATGTGGAATTTAGTTCATGGAATTCAACATTTAGTTCCAGATTATTCTCAATATAATGAAAACAACTTTGTCATTATAATTGATCAATTTTTAGCTTGTTGCATTCTAAAGTATCCCATGCAACCTTATTTCCAGAATTAATTATAACTTAGATTGATGGCAAGAGAGATCTAATCCAACAAAATGAAGAAGTTTGACTATGAACACAGTGAGTCTAATAGAGAATTGAGACCAAAATAATCTATATCCACATGCATGGCAGCAAAGAGGAGGGAAAGAGGATGGTACCTATTTAGATTTGTCCAGAAAACTTGGAGTAGATGAACAGTGCTGGAGGGAGGGCTGCAATTGGGGATGTAGCAGCAACTTCAAGCTCTAAGGGAGCAACCACACTTCTCTTGACTAAAGCTCCAGCAGTTGCTCCAACTGGAGCAGCAATAGGGCTCTAATCTTCTCTTAATATGCTGGAATCTAAGGTCCAGCAGTTGCTGGACAGCAACAAGAGTTTGAAGATTGGGGATTTTTGGGAAAGGAAAATAGGATGGAAGGTTCTATCGGCTGGAAATTTAGGAGCAAAGAAGGAAATGGAAGTGTTTATATAACCAATGAGGAGAGGCTCTAGGGATTACAAGTGGAGGTTTCTTGAGTACCAAGTGGAGGGAGGAGAATAAGCCACATGGCTATTGTTCCAAACTAAATGGTTAAAAAAATATATATATATATTTACTTTACAACGGCAACGACAGTCTCTGTTTAGTTTTATTTGTTATATATATATATATTATATTTTCTCTTATCTATTTGACAAAACTTAAAATGCACCGTATGCGCACCTCGGATCTCAGATTTTGACACGAAATATTTCGATCTGATCGTCTTTCAACGACGATCAAAATGAGTATAATGTTGATATACTTTCGGTTGGGTTTTGAACCCCCGAAATTTTCGGATACGGATTTCGTTTAAGGTTAAATTTTACGAATTAAAAATATCAAACAACCTCCGATTGACGAACGGTCGATTCCGTTGGTCTTGTATCGTCGAATCGGATCTAATGACGGTCTCGATTCGTTTCACGGTTTCCGAATTTGCGTCGCGGCTTTTCTCGGCGCGCGTTACGGTGTGACCGATTTTCGGTCGATTTCGCCCGAACGACTTTTGATTCATTATTAATTGATCGTTTTAAGTTGTTTAGTATTGACCGACAACGTTTTTGGGTTCATTAGACCCAAAATCGGTCGACTTCGGGTTTGAGTGGAAACCAGATGCTACAAATATAAAAACCTCAATGGGAGTCTCGTCCTCGAGACTCGAGTCAAGGTTAATAGGTATCTTGTTTGGATTTAATATGGTCATAAAAACCTTAAAGGGTTTTGAACCCATAAAAACCTCAAAGAGAAAACAAGCCATATATTTATAATGTATCTAATTACAAAAGCTTGTTTTGATGATTACATCAGAATAGCTGCGGGTATCGTGCCCGCATGTCGGCTTCAGTCTCCCATGTCGCTTCCTTGACGCCGTGTCGGTGCCACAAAACCTTGACCAATGAAATCTCTTTGCTGCGAAGCTTCTTCACGGCATGGTCAAGTATCTGGACATGCTTCTCTTCATAAGTCAGATCCGACTCTACATCGAGATTCTCGTAACTGATAATGTGGCGAGGGTCATGGACATACTTCCTCAGATTGGATATATGGAAAACATCATGAATAGCTGAAAGATGTGGAGGAAGAGCTACTCGGTAAGCAACCTTCCCTACTCTAGCCAGAATCTCGAACGGTCCAACATATCGTGGCGCCAACTTGCCACGAACACCGAATCTCTGCACTCCCTTCATGGGAGATACTCGCAAAAATACCCAATCTCCAACCTATAATTGATAGGAATGTCATTAATATGAGGTTAAGTTAATTTTATAATAAAGGAAGAGAAGAAGATTGGATACCTGAAATTCCAAATCTCTTCTCCGACGGTCTGCATAACTCTTCTGGCGGCTTTGTGCCGTCAGAAGCCTCCGTCTCACAAGATCAACAGCTTTCGCAGTCTCTTTCAAGAGATCCACGGAATATAAAGCATGATCACCTACCTCACGCCAACTGAGAGGCGTGAGGCATCTCCGCCCGTATAGGGCCTCGAATGGTGCCATGCCAATACTGGAGTGATAGCTGTTGTTGTACGTGAATTCTACCAAAGGCAAATGGTCCTTCCAGGACCCTTTCCACTTCAAAGTGCATGCGCGAAGTAGATCCTCAAGCGTCTGTATGGTGCGCTCACTCTGCCCGTCTGTCTGCGGATGATAAGCAGAACTCATCTTCAGCTCTGTCTGTAGTGCTGACATGAACTGATGCCAATAATGTGAAGTAAATCTCGAATCCCTGTCAGACACCACCTCTCGTGGTATACCATGCAGCCTGATAATGTTCTCCACATAGAGCTTGGCCAACCTGGATGGAGTGTAAGTCGTGTTGACAGGTATAAAATGGGCTGACTTGGTCAACCTATCAACAACGACCCAAATGGAATCATGGCCACCCGGTGTCTTCGGCAATCCTGTGACAAAATCCATAGAAATGCTCTCCCACTTCCACTCGGGAATGGGGAGAGACTGCAGTAATCCTGGCGGTCTCCTGTGCTCGGCCTTGACCATTTGACAGGTCATGCATCTGCTAACATGTAGCACCACATCGCGCTTCATTCCATCCCACCAGAAATGTCGACGCAGATCACGATACATCTTCGTGCTACCTGGATGGATAGATAACCGTGAACTGTGTGCCTCGTCCAAAATGTTTCTGCGAAGCTGCTCGTCATTGGGTACAACGACCCGTCCTGCCTTCCATAAAATAGACTCCATCACAACAAAGTCGTCAAATTCGTCCTTGACGGCGCGCATGTATCTGTCATGAATCCAAGGATCGATCTTCTGGCCCTCTACAATACGATCCCAAAGACTACTGTATCGAGGAGGTACGGCGGTAGAAATAGATGCGCTCTCCTGAGGATGCCAATCGGTCAAAGCTATAAGCGTATCCCGCGTGTATAGCCAGTTCGCCGTACCATCAGCATGCGCTCTCCTGCTGAGTGCATTAGCCACCACGTTTCCCTTACCGGGATGGTAAGAGATCGTGCAATCATAATCCTTCAGCAGCTCGAGCCATCTGCGTTGTCTCATGTTCAACTCCTTCTGATCAAAGATGTACTTTAGGCTTTTGTGATCCGTGAAAATCTCGAAGTTTACCCCATATAGATAGTGGCGCCAGATCTTCAAGGCGAAGACAATTGCTGCTAACTCCAAATCATGTGTGGGGTAATTCCGCTCGTGCGGTCTCAACTGCCGTGATGCGTAAGCAATCACCTATCCTCTCTGCATCAACACTGCTCCTAGACCTTCTCCAGATGCATCTGTGTAAACTGCATAGTCTTGAGTGCCTGAAGGAAGAGCAAGAATAGGCGCTGTAGTCAACCTCTCCTTCAGTGTCTGGAAGGCCTGCTCACATGAATCGTCCCAAATGAATGGAACTCCCTTCTGCGTCAATCGTGTCAATGGACGGACGATGCGTGAAAATCCGCTGACAAAGCGTCTGTAATAGCCCGCTAATCCGAGGAAGCTCCGAATCTGAGTGACTGTCTTGGGCTGCTCCCAAGACATAACTGCATCTATCTTCGCAGGATCAACTGCAATGCCTGCTCCAGAAATAATATGCCCGAGAAATGAGACCTGGGATAACCAGAACTCACACTTGCTCAACTTGGCATATAGCTTGTGCTCCCTCAATGTATCCAAAACAATTCGTATATCATTCGCATGATCCCATTCATTCCGTGAATAGATGAGCACATCATCTATGAACACCACTACAAACTTGTCCAAGTATGGACGGAAGATACGGTTCATCATATCCATGAAAGCCGCAGGTACATTGGTGAGCCCAAACGGCATCACCACAAACTCATAGTGTCCATAGCGAATCCTGAAGGCTGTCTTCGGAATATCCGACTCGCGAATCCTCAGCTGATGGTAACCTGAGCGAAGATCGATCTTTGAGAAAACCGAAGATCCCTGGAGCTGGTCAAACAAATCATCGATACGTGGCAAGGGATAACGGTTCTTCACCGTTCTCTTGTTCAGCTGCCTGTAGTCAATACATAACCTCATGGATCCATCATTCTTCTTGACAAATAGAACCGGAGCACCCCAAGGTGAAGTGCTCGGCCTCACGAATCCCAAATCAAGTAACTCCTGCAACTGCACCTTCAGCTCCCTCAACTCGGCTGGTGCCATGCGATATGGTGCCATAGAGATCGGCTGTGTATCTGGTAGCAAGGTGATCTCGAACTCGATCTCTCTCTCAGGAGGTAGCCCTGGTAACTCATCAGGAAATACGTCAGGGTATTCTGAGACTATTCGGATGTCCTGTATCATCGGCTCCTGATCAGACACCTCCCGGACAAAAGCAAGATATGAATCGCAACCCTGATCAACAAGTCGCTGGGCCCGCAACACTGAAATATACTCCATGGTGGAGTCATGCAAAGTACCCTCAAAAGTGAACTCGGGTAGATCGGGAATCCTGAAGACAACGGTCTTCCTAAAGCAATCAACAAGTGCATGATGAGTGGATAACCAATCCATGCCCAATATCAAGTCGAACTCATCAAGCTGCAGAAGTAGACAATCTGCGATCATCTCGTGACCGCCATCAGTACGGGCAAGTGTCTGACTATCAGAGATATGACAAATAACTGATCACCTGGCCCTCGGATGTGATATGGAGACGATAGCGTCTCTGCAACTCTATCTAAAGAAACAAGCAACCTCGAAGCAAGAAAAGAGTGTGTTGCGCCGGAATCGAATAAAACATGGAAAGGTCGGCCCAAGACTGAGACCATACCTTTCACCACAGTAGCCGCTGAACGTGCCTGCTCCTCAGTAACGGCATGTAACTGTCCCTGCCTGGCTGATGCAGCACTAGAACCTGCCACACTCTGCGTCTGTCTCTGCTGCTGCGGTCGCCTGAAGTTGGAGCTCCTGCCACGGAAACTCCCTGAACGATGTGCCTGGGGCTGAGACTGTGAAGGCTGTGGCTGAGGCTCACCAGAAGCCTGTGGGCACTGTGCTCGGTAATGTCCCCACTCGTGACATCGATAGCATCTGACTGGCCTGGTAGGTGGAGTAGCTGTGCCTGTGCTCCGAGCTGGTCCGGCTGGTGGTCGGTCTACTCGCTGCGACCCAGATGGTCGAGCGGACTCTGTGCCACGTCCGGCAAGTGCTCCTCCTAGAGTAGTCGATGGAGAAGAGCGAGCACTGCCTGTGAAGGACGAACCTGTAGGTCGGAACCGTCTGTCTGACCTCTGCTGCTGAAACGGTCGACGTATCGGTCCAAAAGATCGCCGCGGTCTAGGTGCTGCTCCAGACGAGCTCCTGAAACGTCTCCCCCTGATGTCCTCGAAATTCTCCGCAGCATCGGTAGCCTCGGAGATAGAAGTGATGTGTAGTCCTGCCAGCTTCTCCTGCACCTCCTCTCGCATGCCGCCAATGAACTTTTCCAGATTCTCCTCTGGAAATGCGCCAGCTGCTCGTGTATGTCGTGACAGCTCTGTGTATCTGATAAAGTAATCCTTGGCTGTCATCTGTCCCTGACGAAGCTCTGCAAACAATCGGCGCTGGGACTCCCTCCACTTCGCAGAAAAGAAGTGGGCTCTGAACCTCGTCTCGAAATCGTTCCAAGTAGGCTTTCGGCCTAACTCGGACACTACGGCCTCCCACCATCGCTCGACGAAGTCTGTCAGTGAATACTCTATGAAAGATAGCCACGTGTCTCGTGGCGCATGAATTGCCCTGAGCACCTTCATTACTCTCTTCAGCCATTGCTCAGCATCATCTGGTGGACCTGTGCCCTCGAACAAGGGTATGTTGGCCCGCTGATAAGAAGTGAAGATCGACTGGTGCCTGTGAATGACTGAATACTCGTGTGCATCCTCACCAGCGAAGTCAACATGGTCCTGCTCCCTGTCTAAGTCTGCATCCTCCTCAGCTTCATGCTCTGGAATGCCCTCTGGTGGATCGTCAGGATGAGGCTGCTCCACCTCAACGGACTGGTGCTGATCCTGCCGTATCCCATCCTGGGATGGATGGTACGTGAAATCAGACAGGTCCTCAAATCTCATCTCTATGTCCGTCTGTCTGTCAGCAATCTCGGTCTGCTGGGCCAATATCTGCTCCTGCTGGCTCCTCATAGTAGCCTGCTGCTGCTGAAGATCAGTAAGTGCGCTCAGTATGCGTGCCAGCTGATCAGAAGTATCCTGGCCTGGTCGAGATGCCATGGCTCTGCATGAGAACCATAATTAGTCATAATGATGCCTTAGACAGATATTTATCATAAATGCTTTTCTCTTTTGAGAAATAATATGAAAATTAATGAAATTGGTGACATCTGTGGTTATTGAATATGAATGTCATATTTCCCTTCTCGGACTCACGATAAGTCGGAAGACTGTCGCTATCCGAGAACTTAATGCGATCGAAATTGAAATACTGCGAATGTGCGTATCGGGGTACCACTGCTCTGATACCAAACTGTGAACCCCTCAGGATCCAGGTACCCGTTTACGACAAAATTCGCAATAATTCATTCACATTGATCGCAGAAGTTGTAGAAAAGCAGGGAAATTTTTTTTTTTCGCGCCAATTTGACATTCATTTCCATCACACATGACCACAAGTACAAGAGACAATGGCACCAAAATTTTCTTTTCATTAATATTCATATCAAGTTACAACATGTACAAGGATCTTCCATTACAACATATATCCCAAAGTGTGATACAAAAGAGATAGCATTTACATCATCATCTGAACAAAAACTGAGACAAGTAATTCATACCGTCTAGTATAAACTCTGTCTCCAGGAAGCATGTATATACTGAGCGGCTACTGAACTGCAGGCTGTTTGCCTGCCACACACAATAGGAAAGAAGAGGCATCAGCTATTGCTGGTACCTCCCTAAAATTTATAAAAATAACTTGACATTTAATATGTACAAAAGCAGGCAAGTAGAAAGGTGGTACCAGTAAAATCTACATCTACTTGCGTAAGTAGAAAGGGGTTTGTTTGTAATGCGTTTCCAATGATTTTCCCAGAACCCGGCATTTCCCATATGTAACATATTTATATAGCAGTTGCGTAGTCATGAGTGTATGAGCGTAAATGCATATATCATTTTCTTCAGAGATCATGTTGGTAAGTGAAAATGGAAAAGTTGAGATTGTAGAGATCTATTTATTTAATTTCTTGGGTAGAGAGAATGGTCTTTTGATCATAATTTCTCCAATTTTTAACTTCAATGTTTCAGATATAGCTCAAGATGTTGTAGATGTAGATATGGATGATCTAGATATAGAATCGCCAAGTCTGTTTGGCGAAGTAACTTAAGCGGTGAAGAAGCCTACAAATGGCTCTTCCGTCTCGCCCTCTAATTGGAAGCGCGGTCCAATAGAGGGATAGGTCTATTCCCCAACTACGCCACTGAGACGGGTGAGAGAGACTCCCTAGAAAAGTCGCTCTAGAAACCTGCTTGACTAGTACAGGCTAACGAGCTCGTACGTAAAACTGAAAACCAAGGATCCCCCGCCTGGGTATCCTAAAAGTCAGGGTCAACGGAACTGGTCTAAAGTCAGGATCCCAACGAGGCGTAAAAACACTGCGAGCTCGCGTAAAAACCGTGTAAAAGACTGGGATCCTAGACCCGCGCATTAAGCGGCCGCTGCCCAAACTGGGCTTCCTATCTCCCGCCCAGGTGAGAGTCACCGCGCTCTCGCACGGTCAGGTGTAAAAGTCACAATGACCGGCACTATGTTTTATCATCATTGATTCTAATCAAATCAATAATTCAAAGGGGTAACATCTTTGATCATGATAAGCAAATTATAAACCTTTTCTAGCAAATTCAAAGGTGATTTACTCATGTCAGTGGATGATAGTCAGTTATTGATAAATACAAAGATCCATAATAATCATGCAAACGGGAAAAATGATGTATGAGTATTGGTGGTTAAAAAATAATATTATACCAACCTCACAGTCCTTCTACCAAAGGTTATATTTACCCAACATAAGCGATTTAAGTTGACATCTATACCATAGAGTTCCATTAAATTTTAACAAGTTTGAAGCTTCACTGATGTCATCCTTCTTGTAAGCAAACTGTGAATACCGAAGTATTTAGTGGAGAGAAGTGTTGAAGATAAAATGAGCCAACAAGGGCAGTTAAAACGGCTTAAGTCAGTACTTCTATAAAGATTCTCTCTTGTAGATCATCTTTAATCTTTTTATAGGTATCCTTTTTAGACTCACGACTTAATCCTACAAATACTAATCTAAATATTATGCAGGTCAAATTTCAATGTAACTCTGTTTACTGCATTTCAGACTCTCTTCTTTATGATTTACAGAAGTATCTGATTTCCAAACAATAGTTAATCCCCCCAATAAGGCCAATCATTATTAATAACAATCAGTACTGCGAAGTGATGAATGAAGTAGGTATTCCTTTTTTTTTTTTCCGTCTAGCCAAGCTTATTCCTTGCAGCAAAATGTAATTTAGAAAATCCTAATATTTTTTTTTTTTGCATTTGAACCTCATACGACATTTTCTAGCTTCCTCTTGAACTCTATTCGGAGTATATATCATTTTATTATATACGAGTGGCTATTTAATGTATATATATGATATGTTTCCTGTTTACCAATCACACTAAGAACAAGTATCAAGTTGACACACTTAAGAGAGAAGTTGTTAGGGCCTATTAAGCATGGAAAAATGTATCTACATTAATAAGGTATCTAAACAGTGATTTGCTTTTCATTATTTACTCATTCACTCCGCTCCTGTGTTGTATCTATGATATGATATAGGGAAGAACTGAAGTGCTATGATGCAGAACAACCAATTTCTTTTGTGGAGACAGTATACTAGAGAATGTGGAATTTAGTTCCTGGAATTCAACATTTAGTTCCAGATTATTCTCAATATAATGAAAACAACTTTATCATTATAATTGATCAATTTTTAGCTTGTTGCATTCTAAAGTATCCCATGCAACCTTATTTCCAGAATTAATTATAACTTAGATTGATGGCAAGAGAGATCTAATCCAACAAAATGAAGAAGTTTGACTATGAACACAGTGAGTCTAATAGAGAATTGAGACCAAAATAATCTATATCCACATGCATGGCAGCAAAGAGGAGGGAAAGAGGATGGTACCTATTTAGATTTGTCCAGAAAACTTGGAGTAGATGAACAGTGCTGGAGGGAGGGCTGCAATTGGGGATGTAGCAGCAACTTCAAGCTCTAAGGGAGCAGCCACACTTCTCTTGACTAAAGCTCCAGCAGTTGCTCAAACTGGAGCAGCAATAGGGCTCTAATCTTCTCTGAATATGCTGGAATCTAAGGTCCAGCAGTTGCTGGACAACAACAAGAGTTTGAAGATTGGGGATTTTTGGGAAAGGAAAATAGGATGGAAGGTTCTATCGGCTGGAAATTTAGGAGCAAAGAAGGAAATGGAAGTGTTTATATAACCAATGAGGAGAGGCTCTAGGGATTACAAGTGGAGGTTTCTTGAGTACCAAGTGGAGGGAGGAGAATAAGCCACATGGCTATTGTTCCAAACTAAATGGTTAAAAATATATATATATATTTACTTTACAACGGCAGTCTCTGTTTAGTTTTATTTGTTATATATATATATATTATATTTTCTCTTATCTATTTGACAAAACTTAAAATGCACCGTATGCGCACCTCGGATCTCAGATTTTGACACGAAATATTTCGATTTGATCGTCTTTCAACGACGATCAAAATGAGTATTATGTTGATATACTTTCGGTTGGGTTTTGAACCCCCGAAATTTTCGGATACGGATTTCGTTTAAGGTTAAATTTTACGAATTAAAAATATCAAACGACCTCCGATTGACGAACGGTCGATTCCGTTGGTCTTGTATCGTCGAATCGGATCTAATGATGGTCTCGGTTCGTTTCACAGTTTCCGAATTTGCGTCGCGGCTTTTCTCGGCGCGCGTTACGGTGTGACCGATTTTCGGTCGATTTCGCCCGAACGACTTTTGATTCATTATTAATTGATCGTTTTAAGTTGTTTAGTATTGACCGACAACGTTTTTGGGTTCATTAGACCCAAAATCGGACGACTTCGGGTTTGAGTGGAAATCGGATGCTACACTAACTCCATACATGTACGGGGTGTTGGTGTTGAAGACCGAACTGTGATTACAAGTTGGACTTGTAAAGCGGAAAGAGTTCCCACTTCTGTCATCGTAGTTGCATTTTCTCATATTATTGGGATGCATTGAAAATGGAAAGGAGTCTCATCGTAGTGAGGCTGTTTGTCAGCCTGTCTTATGCTTTGAAAACTTACAAGGGAAAGACTTTCAAAGTACGAAAAATATGAGAACATCTTGATTTAAAACATTAAAATGTTTAATCTCCTTAATTAATTAAAGTGTATTATTTAATTTCAGATGAAATCTCTCAACCCATTCAACAGTCTTCTTATGGTCAATCAGTTGACTGGTCCAAATTATTCGGATTGGATCCGTAATTTGAAACTCATACTTGAGACATGGTGTATAACGTATGGGCTTTCGTCTGTGAAGTATGCGAACTCTCAGATAGAGGATGCTCTGAGTTCAACATAAAGTGAGATGTTGATTATTCAATCGCTCGTTGCTACATTCTTAGATCATCGTTCAATGTGCTTCAGAAGCAACTTATAGACAATGAATCCAATCATTACATCCTCCTGAATTTGATGGAGATGTACATAGATGTGAACCACACTCTTTCTACATTAAGGTCCACTGAGGATATTATGAAGAAAGAATATCCCTGTAACGGTGCAATGCTTGCACATGTTAAAGGGAAACACTACAGGAAACGTGGATCTCAAAATGGTCCGATCCAAGAGAAGAAAGGTTAAATTGTTGATCAATCTTCTAATGCTTCAATACACCCGACATCCATGGAGATGGATGTCTATCATTACTGCTATAAGCCAGGATTCTGGAAGAGTAACAATGCATTATACCTAAAGTCCTTCGAGAAGGACAAAGATAAAACTTTGGCAAAAAAGAAATCTACATTCATAATTGAAATCCACTTACTCGTAGGACGAGAATGTAGTTGGATTGTTAGTTCTAGTGCATCTGTTCATGTATGCATTCTGTTGCATATGTTTCAAAATCCATAATTCTTGATGATGGGGAGATAGTCATCCAGATGATATCTGATACAATTGTTACATCGATCACCATTGTAACATGTAGACTATCATTATCCAATGGGAGAGTCTTAGATATTAGAGATTGTCTCTATGTACCGGATGTTCAAAGGAACTTACTATCCGTATCTAAGCTAGTTAGACATGGACATACTTTCCTTTTCTGTAATAATCTTATCATAAATCATTATAGTAATTTTATAGCAGATGATTCTCTAACAGTAGGTGGATTTTATGAATTGAACATGTATGAATGTGTCGTGAATGTCAATACCACTAATAATAATAGTAAAATCCCTAAACAATCAAGAGATGATGGAGATTATTTAACTATGATATGACATCAAAGACTTGGACATGTATCTGTTGATAAGATCAATATACTAGTAAAGGATAGACCTCTAGATTTTCTAGAAGTACGTGATTTACCATGTGAGCATTGTATTCGTATTAAAGTGTCCAGGACACCATTCTCTAAGAAGGGTGAACTATGCGAAGGTATATTGGACTTAATACATAACTGATGTATACGGTCCCTTTCATACTACGACTCGAAATGGACATCAATACCATGTGACCTCTATTGATGATTATTTATGGTATGATTTTGTCTTCTTATTACATCATAAACATGAAACATTTGAAAAGTTCAAGAGTTCATGGCTTTGGTTAAGAACCAAACCGGAAAGAAGATAGAACGGATTCGACCCGATTGAGGTGACGAATACCTCTCAGATGAATTCAAAGTATACCTTAAAGAGAGGAATTATTTCCAATCTCACTCCTTCAGATACCCCTCAACTCAATGGAGTTGTAGAGAGACGCAATCGAGTCATGTTGGACATGGCTAGATCAATGATGAGTAAAACAAACTTACCTCTTAGTTTTTGAGGACATGCAGTAAAGACTGCAACCTATATCCTAAACAAAATTCCATCTAAATCTATACCTAAAATTCCTCACGAGCTTTGGTATGGTACCAAGCTAAGTGTACGACACTTAAGGATTTGAGATTGTTTGATCCATGCTAAAAATGTGGAAGCAAGCAAGCTGGAATCTCACACTAGGGAGTGCTACTTCAATGGATACGTAAAAATGGTATTGGATACCAACTTTATGATCCTGAGACTCAAAAGGTATTTGTTTTTAGAGACGTCAAATTCCTGGAGGACGAATTCTTTAGAAGTCAAGAAAGCAATGAAGTTAAGGAACTAGTCGAGTTTAGTGAGACCATTGAAGTTCCTACACCAAAAAATGAAGAGATAATTGAAAATGACATGACAACACCTCTTAGAAAGAGTTCTAGAATTGTAAGACAACCTGGAAGGTACGAATTTAATGTATCAGAAGATTCTGATGATGATCCAACTTCATTTGATGAAACTTTGAGTGACCGTGACATGGATAGTTGGATGCTAGCAATGAAGTCTGAAATAGACTCCATGCACAAGAATGGTGTGTGGAACCTCAAAGATCCACCTAAAGGGGTCAAATCCATTGAGTGCAAATGGATCTTCAAGAAAAAGAGGGGACTCGATGGGAAGGTAGAGACCTTCAAAGCATGTCTCATAGCTAAGGGATACACGCAGAGAGAAGGCATCAATTACAATAAGACATTCTCTTTTATGACCATGCTTAAATCCATCAGGTCATTGCTTGCAATAGCTACACACCTCGACTATGACATATTGCAGACAGATGTCAAAACATTATTCCTCAATGAATACCTCGAAGAGGATATCTATATGGAGCAACCCCATGGCTTTATAACCGAGGGAGGTAAAATGTGCAAACTAAAGAAATTCATCTATGGACTCAAACAAGCTTCTTGTAGTTGGAGCATCCGATTTGATGAAACAATAACGAGTTATGATTTCTTGCAGAATATGAATGAACCTTGTGTGCACAGGAAGCTTAATGGGAGCATCGTTGTGTTCATTGTGCTTTATGCATAAGACATCCTTATCATTGGGAATGATACATGGATGATGACTAGTGTTAAGATCTGGTTATCCCATACCTTTGGATGAAAGATCTCGGAGAGGCCTCTTATATCTTGGGTCTGAAGTTGTTCAGAAACAAAGAAAAGAGGATATTGGGACTATCACAACAAGGATATATCAAGAAGGTCTTGAAAAGACTCAATATGGATAATTCCAAGAAAGGCTTCCTTCCCTTAAGACATGGTATCCACCTATCTAAAGGGATGACTCCTCAAACCGTTGACGAAAAGAAAGCCATGACCGGAGGCCCTTATGCATCGGCGGTAGGAAGCTTGATGTATGCCATGATGTATACCAGACCAGATATCTGCCATGCAGTAGGAATGATGAGCCGTTACCAATCCTGATATGGAGAGAAACACTGGGCTGTAATGAAAAGCATCTTCATGTACCTAAGAAAACTCAAGACTACATCTTGGTTTAGTGAGATAATAGTCTCCAAGTCTTATAGTAAACGAATTCAGACTTTGAATCGGATGTGGATGACTAGTCGACTTCTATATATTAATCTTGTTGGACGGTAGTGCTCTGTGAGCTGAGGTAGCAAGAAGAAAGATGCTAGGGCTATTTTGACAAAGTAAAGTATTGGCTGCATAACATGTGGCAACTACATTAGATGTAGTTAATGCTCGCTTGGAGTATGCAAGTTTGTCACAGAACCTGACATGGTTCAACGTGCTGAGCTCCTTGAGACTGGTAATGGTGCGGAGGCTGCGATTGTTAACTCTGCGAAAAGTGATGAGGAGGATGTTGTTGACAATGAGGAGGGGGATACCGATTCTGATAAGAAGCAGCCTACTGCTGATGATAGTACTACTGACAATATGCATGCTGCTGAGAATTTTGTCTCCATCTGTGTGCATTCTACAGAGATTGGTGTTGCTGAGGTTGATGCTAGATGGGTCTCCTACCTTGGTGTTGGCGGTACGATCGAATGACGGATGACTGACCTTGCGGATGTTCGCGAGGATGGGTCAATTGCATTTCGTTATTCCATACGTCGTTCACCTCCTGAATTTGGGGTGGAGGTAGGAAAAGCAGCTTGACATATGATGGCTGAGGCTCCTGATGGTAGACAACCATCTGCATCTGCTGCGGCTGCTGTGATGGTGCCTGGTCAGGTGTCTACACGTAATGAACGTGCTGGACCGAGGATGGCTGCCCTGGACTCTACTGCTGTGGTTGTTGCGATTTGCCGGCATATGTCTCGGCTGGTTGGCTCGTAGACTGTCACAAATTGATGGTACTGATCAGAAGCTCTAGCTGCTTGATGATCTGATCAAGCTTGTCCAAATTCTTCGTTCTCTGTTCGATCACAACTAGTTTCTCGAGGTCTTGTGATCGCTTCTCGATTATATTCACTTTGAACAGGTGGTTCCCGATTGTGTTGAGGTTGGAATTCTCATTCCTGTCCTTTTCATGCGATGTCGCCATGTTGACGGTCTTATGGTGGATCTACGAGGTTTTCTGATAGGCTCGTGATGAAGATAAGGTATCATCTCCTTTGATCATTTCCTCGAATATTTGCCAGACAACATCTTCATCTTTATTGAAGTGACATCCTCCGCAAGCGGCATCGATCAGCCTCTGACTTTCTTGAGTCAAGCCCTCAAAGAAGTGTTGGACCAGACTGGTCCTCTAGATATCATGATGGGGCACTTCTCTTGTAAATCTTTAAATCTTTCCCACACTTCATGAATGTTCTTGTGGGGATGCTGGGAGGAGTTTGAAATCCTGCCACACATATGTTTGAGATGACCTAGGAGATAAAATTTGTGGAGAAAAGCTGACTTTAGCTCCTCCCAGGTCATTACTACTTTCCCTAAATGATTTATCCAGTATAAAGCTTCTGCTTGAAGGCTTAAAGGGAAAACGATCATCTTGACAACCTCCAAAGGAATGCTGGGGTAATGAGTGGTTGCACAGATGCGATCAAATTATTATTAGATGGATATATGATTCTTCATTTGTGTTCCAGTGAGAAGAGGGAAGTAGGGACAAGAGCTGTGGCTTTAGCTCGAAGTGTCCGTAGATCGGTGGTATCTGGATCCACTCCGTCATCTGACCAACATCAAGATTATACGTCTCTTTAAGTATGGGATTTGGAGCGTCTCTTCTCTCTTCCTCCCTTCCATAGTGTCTATCTGCATTGTGTTCTCCTCTTCCTCCTCTACGTTCTCAATCTCTCCTCATCTCCATAAGCATTTCTTGGAAGGCGGCCTGAGTCTCGGCCTGTGCGGTCAATTGCTGTTGAATCGACTGTATATAGGCGAGCATCTGTGCATTGACCTTGTTTTGCTCTACTTGGTGTGCCTCCCTTTCTGAGGAGCCATGTCTTTGTTTGAATCATATGAAATGAAATCCTGATTGGGTTATGCAGCTGCAAGTGGAAATACACCTCGATCAGACTGAAAATAGGCACCAGATGATTGGAATTGTTTAAGATCAGAGTCGATCCTAAACTTTATTAATGTTGGAGATGTGAATGGAGATGGGTCTATCTCATTTTAAAGGAAGAGAATTCGGGAAGAGAGTCATCCCGAATCCTAGGTGAAAGAAGCAGTGAGTCTCGATAGCGGTTCGCAAAGTCCGAACCGGTCTCTCTGGAATCACCCTGAATTATTGGAGATGTCATCATCGGAGAATCGATACGGGTGTTCGCGGAGTCCGAAGAAAACCATCCCTGTTCTGCCATTTTGAGAAACAAAAGGATATAAGTTGAGGAATAAGGAACACGAAGATTAACAATGAATAAAGTGAAGAGAAAATGAGTAAAGGCAAGTGAGCAAATGAAAAAGAAGTGATAAAAAGAAGTGTAAACAAAAGGCACAAGTAAGCGGTTTTTTGAATCTTTGACCTAACTAAAATCAATCAAACTCAAAATAAAGGTGTATTCACCAACACAATGCGTGAAGTCGTGAGAGTTCAACTTTTTATCTTAATCGTTTTTATTGTTGTTTTTCGGTCTATCTTTTTACACTTAGCTTAGCGCTACCCTTGTAGAAGAGTGAGTACTAGCAGACAAGCGTCCGGTACTTCCCACTTCCTTTGTAACGTGTATCCTGTACTTTTTGAGGTTCTTGTTATAAAATCTGGGCGTGCTACCCAGCCAAAGAAATAAAGAGTAAGCCGATGTAGCGAATCAGGTACTTCCCCGAAGGGTACTCGGACGTGGCACGATGAGATAGGGTCTTGCCGTCGCAGTGCCCCTATGGTCAAGTAATTCAGACGAAGTCTGTAAGCGGATATGACCCTACTTGACCATGCACCGATGGAAGCGCTATTACTTTACAAGCCCAAGCAATATACGAGGCAATAATTCAGGCTTGGTTTTTGGCTCTAATCCTTAAGGGTCGAGCCTCACTCTGTATGTAAAATACTTGAATACAATGTGGGTTTTATGCACCCAAAACAATGAAGTCCATTAATCGATTTTAATTAGGGTCACAGTTTTTAAACAAGCCCTTTTTTAGTTTTTCGGTTTTCACTTTTTTTGGATATTTTTCAGATATAAGCGCCTAATGGATTTTCTGATTTTCCTTTTATTCTTACGTCAAATAAATCCGGGGAAGAAGTTGGAAAAAGTCGATGCGCGTGAAATCTATGAATGCATGTAGAGTAAGAAATGTGTACCTTGACCTAGCACTCTACATGTAATATGATCCGTACATAAATTAAACTAATCTTCATATGTACATGCAATCGATGAAATCACCTATAACAATAATTGCTATTAGCGTGAAGATCTGATTAATTGACTAAGTCCAAGCACAATGGACTATAGTACATGCAATGTATTAAGTTGTGGACCTAGTTACCGATTCAAGCAATCCTAAGATTTATGGGCTCAATCAACGAAGATGTAAAAAGAAAATAAGGCAAAAAACTCAAAACACAAAAAACAAAGTAAAACAAAGAGAAAAATATGGAGAATAAAATGTAAAATGCGATAGAAACACGATAAAAATCAAACGGGTCCCCAAGTGAACAATCACCTGGTAAAATCGACCTGTGAGCTAGTAAGTCTCGAGAGTGTCTGAATTATTACAATTATTTATTAAGATCACTCTCTCACAAAATGAAAATAAAACTAAAGTATGCTACAACTACTGCTCCTCTCGGCTCTCTATTTGTCCTTGCTGCCCTCTCCTACCGGCTCGGTCTGAATGAGTCGGCCTCCACCTCGTTCAGGTGCTTCGGGTCTCCTAGAAGATCCACCCTCGCTTCTTGGGCCCTCGTAACAAAGTTAAACTAGAGAGATGATTAGAACAATTAAGTAAAATATATTCAAAAAAGAAATAAAAAGTATAGAAACAAAGCAGATAAAATATGTACAAATCTACAATAAACTATTGTTGCGTTCCGCGGCAACAACACCATTTGATTATCCGAGATGGTTGATCTGCGAACCTAACAAGCTAAGGCGAAAGCTATGCTGGAATCTGAAAAGAAAAGCCTGGTGAGGTGAAAAGAAAAGTGGTCAGGACGTCATAGCACCGCAGGGAAACATGCCACTATGTGAGGCTAGTTTATTTTCAAAAGAAAGCGATATATCGCGAGAGAAAAGCAACATAATATTATTCCAACTTTCATATAACTGAAAAATCAATAGCGTTGAATTCTGTTCTCCTTTCGCGTATAAAGGAGCTTCGGAAATCCTTGCCCCAAAAGATGAAGTACCCAGGAGCACCTTTGATCTCTTGAAAAATTGGTGGAATCACATAGGGCTCTATCGCGACCTAGGGGCAAGTATTAATCTCCTTCCCACCGCTATCTATTAGAGGTTAGAAAATCTCGAATGATCATCGGTGTTACTACAATTAGCAGACCGATCAATAAAAACTATTGGGGATTAATTGAGGCCAAAGTTAGTGATTTTGACTTCCAGTGGGCTTGATAATCCTTGACATAGACATAACTAAAGATCTTAGCCAAACCCCCATCATCCTGGGACGACCATTCCTAGCCACCGCAAGTGCCAATATCAATTGTAGAACAGGGCTATGGAAATGTCGGTGGGTCAAGTTTAAATCAAAGTTCAAATAGATGTCTTTAAGGCCAGAAGGATAGTATTTCAAAGTCAGGAAGATTGCAGTGCCATCGATGTTCTCGAGGATTTAGTGAAAGTCCAATCTTCCCTTACTCTGATAAACAATCCACTTCAAGCATGCATTTCAAATAATGATGAGGTGGGGGTCAAAGCTTTGCTTGACTCACCTATCCCATCAAAACTTGATTTATGGCCTAACAGAGCCATTGCCTGAACTGTCTTCTGAGCCACTGCTCCCACCACCAGATCGTCGAGTTGAAACCACTCCCGAACTCGCTCAAGTATGTTTTCTTAGGTCCAAACAAGACCTTATCCGTCATAATCTCCTCTAGCCTCACATTTGACCGGTCAGTTGATCGATGTTTTGAAAGAACATCAAGGTGCTATAAGTTGGACCATGGCAGCCCTAAAGGGCATCAGTCCTTCGAATTCTTTAGTTTATAGTAGCATTATATCCACATGGAGGAGGATGCCAAGCCTTCTCGCGAATTACAAGGCCGTCTAAACCCAGCGAGAAGTGGTTAAGCAAGAAGTAGTTCAGTGGCTCGATGTGGGTATAATATATACAATATCTTATCTGACAGTGGGTGAGCCCAACCCGACGTCCTTCCTCAAAAGTCCGGACTCACGATCGTCACATCCGATTCAGGTGAGTTGGTGCCTACTCGCACATCTACCGGGTGGCGTCTTTCTATATATTCTAGAAAACAGCATGCCGCCACTATTATTTAAATCATCAATCCCAAAACCCACTACCCTTTATTGACCCTGGAGAAACTTGCAGGGCAACAATATTACTGTTTCCTTGATGGATACTCGGGTTACAATCAAATAGCCATGACGCCCTCAGACCAGGAGAAAACCACCTTCACTTGGATTTCTCAGGTAAGTAGCCTCACATTTTCATTCCGGAGAATGCCATTTGGGCTTTGTAATGCACCAGCTACCTTTGGGTTTCTGATGGCCATTTTCTCGGATATGGTTGGTGATTTTCTCGATGTTTTGATGGCCATATTTTTGAACTCATTTTAGACTCAATAACAAAGGCTAATATAATACGTCGACATCGCTCCTGAAGCACCCTTTTTCGAAGGAGATTCACTCACGAAGAGGTCTCGAGCCCGCTTGCATTGAGCGATGAGAGGCTTTTTTATAGTCCTAGTTTTCAGCTCCGTCACTGACCTACCCCAAGAAGACGACCGAAGTTCTCCGGCAATCCGAAGCGTAGGCATTTTTACGCCCCCCGGTGACCGGCCTAAGAAGGCACTATTGGGCGGGAGACAACCTAGCTAACTGATTGCCGTATAGAATCGCTTTTTTTAACAAAATCAATATAGAATAACATTGATATATTGAATTGGGATTGGAAAATGGGCGAATGACGGGGATTGAACCCGCGCGTGGTGGATTCACAATCCACTGCCTTGATCCACTTGGCTACATCCGCCCCTACCAAGGGCATGTCCGAGCTTTCCAGTCCACTTGTGCATGAAGGAAGACCCGCAAATCCATGGACTTATAACACCATTTCGACTAAGCCTTAGGACTTGACGGGAAAGCAATCAGCCCCACTCGGTCTATATTATAATAGATAATCTAGTAGGATGGTGCGAGGCAAAGCGATGCGAGCCAGGACCCACCATCAAGTCCTGGGTGCCGCCTATCAAAAAAGAGAAAGAGCGAGCATTATATATAGCCAAAAAGTAGATGCAGGTGAGCGAGAGTGAGAAAGGAGAGACGTGCGCAAACTTAGAATAGAAGGGAGCCAGGTGAGGAATCCTTTCGACGTGCGATGGTAGCGAGGGATCTTCTTTCTTGATGATCTAGCCACGAAAGGTGGCCCACTACCTCCTTTCCGCCCGAACAAGCAAGCGTCAGGTTCACTATCTTATCAGAGTGGAGTCTATCATGAGAAGTGTGGCCTGCGATTAGAGAAATTCGGAGATGAGACGACCGGGAGGACTATTGCTTGCTTCTTTCAGGCCAAGTCCACCCTTTATAAGTCGCGAGGTCCGCCCAGATTGTGAGTACTGAAGAGAGAAATCGCATCTCATATAGAAAGAGATGAAAGTAGAGAGGTCGCCTGGAGCGAGTCCTAGCGCTCTGCTCGCGAACCTGAGAACTCAACACTCGAAAAGCTATCGCCCATAAAAGGAAGTGACTTGGACAAAAAGAGAAGTGACTTGGACAAAAAGAGAAGTGACTTAGACAAAAAGAAACGAAGTGACTTAGACAAATCTTCTTTATCGATAGCCTCAGACCAATCAATCGAATATTGATTAATACGTAATCGATCGATCACTACTTGAAAACGGTTCTTCTGTTCAGAAACGAAATGTTCCAAATGCTCCTGGAAATTCTTGCTCCCATTGGACCATTTGTATCTATATGCATCAGGATCCCGATTCATGGATCTCTCGGTTCGAGAAATAAGAGGATCAAACCATTTCTTCTGACTCTTTTTCAAATTCGATAAATGTCGGTTGATCGTATATTTCCTTATAGTTATATGATTCTGAGTCTCATTTCCTATTCGGTCCCTTGGAATTCCATATTCGAAGGATCTATTCATTAAAAAGAATCAAAGGAAGTTGTAATCCAGTTCACATGCCTTTTCGCTGGAATGATGACTTCCCGAGGTGACCGGCGGAAGCTCAATGGGCGAGGGTAAAGGCATACTCTACGAGAAGCTCAACATACATTTGGCTCTGTCCTACAATGCCCTATTTTCTTGACTATATTTTTGCCCCCGGAAGTTGGGGGTTCTCGAAAAAGTATGAACTTACCGGTAGAACTATCCTGAAAGTCGACTAGGGTTAATTACAAGAGAAATTGCAGGTCAACTCTTCCGCCTACCGCCTGGGTGAACGGGACAGGGCACAAGCTACATCAACTCCACCGAGTAGGAAAGAAAGATCGATTACTAAAAGCATGAGAATATTCGCGATTGCGCTACCTTGCACTTCCTTCTTTTCCCTTGAGCCTCACCCTTTTTCCCATTCCACCCTCTACCTTCCGGGAAAAGACGAGCTTGACAAGCAACTTTAATGAAATCAGGCCTCTTTGGAAAAGGCGATAGAGAAGAGAAAGCTCTGTCTAATGACTCTGCCAGTTCACTATGAAAGAAATTCCGCACTCGACACTGGCTTTCTTTCTTTGCTTTGGGAAGATGAGTATTCCACAAGTTCGAAACACAGCCCTCGCCGGTTCCTTTTTCCAAGCTCAGGAAGCGAGGGGCAAAGGAAGGTCTCAGAGTTGACCCTGGGAGTGCTATCCACAGCGCCAGAGTTCGGTAGTCAGAGTCCATCAGATAGGACTGAGGCTTTCTCTGTTCCAAGCTTTTAGTATACACAGGCATCTTCTGTGATAAGCTAATCTTCCGCGGGGAATAAGTAGAAGTTGTGACGAAGGCGGTGAACGTACGCGGAGAAGTGGGGGTTTTCTAGGGGGGTTTGTTTGGGGGGGGGGGTAGGGGGAAAGATGGGAATAGAGAAAAAGACTCCACAGGACAGTGCACACTTAAAGAATGTCTTATCCATCGGCAACTACTACTTATGCATAGTTGGATACTAGTCATCCATAGGCAAATATTCTTCCAATGGGATAGGCAACCACCGCTTATGGAGACCCTAACGCAATTGATGAGACTCAAAGGAAATCCAACAGGCCTATTCGGAAAAGGAAAGTCGTGGCTGAGATAGGAGAGGTATGCTGGCCATTGGGATCACCATCGGTCCCTCTCCTAACCACCGTGTGAAGCTCTTGAGGAAGTCTATAGTTCGGGTATTGAGAGAGATCGAAGCAGCGAATGAGGTCGGGACCTCGAGCCAATCCTACGTCCTCTAGTAATTGGGCTGAAAGTAGCTCTCAAGATGGAAAAGGCAAAGACGCCCGGAAATGGTCTAGCCAAACTCATGAGCCTAATCCACTAATGGCACGTATCAGAAGCTATCTATACTATGCCTTGAGCCCTCAGAAAGATCCAAGAGTAGGCTTGCTGGCTCACTGTCTGAGATTTGGAGCCGGTCTATCACATAGGCTATAGAAAGGAGGTTCAGTTCATAGAGGCCTTAGTGAGCTTTCTCAGGCACATGAGGAGGTCCTAGCCAAGGCAGAGAGTCCTGGCTCTGACCGTCCTAGTGGGCGAGGATATGCTTTGTTTAGCCTCTGTGTGAGAGGTAGCCCTGTGAGAAGAAGTGGAAAAAAGAAAGATTCTCACTTAGCCCTATTACGTCAGTCTCAAGCGGAAATGCTAGTCCCAGCGGCTTGGGCTGTCAAAGAACCAGTAGCAAAGGAAGAGGGCATTTCCCTCGGCTATCTATATATATAAAGGCAGACTGCAGCTATATCATTGCAGCCCCCCAGTTGTCTTGGAATGAAAGATTGCAGAATCCCTACTATGATAACTGGATATGAGTCATCGACTACCTCGGCTACGTCAATCCGGCTACGAAACATATCTTGGGGCGGCTACTGAGCCTATACTAGACGGAGCCTTGACCTCCCTCTTGCTTCGGGGAGCGGCTTCAGGTCCGACTCGCTCTGCCCTTTCACTTCTACAACCTCAGTCCTTTTCAACCGGCGACTTTGCTCGTCAGTTCTTGATTTTCTTCGCGTATCGCGATTGCCTTGTCTACTTAAGCCCTGGGTCCTACCTCTGCTTCTAAGCGCTCGGTCTGACTTATTATTCTTTTTGGGAAATCCGTATTTCTTTATCGCGAAGATCGACAGGACTAGGACTAAGGCTAAGGGAGTTGGTTGATTGCCCTTCGAGGTCCTTTGAGGCCTCTCTCCTTTTCTTGCAGTCCTACCTTCCCAAAACGATCTCAAAGCCAAACTATTAACATCTACCTACTCTCTAACTCATTCTTCTTATCTTTTCTGTTTTTTGAGACTTGCTTTCTTTCGAATCATCGTTGACGAGGTCTCTTCTAGCGGAGAATAGGAAGAAGAAGGGACGTCACGTCAAGAGAAAGCGAGGAAGTGGAGCCGCAAGGTGAAGTGAAGGTGAGGAAGGTACGAGCCGTCAGGGGAGGTTCGACGAGTTGTTTAGGAGTGAAGACGAGCCCGGGTATATAGTAGGAGTCAGAAGCCGGATTCAGCGAGTACCCCAAGAATCTGATATATATTAGTCGGCAGCACCCTCAGCGAACCTAGACTCTGTCGTCTGTGAAAAAAGAGTGAAGGGAAAGTCAGGATGAGTACCAGAGGGCCCTATAGTGACCTTGGTCTCAAGGTAGTATAAAGGGGAAGGTAGAGGTAGTCCCGCTCAGCAATGGAAGGGTGCGAGGAAATGCTCTGTTCCGCAAGTGCGAGAAGAGTAATAGAACGGCAACAATGTCCGGGCCTTTTTTCAATTCCATAACATATACGACCCCGTCAACGAATTTCCCATGCTTTGCCTTACCATGACCCCAGATGTCTAAAGTCATGACCTACTAGTTATAGAGGGGATGAAGAAAGAAAGATTGACCCCCTTTTCCAAGGCCATTTCCGCGTCATTGAGAATGGAGCCTAGGTAGCAGCACGTCCGGTCTACCTTGCGCCGCTGCCGCCGTTTCTAGGACCGACCGACGCCTCACCTGCACAGGTACCTACGTAGTGTAGTGTCGGTCGCACATTCATAATAGCGTTTGGACTCATGTGCCTTTCTGAACCAGGTTCGTTCCGCTGCGTACGATTAAATTGCTGCGTCGATCAACTACCAGATAAATCAATGTCATCGCATCAACTACGTCCTACACTGCGTACAAAGTCCTAGCCTCTGCGCCTATACTGCTTTGATCCATAATTAGATTAAGCGATCTAAATGTGTGTGAGTCAAAATTTGTTAACTCTACAAATTATGTGTATATGCGTACGTAAGTAGAGTGTCAAACACTAGGAAACACAAGGAGGGTAACGAATTATTGTTAATTATTATTAAGTAATAATAATTACTTTTTTTGGATTTTTAAATTTTCTTATTTTATGTGGGTTTTTAATTATATTTATTTTTGGATATTTTTATAAATTTATATTATATTTTTAATTTTAATTATGCAATTTTTTAATTTATGTTTGATTTTTAAAATAAAAATAATTATTAATATATAAATATAGATATTATATCTTATATGTAATTAATATATAGTATATATAGATACTATAGCTTTTTATATTCTTAAATAAGTCAAAATGCAGATAATAGAATTTTTTTGTGTTTTTTATATTTTTCTCTATTTTTGGTAATTTTTATGTTATTTCTAATTTTTATAGTTTTTTAATAATAAATCCGTGACCTTGTTTAAGGGTTAATAAATATTTATAAGTCCAAAATTATCCCTAAACTATTTCTAATATATACTATGTACAATAATGAAAATTTAGAAACATAAAGAAATATTTTTGGATATTTATATATTTTTTGCTAATTTTTATTAGAATTTTACGATTTTGTGATTTTTATGTTTTATCTTTTGTATTTTTTAGTGATTTTTGGATATGTGGTAGAATATACTATAATATTGCTAATATAATATTTTTGGAATTTTTGGATTTGTATTTTAATTTTTACGTATTTTTAATAGCTAAATAGGGAAAATAGACCTATTTTTGTATTTTTTTAAAAATAAGTGTAAATGCCAAACAAAAATTTATGCGTGATCAAGCATGGTTCCGGGCATCTATCCTAATTTTTTATGATTTTTTGCATAAAAAATATTTAATACAAGCAATGTACAAGAAAATAAAATATACAACAATATAGGGATCTAAATGTAATTTCTAAAACTTTAGTATATAATTCATTATATTTGATACAAATCCGGGGCTAAACACGTAAAATATCCTAAGTTTAAAAATATTAAGTGCCTGGTAGGGGCATACATGCAATTATACAAAGTTCCAATCCACATATGCAAATTATACTAAATATTTTACAATACTAAATTAAAAAGATAAAATACGGAGGGGTGTTGGTGCAAATTACCCAATAAGTTGCGTGCCTGGGCATGTGGGGGCCTGATTGATCTAACAGCTCTAGCGCGTCCACGTCACTTTACTTATGATCTGACTGTAGGGGCTTCACACTGTTTCGATTTTAATCAAGGGCCTAGATTAGATCTGGTCCCTCTCCTTTATCCAACGTCTGCGAAGGTGTCTCCAAGAACATGGAAGAATAACTTCCTTGTTGATCTTCAATCGCCGATTACTCTGTCCTTCGGGCACCTATGGGACTCCTGAATGGCTCAACACCTTCCTGGGACTCCTCTACGTTTGCAGGTATGCTCAGATGAGTCCAAGCCTCATCGGAGGGGGCCTGGAGGTCGATTCTTCTCTGACGATATGGAACCGATGTTATTCGCTCGATTCTCCTTCCAGATGCCTTCTCTGGAGCTATATCCTGCACAAAAAGGTTAAGGGCTCGAGGGCAAAGCTTGTCGACCCAATTTGAAGCTGAATAACAAAGAGGGGTAAAGGGGCGATGTGTCTCCGACGAATGGCGGAGGTGGAGACCTGATTCACCTGATTTGAGCAAGATCATGGTGGAATAGATAACAAGGATGATGTAGATTGAGATGAGGTGGTAAGGATGCATTAGGATAGGGGGTTTCACGGTGGGACAATGGCCGGAGCTCTAAGCTCCGACAAACTTCGTTTTTAAATTTTTTTTTATAAAAATTAAGCTAAATCAACCGAAAATAAATGCAATACTGGATTAGAAAACGAATCTAAAAAGCTAACCTAGCAGCTTATACCTGGTCTAAGGGATCGTGAGTAGAACCTTCACCTCAAGCTACTCCGACGAAGTGGTACCGATCTCCTCTGCCTTGTCCACACCGCAAATCAAAAGGCACCGCTTCCTGTCACAAAGGTGCTCAATCCTGGAGTGATTCTTGAGGTTATAATTGAGTAGATGGGATTAAAAATTGGATTGAAGGAGAGGTGCTCATTTTATAAAAATCGTGAGGGACGATTTGGGAATGGAGATTGTGTGCAACACAACTGAGGTTGGTGGAAGCTATGGTATGACGAGGTAGAGGGAGGTATGCGCACAAAGTTGATGAAGGGATCAAGGTAATCAGAGGTGAGGAGGATTGAGTAAAAATTTGGAGAAGAGAGGGAGTTGGCGTATCTGACAAAAAGGAGTAAATGCCGCATGGGGAGGTGTTGATAGGGGGGTCAACACTCTCTACTCTCTCGTTGGTCCACGTAGGAACACTAAAAACAAAAAAGAAAATAAAATTAAAGAAATTTAAAAATAAAACGGAAATAATTTTATTTAAAAATACTTAAAACTTGAGAAATGTTCATTATTTTATGATGATTTTTATTCATTTTCACAACCTTATTTATTAGGTGTTAATATTTTCATGTTGATATATATGTATATATTCCTGTATTTTGTATATTATATTGTTATTTTGTATTTTTATGCATAATATTATATTTACATAATTTATATATTTCAACATTATTTAATACATATTTACATGTATTTATGATATTTTTATAATTTTGTTTATAAGTATAAATAAATACATGTATGTATACTATATGCATATTATAACTATGCTTTAGGGTTTATTATTTATTTTGTTTTTTTTTGCTTTTTAATTTGTATTTATATTTTTAATATGTATTATATAATATATACAATAATTCAAATGTATAAGAGGATTAAAAATTTAAAGAATAAAATATTTGGCTATATGCACAGATGTTCAAGCATAATAGTACCCAAAAACCGACTTTTGCATCTTAGTTTCATTTTTAATGAAACCACCTTCATTTGATAGATAATTTAATTTTAAATACAATGGAGATGGGTTTGGTTCAATTTGAGTCAATATAGTATTCATCAATGACTTTCTATTTACGGTTTTTTCATCTGTGTACCATGTGCATTGTGCATGTTTTATTTTGGCTAACATTTTTCATATTTTCTATACATTAATATGTACAAATTTTATGTTGAACAATTTATTGTTTGAGGTGCGTATAATTATGAATAAAATAGTGTAATATTGACTATTTATACAGTATATTGTATACACAAGAATTATAGTTTCTAAGATATTTTTATACATTGATTCACCCTCTACGCTTTACCTGGTCGACCTAGTCAATATTTGACTTGGTCTCGGGGTTTATGTTCAGTCAATATCTTTGATACTTTCGTTTTTTTCTTTTCTTTTCTTTATTCTTTTGTTTTTGTTTTAAATACATATATTTACATACTAATTACATCTCAATGTTAGATGTTAATTCATGCAAGTTAGTAGTATTTACATTTATTTACTAGGGATTTAAAGCCAAAATGGAAGAATAAAGATGAATAAATATCTATTCATCAATGATTCAGGAGGAGTAGGGTGAGATTACAATACGAAGCGAATCGTGCGTGGAATTTAACTGGATGAGCGTGATTGGATCAGAGTGATACCTTCACAGAAGTCGGGAGCGAAGACTCAGGAGGTGACACATGAGGTGAGGGAGGATGCGATGGGTGTGTTTGGTATCCCTAGACCCAATGCAGGGGGGGATGAGATTATTATGGCAGTTCTTCTTGGATCAGGGTAGGATCTGATTATGGTCAAAACATATGGGGTCATGGGTTGGATGTCATGGGTCTCGATTAGTTAGTTGGGTCCAGGTTTCTGGGTAGTTTGTTGGGTCGATTGATCCATATTGGACTCGAGCTGGTTGAGATGGCTACTGGAGGTAGGGAATCGTACATGAGGAGAAAGATCTGCCATCGATAGAGAGCCAACATTTGTTTATGTTGTGCCCTCATGTCAAGCTGTAGGAGGTGGTGTCGTCTCAGATGGAAAAAGGGGACTATATTGTAGTAGGTGACATGGGCAAAGGGGCCTCTCTGGAGCGGCAAACTCCAAAGTGTGGTAGAGGGTTTGATGAGGAGAATGGAGAGTTGTTGGGTCAGGAAGGGGCCAATAGGGATACATGAGTCTCGGAGATGGGGGAAAAGCAAGAGTGTATGCTTGTGGTAGCTCGAGCTGGTTGGCAGAAGATGCTGACTTTGGAGGAGGGTGGGCATAAACCCAAATCGAAGTAGCAGGAGGAGGAAGCATGATGTGAGAAGATGGCTCGAGCGGGAGATGGAAGATAAGGGAGGCGGATGTATTTATATGAAAGCAAGGGAAGATAGAGTAAGAGAAGGGGTGAAGGGAGATCAAAACGATGTCGAACGAGAAATGTATGAGGTGTAGGATCTTGCAGTAGACATTCACACATGGGTTGCGGAATGTTTGGGGGTCAAGTTGCCCGTTGTTAATCCTTCAAGTAGGTCATGAAGACCATCAGTTGGAATGTTTGGGGATTGGGGGAAGATAGGTGCAGTTCGTGCTCTTCTGAGGTTGTGGCAGGCATACGTGGTGTTCTTGCAGGAAACGCAGCTTGAGAGTTGGGACTGTGGTGTGTGAAGCTCTGCAATGGGGCAGTTCCATCTATAGGTAGTGCGTGGGAGGGGGTGCTGCTGGCTTGGGATGGAGATAAGTTTTCGCTATTGTAAGAAAGGTTGGGGCAGCAGTCGGTTTCGGTGCTATTGGAGCCAAAGTTTGGTATAGAAGGTTGCTCTTATCGTCGATGTACAGGGTAATTGGTGCTTTATGCGGGACCAATGTTTGGGAGATGCGGTTAGTCAGGGAGGAGTTCACACATTTGCCATGGATCATTGGGGGTGATGTCAACATTGCCTATTTTGCGTCGGATCATCTAGGGGAAATGTGCGGGCTTGATCTTGTGTTGGATGATTTTATCCTGGGTGGGGGAGATGGTGCTGAAAGTAGTGGATGCTAATAACGACCGATTCACGTGGAGAAATAGCTCATCAAGATCTCGTTTGGATCAATTCTTGTGTTCTGTGGAAGAAATGGAGTTGTTTCCCTTTACTTTTGCTCATGTTCTACCTAGATCTTAATCTGAGCACACACCTATTTGTTGGAATTTGGGGGAGGTGATTCATCCTCGATCAATGTTCAGATTCGAGAGATCCTGGCTACTAGAGGATGGTTACTGAAGCTTGGTGGCTGACTTTTGGTCGACGCATCAAGCGGCGGGGTCGGCAATGCAAAAGATGTCGTAGAAGATTGCATGGTTAAGAGAGGAAAAATACAAGGTAGACTTATGTCGGATGAAAGAGGAGTGGCGAGCTAAGACGGTTTTGGGGATTGCTTGCTTGGATGGGTTTAAAGACGTGAGGTAATTGAATGCTAAGGAGCGAGTTGCGAGAGTTGAGCTACAGAAGATTATGTCAGATGAATATAAGAAGAGGGAAGTGGAGTGGTGACAGATTCAGGCATAAGTGGGTGAAGGAAGGTGATGCGAACACAATTACTTCCATGCTATGGCGATCGGAAGGAGCATACATTTCATCCATGATGTCTCTATAGGGGAGGAGCAGGTTCGAGGGGATAGAGTGTTGGGAGAGGTAATAGTGGAGCGCTTCTAGAAGTTTAGTAGGAAGGTGCCGGCAATGGGAGCTAGGTAGCTAGGGGGTGCATAGCCTGACGATCAAGCAAGCTGGAGCGCTTATGACATACTTTAGTGTGGGGGTTTTACATAGGGCTACATTTGACCTTAATGTTGGTGCCTCAGGTCTAGACGGGCTACCTATCTTCTTTTATAGAGAGTTCTGAGATGTGGTGGAAGAGGATGTCATGGCTTTTGTCAATAAGTTTATGGTAAGGAGGAAGGGGTTTTAATTCAAACTTAGAGGGGGGTGGGGGGTGAAGCATGGTTGTCCATTGACTTCCCTGCTATTTGTTTTCGAAGTTGATGCTCTGGTCGTCACTAACGATGTTGGCAGTGGATGAAGTTTTCTTCAGTGGCTACTCTAGAGAAGGTTTCTCGATTTTGATCTTACAATACATAGATGACACTTTTTTCATCGAAGGTGGTGATGCAGAGTGTGAAGGGGATTAAGGCAGTGCTGGATATTCTTAGAAAGTTGTTGGGTTTGCGCGCTAACGGAGCCAAGTCTGCTTTCATCCCTTCCAGCTTATCTCCGGAGGTGGAGACAACGTGCGAGTTGATTTGAGGGACTCCAAGAAGGTCTTTGCCTATTGTTGGAGCAAATGAGTTAATTGTTATTCCATGGAACCCTAGGCTCTCTTATATAGAGAGAATTCAAGGGTAAATTACATAGAGGTCCAAGAGAAAAATAGAAAATGAGAAACGATACATCATAACATAACATAAACCTCTACACCCCCTCAAGATGGAGCATAGATGTCAAACATGCTCAGCTTGGAAGAGCATCTCTGAAAAGGTCCTCTGAGCAATGGCTTGGTAAATATATCAGCAGTCTGATCCTCTTTTGTGAAATGCTGGATTGTTGGCAATGAACAATGCTGCTTGATTGTCACACTGAAGTCGCATGGGTAAAGGAACATTTACATGTAAGTCTTCTAATACAGCTCGAACCCACATCATTTCCGTGCTTGCTTGTGACATGGCCCTATATTCGGATTCGGCGCTAGATCTTGCCACAACAGTTTGTTTCTTGCTTTTCTAAGAAACTAGAGAGCTCTCTATAAAAACGCCAAAGCCTGAAGTAGACTTACGATCCTTCGGGCACCCTGCATAATCTTTGTCTACACAAGCTGAAATGGATAAATCTGTGTTCTTTCTAAATAGCAACCCTGAGCCTGGAGAAGACTTTAGGTATCTCAGTATCATGTATAGGGCTTCCATATGAACTTGTCTAGGCTGCTTCATGAATTGACTTACCCGGCTTACTGCAAAAGCAATATCGGGTCGAGTTATAGTGATATAAAGAAGCTTACCCACCATTTCTCTGTATCTTCTTTTGTCCACCTCTTCAGTATCGTTGTCATATAGTTTCATACTTGGGTCCATAGGAGTGCTCGATGGTCTACAACCAACCATTCCCGTTTCAACTAGGAAGTCTGTAATGTATTTCGTTTGGGTCTTCACCAAACCCTGTGCATTTCTTGCAAATTCCAACCCCAAAAAATATCTTAGGGTACCAAGATCCTTCGTGACAAACTGACGGCCCAAGAATGCTTTTGTCATCTCTATTCCCTGAATGTCATCTCCTGTAACTAGAATATCATCAACATATACCATGACAGCAACTGTACCTCTGGAGGTCTTCTGAATGAACAACGAGTGATCCGCATTTGATCTTTTGAATCCCTGTCGTTCAATTAGGTGAGAAAGCTTCTGGAACCGCGCTTGGACTCTATTGAAGGACATATATCGCCTTGTGAAGTCTACACACCATGTGAGTCTCCCCCTCAGCAGTAAACCCCGGTGGCTGCTGCATGCAGATTTCCTCCTGTAGATCGCCATACAAAAATGCATTCTTGACATCAAGTTGAAAAATGGGCCAGTCACGTACCACAACAACTGATAGAAGTATGCGAAGCGTCGAGTGCCGAGCCACTGGTGAGAATGTATCCAAATAGTCCACGCCATAGGTTTGTGTGAAACCCCTTGCAACAAGTCTTACCTTGTACCGATCAAGACTGCCATTTGCATGGTATTTAACTGTGAACACTCATTTGCAACTAACAATAGAAGCGCCAGATGGAGTAGGAACCATGCTCCATGTCCCCCAGGACTGTAAAGCACACATTTCTTCTTCCATAGCCAATCTCTAGCAATCAATCTTCATAGCCTCTTGATAGATTCGTGGTATCTCCACGGAAGAAAGGGCCGCGGCAAACATCTGAAAATCACATGTGAGACGGTGAAAAGAAACCTGGGACGCAAAGGGATACGACGCATAAGTCCGCTTCTGCTTTCGAAGAGCAATAGGAACATCAAGGTCACCGTCTACTGTACTCAATGGTGTATCCTCCTCCTGTAACGAAGATTCCTGCACAGGCACATTATCTAACCCATCATTAGTAATAGCATCTGAACATACCTGAGGTGTGATGGATGCTTGACGTGTAGTCTGAGCAGGGCCTGGACAATGTGTATAGAACTTGAGTAATGGCGGAATAGGTTGTTGTGTTAGTGGTGGTGGTGGTGGTGGCGGTGGTGAGACTACAAGAACTGGGTTGGACACAGATGGACTCAGACTCGGAGGTGGAGGAACATAGACATCATCATCATGAGATGTGGAAGAAGCCAACCTGTCACCTGCAGGGGAGAAGTACATAACAGGCTCAAAAAATGTAACGTCAGCACTGGCATAATATTTATTGTCAATGGGGTCATAACAGCGATAGCCCTTCTGAGTCCAAGAATAACCGACGAAGACACACTTGACAGCTCTAGGAGAGAGTTTATCAAGTCCCGGTGACAAGCGGTGAACAAATGCAACCGTACCAAAGACACGAGGAGTGAGGGAGAATAATTCCTTATCAGGAAAGATAACGGAAATAGGAATTTTCTCCCCAAGGACTGAAGAAGGCATGCGATTGACTAGATAACAGGTTGTAAGGACAACATCCCCCCAAAAGGTTATTGGCGCATAACTCTGGATAAGCAAGGTTCGAGCGATATCAAGGAGATGACGATGTTTTCTTTCTGCCACGCCATTCTGTTGGGATGTGTAAGCACATGTGGTTTGGTGAACAATGCCTTTGGAGGAAAGAAAATGGGAGAGAGAACGAGTGCAGAATTCCAATGCATTATCCGTTCGCACATATTTGATAGTAGAAGAAAAAACATTCTGCACTTCATTGATAAGATTTTTGATAACTCTCCTGCTTCAGATTTATTTTTTAGAAGGAAAACCGAAGATACACGAGAAAAATCATCAACTACCACTAGGTAGAACCTGTGTCCCTGATGATCAGGTACACGACTCAGACCCCAAATATCAATATGAAATAACTCGAACAGGGAGCTACTGCTCTGACTCTGACGACTAGGGAAGCTAGAACGATGATGCTTCCCCAACTGACAAGCTTCACAATGAAACGATGAATTCGGGGAAATCTGGGGCAACAGATGACGCATTTTCTGGAGCGGAAGATGACCAAAGCGAAGATGCCAGGTATACGGAGAAACTGATCCGGTTGAATGGAAGGAGACACCAGCATATGAATTCCGGACCAGTCGATAGAGACCATTCTGCTCAGAGCCACAGCCAATCACCCTGCCCATTAGTATGTCCTGAAAAATGAGAGATGATGGGTCAAATATAGCGCGACAATACAAATCTTTCGTAATCTGACTAATTGATAATAAATTCATGGAAAACTCAGGAGCATGTAGAACATTCTGTAAATGCATGGAGGGTGATAAGGAGATCTCCCCCTTTCCAACAATAGGGGAATGAGTGCCGTCAGCTATAAGTACTGAGCATCCAAGAGGAATGTCCCTGTAGGACTTAAGTCGATCTCTGTCACAACAGAGGTGATGGGTGGCTTCAGAATCCATAATCCAATCTGAGAGATCATTGCAAGTTGTAAAGGCAGTAGCACTACCTGAGGTACTGGCAGCGGCTGTAAGTACTGGCTGATGCTGAAGCTACAATGTTTGAGGATCCGCTTGGAGACTCCGCGGATGATTGAGGCATAATATCCCAAAGACGTGCAACAAGCTCCTCGAACCTGTGATTTGAAGTGGATGCCGACGGTGATGTAACATGCTCGGCTACACGTGCCGAGGCTGGAAACCCATGCTTAGAATAGCACGAGTCCTCCGAGTGACCTGTGCAATGACAAAACGAGCACGTCTGACGAAAACGTCCTCCTCGGCCACGAGGTCCACGTCCGCGAAAAGAAGAAGAACCACCTCTCCCTCGCAATACCGCCATCGCCGAAGGGGGTGGAGTAGAGGTGCTAGAAGAAACAGAGATACGACCGAGCCTCCGGTACACTTCCTCCATAGGAGGAATAGTAGCATCGGCAAGCATCTGAGAGCGGGCTGCCTCGTACTCAGGATCAAGTGCTGCTAGTAATACTCCCACCATGGTAGCATTGCGGAAGGTCTTCTGTTGCTCTGGAGTGGCGGAGAGCGGAATGGTGCTATACCGTTTCTCAAACATCCCTCGCAGGGACGTGTACAAAGAGTGAAGCGGGCGCCCATTCTGCTTCATTATGAAAATATCATGCTGCAGCTGTAGCATCTTGGTCTCGTTCCGCACCTATGAATATGTGGCAGCCAGAATATCCAACATCGCCTTGGCGGTGGGTTGATGGAGGACATCATTGGCAATCTCCATCGACAGCGTTCTTGATAGCCAAACCTTGGCATAAGAATCATCAGCCTCCCAGGAGGCATAGATCCCAGTCTTCTCTGCCGGCTCAACCTCGGTAAGTATATGCTTCTTACCATTCGACTTCATGATACTCATGAACTGCATAGCCCAGAGTTCATAGTTCGTCCCGTCCATCTTGACTATCGACGCTGGACCCTTGAACGCGCATATGGAGGGCATATCAACCTTACTATCTGACATCCTGTCGGAGACGAAGGACTGGAGATCGTAGACAAGAACTTGGCATCTACAAAGACTTCATAGGACTTGAGCGCATATATAGACGTTTATGCACTCAAATCCATGACTTGAAAGAGCTAGCAAATCCGGGGTGCAACTTGCGAGCCCTGTGAGGCCGGCGGGGGATCTGCGGGCCCACTGGGAGGTGCCCTAGGGGCTGGCGACGGGGATCAGAGTTGCCGTCGGGAGCTGGAGGCGCCGCCACTGGGGGTTGCGGTTGTCGGGCTGGCGACGGTGAGTCAACGGGGGCCGCTGGAGGGCCGTTGGGTCGACGGGGCCTTTGGAGGGCCGTTGGGTCGACGGAGGGCCACTGGAGGGCTGGGTTATGGTGGGAGGGTGGCGGGGCCGTAGAGAGAGAGAGGGAGAGAGAGAGAGAGAGGAAGGGGAGGGGGCAGCAAGATTAGGGTTAGGGTTAGGATTAGGAACGCGACTCTGATACCATGTTGGAGCAAATGAGTTAATTGTTATTCCATGGAACCCTAGGCTCTCTTATATAGAGAGAACTCAAGGGTAAATTACATAGAGGTCCAAGAGAAAAATAGAAAATGAGAAACTGTACACGTGTTTGTTAAGGGGATGATGTTGGTGGAAGTCGTGTTATCAACAATTTCGATTTTCTTCCTTTCTTCGAGGGTGTTGCAGATGGGCATTCGTAGTCAGATGGTGGGTTTGACGAGACACTTCTTCTTGTCTTCATATGGCAATAGATCGGGAATTGCATTGGTATAGCAGGACGTGGTGACGAGATCTTACCAAAGAAGAGGGTCTGTGGCTTATGGGACTCGGAGACATGAACGAGGCACTGCTCCCGAAGTGGATCATCAAAATTTGGATGATGGATCTGATTTGCTATAATGTTAATATGATCTATCTATTCCATCTCCCTAGTTTGTGTCAAGGAAGGACATATCGATATCGACAACATATCGATACAATGTCGATACCGATATATCGCCGATATATCGGCGATATATCGACGCATATCGCCGAAACCCGGTATCCATTAGGCATTTTTCTCCTGTCGATACCCGATATATCCATATCGGCGATATATCGGTGACCTGTCGATACCGATATATCGACGATATATCGCGATATGGCGATCCCTGATTTGTGTGCACATGTTGATGCTGCGACCTCACCTTCTACGTTCTGGAGGGCATCGATGCTGTCTTATCGGAAGTGGTTATGGCACTTCAACTAGTCTTGGGGGACGATGACGACTTTATGTTATGGAAAGATGACTGGAAGAAGAAAGGGACCTTTTGTGACATGTATCCCAGGTTGTTCACCTTGGCTTCAGACAGAGAGGGAAGGGTTGCAGATACCTGGTCAGAGGGCTCGTGGACGCCAACATTCATGATTGAGCTATCTAATCAGAGAGATGAGGAGTTTTTAAGTTTAGCCAATATGCTAGACAATGGAAAAACCAACGATTGATCATGATGCATGGTGCTGGAGGGATGGAGTATTCATTATAAAGAAGGCATGTGAGTTTTTGTCTGCTGGTTCGTTGTCGAATAATGATGAGGTTTCACATGATTGTGCAAGATTTTGGGGGTTGCGAATACATGGTCGGTGGGCTCGTGGACGCCAACATTCATGATTGAGCTATCTAATCAGAGAGATGAGGAGTTTTTAAGTTTAGCCAGTGTGCTAGACAATGGAAAAACCAACGATTGATCATGATGCTTGGTGCTGGAGGGATGGAGTATTCATTATAAAGAAGGCATGTGAGTTTTTTTCTGCTGGTTCGCTATTGAATAATGATGAGGTTTCACATGATTGTGCAAGATTTTGGGGGTGGAAGATTACCATGAGGTTAAGGGCTTGTTTGGTTGCCAAGTAACCCTGGGGTAACCCGGTATACCCCCTACTGTACCCCTACATTCTTGGGTTGGAATTAGTTGTATGAATCACACAATTTCTTTCTTATAATATTGTTTAACCATGTTCAAATAAGGGATTTTTACACCCATAACCCTGAGTAATTTTGCAATTACATTCATAACCCTGCATAATCGTGAATTACACGACGAACCCTAGATAGTCTCTCCGTCTCACACCTATAACCCTCCGTTAAAGGAACAATTAACTCAACTATATCATGAGTTAATCTAACTTAGGATCTATTCAAAGGCTATTAAAATATTGCCAAAAAATAAAAAACCCTCAAGCCTCACCCCTCCAGATGGGAATAGCGAGCTGCTGCTGGATATCCTTACGGATATCGATGAGGACAGGGCCCGGGCGCCCGGAAGTGGCCAGGAAGAAGGCCTCATGGACAATCCTGGGGATGTCATCGACATCGAGGACGAGGTAATTGTGCTTGGTGATGGAACGAGTGAGATCAACAATGGGGGTCTCATGGAAGGCGTCAGTGCCGATCATGCGGGGGGGGGGACCTGATCGGTGATGGCGACAAGGGGAAACCTGTCGAGGCAGGCGTTGGTGAACCCAGAGACGAGATTGGTGGCACTAGGACCGGAGGTAGCGATGCAGACGCCGGGGAGGCCGGTGGGGCGGGCGAAAGCCTCGGCGGCGAAGATCTCGCCCTGCTCGTGGCGGAGGAGGTGGTTGATGATGGAGGGGGAGCGGGCGAGGGCCTGGTGAATCTCCATGGAGGCGCCGCCGGGGTACGCGAACACATGCTTCACGCCCTCGCGCTCCAGCTCCTCAACGAGGATGTCCACACCCTTCCGCGGCTTGTCCGGGGTGTAGGTCCGGCTTGGCTTGTGGGGGGGGGGGTGGGGAAGGGGGTCTCTGCCATCGGGTGGAGGGTGGGAGGCGCATGGGTAGCTCTCCGCCCTTGGCTGCAGGGGCGCAGGGGATGGGTTCGACTGCAGGGGTCAGTCGGCGTAGAGGTCGGGTTTGGGTGTTGGGTTCTTGGGGGGGGGACTACAGGGGTCGGGGCTTGGGTGTTGGGATCGGGGGAGGGGGGCTGCAGGGGTCGGGGATGGGCGGCGCAACAGGCTGGAGGGTGGGCAGCGCGGGGCTGTGGTCGATGCCAGCCTGGGTTGCAGGAGGTGGGCTGGGGGGAGCTCTCGACGGGGTTTGGAGGAGGTCGGGGTGCAACCTGGGAGATGGTGGTGGAACTAATGGTATGTTTTATAAATATGATATGGTTTTAGGGGTAAAATTGGTAATATATAACTTTTTCCGTGAGAGTTAACAGATAAAATGGATGCCAACTAACACAAGGTTATGCCATGTAAGAGTTAAGCATTTTTCGGTGTTCTAGGTGTAATTCGCGATTTCACGGGGTTATGAATGTAATTGCGAAATTACTCAAGGTTATGGGTGTAAAAATCCCTTCAAATAAAAAGTTAACACAAAAAACATATTATAATCATTAGAAAAGTTAATATATCACATAATCAATGTCACATCACATAACATTTATCATTCCAACCCTCTCCAACCCTCATAACCATCCAAACAACTACTATTCATAGGAGGTTACTCTAACCCAACCCAGTTACCAAGCATACCCTAAAGTTTTTCCTCTGGAATTTAAGGAGGTTTTGTCTGATTGTGGGGGCATGGAGAGCCATGGATTTTCCCAGGGTTGATGAGACTTGTAGGCGTTGTACGAGGAAGCCGAGGATATTGATCACCTACTCTTTTCTTGTCCCAGTTCTAAGGAGATTTGAGTGACATCGTAGTGGACGTACCAGGTATGCAGTGGGTAGCACAGGTTCATCTGGAGCTCGGTTGGGGATGGTTGGAGGGGCTCGACAGAAGGAAGATTAAGGGTGGTGGTCTACATTTGAGCCATCTGGTTCTACTGTGAGAACGTAATCGAGCATGCCAAAACTCTTTTTGATTTTTAGTCTTTGAAATTTTAATTTATAATTAGTATAAGTATGGATGGGCTTTCATGGAAGTCCTTATTTTTTCCCTCAAAAAATATTCTTGTGAAAATATAATGCGGAAGCAATAATCAAAGAATAAATAAGAATACTCGGGTTTTATGTGGAACCATACTCCCTAAGGAGTATGATGAAATCTTAGGAGAACACCTCAAAGGGCTGGTTATTTTATTGAATTGCTCTCAATGAGTACATGGGTGTGTGACTCTTTACGTAGCTCCACTGATACACCAAAGTCCCACTAATAGATGATGCCTGACTAGACATAAGGGTGTAGTAATCGGATCCTGGGTCGATCCAATTACCCATATAAGACATTCGATACCCTCTCGAGCTGGAGCATATAATGCTCATCTTGGACAAATAGACAGAAGACACTCATACACTGAATACATGACACTACATACCAAGGCCTTAAATGTCGGTTTCAGTCACCATTTCGGTATCAACCAAAATAGAATTTCGATGGAATTTCGGTGGAATTTCGACCGAAATTTCGATCATTTCAGTCATTTTTTGTACTAGGACCCCCATATTTCGGTCATTTCGGTCGAATTTCGATTTCGACTGGATATCGATATTTGACAGAAATTCGACCGAATTTCGCTGAAATTTGAGGCCATGCTACATACATTGACTTCATGACACACACAGAGTACATGACACTACAGACAATATTGACCCACTGTATTTTTGTCGGTTGCTCTTGAGGATGTTGCTTCTCATGTCATGCTTGAGGAGAAGCTACAGGGTTGTAGTGCGAATGTTGATCTGAAAGGAAATATGAATCGAGCTCCTGTGCTCTGTATCTAGCTCAATCAGAGTCATCAGTTGTAACGAGTCTCAATCTAGAGAACTTTGGGAAAGTGGACCACTCTAACATAGAGTGCCTCAAACAATGGTATGACTTGGAACCTCTACATAATACTCATCCTTTATGACTTGGAACCTCTACATAATACTCATCCTTTCTCCCATACTTGTTGTAAAAAGAGGATACTCGACCAAGTTGGGAGAACAAGAGACGAGTTAAGAAACTTCTCTTCTTTTTTTAATAATCTTTTTTTTCAAAGGTGGTGGCTATCTCTTTTTCAAATCATCAGTTCATCATCATTCTCTTTTTTATCACATTATTTCCTTTTTCTAAACAGTGGCCCACATTTGGGCCCTTTACAAGTAAAAAAGGATAAAAAGGGATCGATCCCTTCTTTTATTGTGTGTAAAGGGATCAATACCTCGGGTTCTTCATTGTAAAAACCCATCTCTGCCACTATGCTTCCTGGAGGAGAAGTCACGCCTGGATATGCGTCCTGGAGGATGGGGCCGCATGCGCGGGGAGACTGTCGGTGTTCGCTGGTGGCTTCAGTTGGCTGCTACCTCTGGAGCCCTCGTAAGAGAGAGAGAGATCAACATGAGGCTGGGGGCACGAGTGGAACATCGCTTGGGGACTGGGACCATGCGAGGGAAGCGCTGGAGCGTTGGCGATAGAGACATGGGCATGGAGAGAGGCTGATGATGCACAGAAAGAGGTTGGACACCGTCACACTTCTGCTACATTGTCTGTGGCGAGAGGATGGGCATCGCATCGCTTGGTTTCGTGTCCTTAGTTGATGGCGCCTGCGCAAGAAGACAACGTGCACGATGTTGGGCCCTGGAGGCGATCGGGGTCGCATGCAAGGAGACAAGGGCAGTGTTCGATGCTTTCGATGGTGCTAGTAGGGATTCATTGGGAGATTTAATCTCTCTCTCTCTCCTGTGTTGCTTCTTTGACAAGAGCAAACTGTATTGACATCGTCGAGATCACCGAAAAAATTGAACTAAAAATTGATCTCAAAGATAATTCCAAAATCAAATCGCTTTGATGCCATGTTAAAATGCAATGCCGAAGCAATATTCAAAGAATAAATAAGAACAATCAGGGTTTTACGTGGAACCCTACTTCCTAAGGGGGTATGATGAAACCATGGGAGCACACTTCAAAAGGTTGGTTATTTTATTGAATTTCTCTCAATGACTATATGGGTATGTGGCTCTATATTCTCCATTGACACACCAAAGTCCCGACATATGATGATGTGTGACTAAATGTAAAGGGTGAGATAATTGTACCCATTTAAGACATCCTTCAACAATTATTATATATTAAGCATCTTTAATTCTTACTAACTATATACATAATATGCGTGTATGTGTGTATTTAAATCAAAGTTACTCTTTTCAAAAAACTAAAGAGAATTCCAAATTTAAATACTCCTATGTTGAAATGCAAATACTAATGGTGAAAGCTTGCAATTATTTTTTTAAATTAGTGATGTAAATATCGCATTAAAAAAATTCTGATGTTATATAGAGAAATTGACTAAATTCATTTTCTCATTAGCCTAGTGTATATGATTGCTTGCTTAAGTAAATCATACTCTAGTTGGTTCGTGATCCAGCTTGCAAGCTAGCTTGAGTGCAAACTCGAGATTGAGCCAACTAACCTGAACTCATACAAGCTCGCATCCATAAACCAATGTAAAGCTCAAGCTTGTGCAAAGATCAGTTCAACACGATAGGTTCAATCCCACTCGTAAATATTGAACTTGAATAAAACACACTGTACATATTATAACTATGAATTTTAAGTGCAAACCTGAGTTATCTATTAGGTGCAAAGACATGCGACCAAAGATTTTACTCACCCAATAGTGAAATCCTGCAAATAAAGCAAAAAAAAAACTGAAATTAGAATAGAATTTTCTCCTCCAGCCATACTTTTTCATGTCTTCCTAATATGGAAGGGGGCTATGTGTGGAGGAGCGGTCAAAATCATAAATAAATAAATAATATTCCTAAATTGAGTTTGGGATGTCCAGCTGTCCCATATGTGGGATGTACCATCAACTGAGAACTTGATGAGGAGATGCACATTAATTATAATAATGTTGCTGAGCACATTTTCCTCACCATCAGTGCCTAAGGTTTACGAAGTTTGGTTCATTTGTTGCATGCTTTCTTACCTAGTCACTCGAATGCATTTAAATTGGGATGCAAACAAAAATTGATATATTCGTATCCCATCCACGATTACATCTGTTTATGAAGATTTTGACATCCGAATCCGTATCCATTTTAAAATGGATATGGATCACCTTAATATCTGCAAATATCCGTATATGTATATCCGTTTTATTATATAAATATAGTTGTAGATTTATTTTAACTATATATCTCATAATTTTATATCTTCTTTCACCATATTTTATATAATTAGCATGAAATAAATACATATTATATATTTGTATGATGTGTAAGTCATCCAATACATGTACATTTAAGGTAATTATAGAGTATTTTTACAAATATATTTACGATCCATATCATCTGCATATCTGTATCCATTTTAAGGATATGGTTCCGTCAATATCTGTATCCACACGTCTCCTATTTCTAAACGGCTAACACATACATCTGTTTTCGTATCTGACCATTTGCATACCTTCAATTCTAGCACATGGAGGCTCGCTTCCCTTGTCTTCCTAATGTGGCAATGCATACATAATTTTCCTTTTGCACATTTGCTTAAATATTATTGTTGGTCCACTAATGTCTTGCACCTGATATAGAATGCTCCTATGAAGCCTTGTCTTTGTTGTGATGACCTAGATCTTGAGGAGTGACCTATTTTTTCTGAAATATACTCAAGAAAATTCTATCTTTTCTTTGGTCTTTTCTGCTCTAAGTGGGTGATTCTGTTCTAAAAATCAAGGGAGATTCTTTTTTTTAACTTTATTTTACTTATTTCATGTTCCTAGCCTAATCTGGCCAATGTCTACGAAGTTTTATTGTGTGAGAAATAAGGCTTGTATTGGTGAAGAACTTCTTTGTGCAATAATTGCTGCAATTTTAATGATTTTAGGGGATAAAACAGGGTCTTTCATGGTCCCAAGGATATTTAACATCGTATATTGTATTAATTGTTGGATCTTCCTTATTTCTTGGTCCAGCACAAAACAAGACTTTTTTTCAAGCAGAGATGTAGGTAAAGGTATCATGGTTCTTTATATATACAAGAAATTGTTGTCAAGCGGAAGTCTATAGTGTGTAGGATCTTTATACCATATTAAACATACTTTGTCCTGTTGGTTATGTAGCAATATTTACAAGTTCTTGCTGAACAATTCAAATACGAGGAAAGGGATCATATACTTCATGAAGTAGGCAACCTTACCTACTTCATGCTAATTTTTGGCAATTTTTTTTTTATTTTTTTGGAAAATACCACCATGGATTTTCATAACTATATTCCTCTAACATGTCATTCAAATTTCGTCAGGAACAGAGACTCCTATGCCGTCCATCTAGAATAGGTAATTTTAACCGTCTTAGATTTGTTGTAATCGACCTGTTCTGGATGGAGGGCATGAGAGTCTCTGTTTTTGACGAAATTTGAATGACATATTAGAGGGATATAGTTATGAAATCCATAGTGGTATTTTCCAAAAAAATAAAAAAATTTGCCAAAAATTGGCATGAAGTAGGTAAGGTTACCTACTTCATGAAGTAGGATCCCTTTCCTCGTCAAATATCAGGATTTTATAAATTTGATTCTCGAGTATTTTACTATGTATGATCATTATATAATTAAAATGCTAGCGATCTAATATACAATTCTGGTTAACAAGCCTTGTTGCAGATATATCATATAATATACAATTCCATATTTTCAAACCTTTCAAAGCCAATGATTTGTCTTCTATCCTCAAAATCTGTTATCCTTTTCACCAGCTTCATGGGATCACTGAACAATGCTCCCAGTTGGGCTGATCAGTGGGGAAGTGCAAATGAACCTGCTGATGAGGATGAAACTCAGCAGAAAAGCAAGAAACAGGCGGGTGGCAAGAAGATGGCCAAGGCAAAATCTGCTGCTTCAACAGGCCTTGTAAAGGCCAAGGCAGCAGCTGTTGTCGGAGCGGCGAAAGTTAAGTCTGGTACCACCACCGGCTTGAACTGGGTCAAGGCCCAGTGCCTGAAGAAAAGCTCTAAGTGATGATATAATTGAACCTAATCCACCAACCAGTTTGATGTACTATTTCATTACAGTTCTCGCGGTGGTTTTCCATTTGTACTCTCGTTGGCCTGGTACTTTGTTATCACTTCCCTTGTTATAAAATGGAGTAGCAAACATAGATTTTTGGGTGGTGTCTACATATCATTTGATTGGGTTTTGTATAGATACCGAAGTTGATTTGTGTTCTTTTCGGGTTGTTGGCATGATGTTGTGTTCTTTGAGAGGCGAGATCATCGAATCTGCTGGTTGGCATATGCCATACTGTTCTGTTATGATAGTTTGCCTTTGTCTACTGTCCCTGACAACTGCGTAGAGATAATTGCCTTGGATGGTCACAATTGCTGCCTGCCTAGTATTATAAGAGGAAGCTGCAGGGCGTGGCAGAGCATCGTTTCATTAATGTAAGTGTTACGATGTAGCAAATATCCTTGGCGTGCTTGTGAAGCAGGTCTCTAGGGGAAAAGATGTCTTCGATTATGCCATCTCATTTCACATGAGTATGCTGGTTTCGTATTCGAGTTGAGCCTTTTGTGCCTTGCATAAGAATGTAGATGACATGGTGAAATCTTAGCATGGAGAGAAGTTAGAAGGCTTGAAGTGGTCCAGTGGCATTTTATGGTGCAAAAAGTTGTTATTAGAACATTCTGCGCTTTGCAGCTTAGCAGAAGCTTCATTCACACAAGTCGAAGGAAACCGAGCGGATGCTAGAGTTAAAGGAACATGATATGGAATTGAAAATCCTTGGGATATAGATTAAGTGGCTTGATGGTTTATACTCTTTTAGTGTTGATGTAGGTGGTCATACCAAGAAGCAAAAGTATTTGTGATAGTGTTTTGTAATTGGACAGGAAAATTTCCAATCAAATTGGGAAAGTTAAAAGATAAAAATTAGACCAAGAACTCACTTATGCAAGCTCCAAAAGAGAAGACATGACAAGATCATAATATGCAAATCATGGTAGCCCTATAAGCTTGTTCTCAATTTACACCAATCTTTGGTAGTTTGTGCACCTGCCAAGTTTAATGGGCTAGTGAAGGTGAGATGTCAAATGCTTCTATATCTTTTGATGCAATTAAGAAACTCTAGATAGACAGAGGTGACAACATCGAACACTAGAGGAGATAATATGGGAGGAAAAGCACAAATAATCACATATGTGTGATGTTTAACATGTTCCACTTTTGCGATGTATCTATGGAATAGAACAACTACATTGGTCCCCCATTTCCGGGGACATCCTCTTATATAGTTTCTACTGAATTAGGATTGTCCTTTTTAAAGCCATGATTAGTAAAGTCTTCGATCAACACATATTGGAAGTTAATCTGACCATGTCCTGAGTAGCAGGGTCACCAACAGGGCCGTCCTTGGGCCTTGTCCCGGGGTGCAATGGCCCAGGGCCCCACAATTTTGGGGGCCCATCTTTAATTTGGCTATATATAATTAGCTTTTATTATTTTTATTTCAAATACTAGAGATGAAAACGGATCGGACGGATCAGATATGCCTATTTCTGTATCCATATTCGATTCATCTCTATCGAATACGGATACGGATATGATTTAGATATGCACTAAGGAAATTGTATCCTTAAAAATACTGATACGGATACGAATTAGATATTTATCAAATACGAATATGAATCGAATAAAGAGCGAACTCGAATACAGATTAAATAAAGAGCTCATCCAAATATGAACCAATGAAAGAGTGAATCCAAATATAGATCCAATAAACATGGAATCCATATACGAGTCTATTAATGATCACATACGAATACGAATTGATATTTAATCACAGTTTACAATGATTTTAAAATTTGGCAATGAAATATAAATAATAGCATCGTGACAAAAGAGATCGTCGAGGTGATATGTGTTCTTAATCAGAAGCAAAAATGGGGATATAGTTTCGTAACTTTTGTCCGCATCCTCAAATAAACAAAAGTTTATTAATATCATTGATATATCGTATTATATAATATATAATACTAATATAATAACATGAGGTTGTGTCTTGTATTATACTAGCTAATATATAAAATAATGTTAAATATTTTATTCTGATATCCAGATCCAGATTCGGATATTCAAGCCATTACGAAATTATTTTTAAAGAAATTATTTTTTATAATGTTAATTCATTACTTATTGTTTGATGCTCGTTGATCATAAACAAACATAGTTCTTTGTAAAATTTAAAGAAATTTATTTATAAGAAATTTACAAATTAAAAAATAAAATTTATTTTTATAGGGGCCCTTTTCTTCTCTTTTGCCTAGGGCCCGTGAAATATCAAGGACGGCACTGGTCACCAATGTTGCCAATGGGTAAAATCATGGCAACTAGTGATATGGTTGAGCAATATCCTCTCGTCTTTGACTATCGTTTCATTGTAAATTTATGATAGCACTATGATCTTTGAGATCTTCGAGAATGTTGATGTAGCAGATCACATGATCGATTCTAGCTCCACTTTGGAGTTGTGATCTTCGAGACCTCTAAGTATGTAGGTGGAGAAGATCGCTAGCTTGATTTGAATGTATATGACTATTTCTAACAACTTCAAGTACATCTTAGACTCCATGGACTTGGGTCGACCGAGTACACCATTGGGATTGGTAGGCTTTGTAGTCCATTAGATCAACTTGTTTTGATTATGGCATGTATTATGCTTTGCTTATAACTAGTGTTGGAACAACTTTGAGGTCATTGGACTAGGATGCTTAGCATCCACCATCGAGGATTTGTATAGGGCACTAAGATAAAGTCACTAAAACAAACGTGCTTTTGGGGACGCTGATAGAGGACGGTTAAAAAAAGACCGTCTCATGGGAAACCATAGGGGACAGTTGTGCTAGACCCGTCGCTACCCCCACGTGTACAAGACATTTGCATGCCCTCATCACATATTCAAGCATCGGTGGAGACTATCATTCTTCTGACCATCCCCTATATCCATGTAAGAAGGGATGTTCGCTGACAACGTCCCCTATTCCAGGCCATAAGGGGACAGCTATACTCGTGCCCGTCCCTTATGCCAATATAAGAAGGGACGATCGGTGTAGCCATCCCCTATTACTGCTAGTAAGTGACTTCTGACCATCTCTTGCTCAGATGATCGGGGACGGTCATAACCGTCCCCTTTGCTTCTCGGTGCTTGTCACCGATGGTTGCTCAATGCTTGGAGATATTTTACCAGAGGGGACTGTCATAACCATCCGTAATCTCACTAGAGAGAACAATCCTATTTGATCGTCCCTTCTTGGTTTAATGGCTCAAAAATTGAGGAATATTTGAGGCTAAAAGGGACGATCGACGATCCCCGATCATCATAGAGGGGACGGTTAACGACCGTCCCCTATGGTGATTTATCCAACCTGTGCCTGGCTATCCTTCTCATTCACCATCACCCACGACTATCAAGCTCCACCGCCCTCTCCCTAAACTCCGCCCACTCCTCCAGTTTCTTCTCCATCATCCTCGATGCTCCTTTGCGGTCGACACTCCTCCTCCATCCCCCTTCTCCTCTACCCGCTCCTCTAGGTCCTACCTTTAAGTGCTACAACTTGATTTTGTTATGATTTGATCATTGAGATCATATTTTTTAATATATCATTGCTCTTTTCCAATATGCTCTTACAAAGCGAGTTTTGATATACCTTTAAGTGCACAATATGATTTGATTTTTGTGAGGGATGGGACTTCCAATAACTCTTATAAAATGAGTTTTGATATAGCATTGCTCTTTTCTGTTGTACTTCTTTTCTTTAGAAATCTTTTTCTTCATGTGTATTCTCAAGACACTTAGGATTAATTAAGTCATAGAATTATGTGGTCAGATCTTTAAGGATCTATATACTCTTTATCACTTCATATAGTGAGCTATGAAATCAAGGTAGATGTCCAATTTCATCTTCCAATGTGTGTATCAGGTGAAGGCCGATTTTTGGATATATTACCCCTCAATGCAATTAATTGGGTTTAGTAATGCATATAGTGATTAGAATATATCCTAATATCAATCTTAAGAAATTAATAGGCACATGAATATGACGCACAAATAAATAATGAATGAGGAAATATGTTGTATGTGAGACTATTGAGATTGAGTCTTGATCAGTTAATTGGAGTCAATAGTTGGAAAGGGGGTGATGAATAGTCAATCATTCACATTTATTCATTCATTTAGGCTTTAAATCCCTAGCTAAATACATATAAATATCACTAACTTCCATAAATTTACAACTAACATTACTGTACAAATATCGTGTAAATACATATATTTAAACCTTAAATAAAAAGTTTAAAGAAAATAAAAGAAAACAAAGAAAGTATCAAGAATACTGACTGACCATAAACCCCGAGACCAAGTCAAATATTGACTAGGTTGGCTAGGAATAAATTAGGGGGAGATAGGGTGTAGCAATATACAGAAATATACAGAAGCAATATACATAAATACACAGAAAACCCAATTCTTCTAAATGCAGAATACTGTGTAAATAGCTCAAATCTATACTATTTAATTTATCATTGAAAACACTTCAAATAATAATATGTTCAACAAAAAAATTGTACATTTTAATGTATATGAAATAATAAATTTATCGGCGAAAATAATAAGTCACATTGTATACTCAATTGAAAAAACCGCAAACAGAACTTAATTGATCAATATCTTAAACCATATGAACTCAAAATAAAACAAACTTACCTCCATTGTACTTCAAATCAAACTATCTTTCAAATGAATATATTTAAACTATAGTCAAGATGCAAAAGCTGACTAATTGGGGTATTTGGATACTTGTATGCCACAACAACAAAGCCTTTTCCCACATTAAGAAGGGCCATTTAGTTTAGGTACTTATACACACACATATATAAAACTAATTTACTTTATTCTTCATATTTTAATCTCTTTATATTTTTAAATAATTGTACATATCATATAACATCTACTAATAATACAAATACACATGAAAAGAACTTAAAAATGCCAAAATAATTAATAAATTCTAATATATAGGTATAAGGTACCTATATCACAATAAACCTATTTATTTATACATATAATTAAAACCATAAAAATACAAATAAAATATGTAAATATGTATTAAATAGTGTTAAAAGTAAATAAATTATGTAAAATATGTAATATTTATATAAATAACAAAACAAGATATAAATATAATAGGAAATAGAGAGTATGTACCAAGATACATGTAAGTTTACATGCATCAGTGCCACAAACACCCACTTTTTTTGATTTTTTGAAATGAAATCTTTGGGTATTTATATCACCATATATCATCATGCTATCATTCCAAATTCAACATAATTTGAGACATATATTCCATTCGCCAAGACCATCAAATTTTAACGGTCTTAAAATTGATGAAATGGACCCCTTTTAGATGGGCACGTTGGGAATGCATATTTTACACGAATCTTGAAACACATATTCCACATATGTCCTAAATAAGTTTCCATATAAATATATACCAAAAATCCCTCATGAGCTTTGGTATGGTACCAAGCCAAGTGTACGACACTTGAGGATTTGGGCTTGTTTGATCCATGCTAAAAATGTGGATGCAATCAAGCTGGAATCTCGCACTAGAGAGTGCTACTTCACTAGATACGTAAAGAATGGTATCAACTACCGACTTTATGATCCTGAGACTCAAAAGATATTTGTTTCTAGAGACATCAAATATCTGGAAGATGAATTCCTTCAAAGTCAAGAAAATAATGAAGTTAATGAACTAATCGTGGCTAGCGAGACTGATGAAGTTCCTACATTAGAAACTGAAGATGTAATTGAAAATGACATGACCATACCTCTTAGAAAGAATTCTAGGGTTGTAAGATAACCTGAAAGGTAGGGATTCCATGTATCAAAAGAGTTTGATGATGATCCAACTTCATTCGATGAAGTTTTGGGTGATCGTGACATGGATAGTTGGGTGCTAGCAATGAAGTCCGAGATAGACTCCATGCACATGAATGGTATGTAGACCCTCAAAGATCCACCTAAAGGGGTCAAACCCATTGGGTGCAAATGGATCTTCATGAGGAAAAGGGGATCCGATGGAAAGGTAGAGATCTTCAAAGCGCAACTCATATCCAAGGGTTACACACAGAGAGAAGGCATCGGTTACGATGAGACATTCTCTCTATGGCCACACATAAATCCATCAGGGAATTGCTTGCTATATCTACACATACGGACCATGACATCTAGCAGCTGGATGTCAAGACCACTTTTCTCAATGGGTACCTCAAATAAGATATCTATATGGAGCAACCCCGTGGCTTCATGGCTGAGGAAGGAAGAGCGTGCAAGCTAAAGAAATCCATATATGGACTCAAACAAGCTTCTCGTAGTTGGAACATCTGATTCAATGAAACTGTAAAGAGTCATGATTTCTTACAAAATCCGGATGAGCCACGCGTGTACAAGAAGCTTAATGGGAGTGTCATCATATTCATTGTTCTTTATTTAGATGACATTCTTATCATTGGAAATCATACATTATGACTAGTGTTAAGATCTGGCTATACCATACCTTTGAGATGAAAGATCTCGGAGAAGCCTTTTATATCTTGGATCTGAAGCTATTTAGAAACAATGATACATCAAGAAAGATCTTGGAAAGATTCGATATGGATAATTCTAAGAAAGGCTTCCTTCCCTTAAGACATGATATTCACCTATCTGAATGGATGTCTCTCAAACTATTTAGGAAAATAAAACCATGGCCGGAAGTCCATATACATCGGTTGTAGGAAGCCTGATGCATGCTATGACGTGTACTAGACCAGATGTCTGCTATGTAGTGGGAGTGGCAAGCCGTTACCATCCTTAGTATGGCGAGAAACACTGAACTGTAGTAAAAGCATCTTCAAGAACCTAAGAAGAAGTCAATACTACAACCTGGTTTATGGAGATAATGATCTCCAAGTCTTAGGGTATATCGATTCAGACTTCCAATCAGATGTTGATGATAGGAAGTCATCACCAGGGTTCTTATTCTTGTGGGACGGTAGTGCTTTGTAATCTAAGTGTAGCAAGAAGTGGGACACTATGGTTGTTTCAACAAGGTAAAGCATTGGTTGCATAAGATGTGACAACCACATTGGATGTAGTTAATATTCACTTGGGGTATGCAAGTTTGTAACAAAACTTGGCATCGTAATCATTGAGAGAGTTACTAATCAGCTTACCTGGCTATTTGATAAAATAATCAATGATTAGCATAATAAATATGAGGTTGAGAGATGTACATAAATGGCTCTAAGGGCTAGTGGGAGACTGTTGGACTTGTAAACCCTTGAGGACTGAAATAGCTAAAGGATACCTAGGAGGGAGTCGTATGATCTCACAAAGTTAGATCAAAGTCATCCAAGTGACCTCCCACAAGGACATCTGATAATGTCAACAATTAATCCACAATATAAATATGAAGCAATAAAAGTAAATGTGTGTGGATCAAAATTTATTATATCCTACAAACAAGTTATATAGTGGACAAGCAAATTGGGGTCGAACACAAGGAGACAAGTTGGTGTAGCAGGTATTTTAATTATAAATAAGTAATGAATGATTAATATCCGTATATTTGTACAATACTCACTTAATTAATCAATTAATATTTTTGTGGGTTTTAAATTAAACCAAATATTTCTTTTATTTATTTATATATTTTTTAATTTTTAATTTTATAAATTTTATTTTCTTTTTATATTTTCTAATTTTTATTTTCCTTTTATTTTTGATATAGAATAAATGGTGTATATTATATATGTATATCTATATATAATATGTATATAATAATATATATAATAAATATGTAAAAATTAAAAAATAGCAAAAAGTACATCCATTTTTATTTTTTCAGGGATTTAAAAATATATTAGGGTATTTATTGTAATTAATATTATTAAGGGATTTTATCACTTGTGCCCCTTCGAGATATCGTAATATCAGTTATACCCCTATCTTTTTGGTAATATCAGTTATGCCCCTCACTTCTTGCCGTTTTATCAGTTGTGCCCCTTAAGTTAGTTGCCGTCCATCCACAGTGCAAACGAACGTTAATTTTGAGGACATAAGCGAAATTAGTTTAAAAAAAAAGATTCAAGGGTCATTCCTCCGCCACCTCATCTTCTTCCTCTCCCATCTACTTCCTTCTCCTCCCTTCACTTCCTCCTTCACACCTCCTCCCTCCTCCTCCTTGAGCTCTCCTGCAGCCTCCCCCGAAAATCCGGCTTCGCCCACGTGCCTCGTCTCCGTCCACATCCTCCTCCTCCCCCTGCCCTTGCGCCCCGCGCCGCCGCGACCCCCTCGCCGCCGCGACCCCTGCGTCCCCTCCCTCCTCCCCCCGCGCCCCTGCGACCCAGGCCCCGCGCCCCTGCGACCCAGGCCCCGCGCCCCTGTGCCCCCGCGACCCCTGCGTCCCCTCCCTCCTCCCCCTCGCCTCTGCGCCCTTGCCCTACCTCCCCCCGCCCCTGCGTCCTGCGCCCCCGCGACCCCCGCGCCGCCACGACCCCTGCGTCCCCTCCCTCCTCCTCCCGCGCCCTTACGATCCCTGTGCCCCCTCCCTCCTCCCCCCGCCCCTGCGCCCCGCGCCCCTGTGACCCCTGCACCCCCTGCCCTGCCTCCCTCCGCGCGCCTCCTCCCGCAGCACATGCTCCTCCAGCGGACCCCCGCCCCCTGTGTCCCCGCGTCCCTCCGACCCCTGTGCCCCTCCCTCCTCCCCCCGCCCCTGCGCCCCGCGCCCCCTGCACCCCCTGCCCTACCTCCCCCCGCGTGCCTCCTCCCACATCACATGCTCCTCCCAGGTCACCCCCAAGGTCTTTCATTATTTGTTAAGTTAGAGATTAATTTTTAATTAATTGATTCATGAAATTTCACCGAAAAATTCAACAAAATTCACCGTTTGATCCTTAATGAGTAATATATCCGTAAAAATGCAAAAATTTTAAAGATTCGATGGATGCATGAAGGTGTAACTAAGAGAGAGAAATTATGAAGAGAAAGGAAGGAGAACAAATGGAGGAGGAAGAAGATGAAGAATTGTGGACAATAATACCCCTCTTAACTGCACCAAAGTTTGAAAAATCATGGTTAAGTCAACTCATTGACAGCCAATCTAACGGAAGGGCACAACTGATGACGGAGAAAGAAGTGAGGGGCACAACTGATATTACTAAAAAGATAGGGGCATAACTGATATTGCGATATCTCGGAGGATGCACAAGTGATAAAATCCCTATTATTAATTATATATAGCTATATAGTATATATAATACAAGATAGGGAATTATAATTATATATATATCAAAATTCACAAACAAAGTATTTTTATGTTTTTATATTATTTTCTAATATTTTTATTAATTTTTTGTATTTTTTGCTAATTTTTAGGTGTTTTTAAAGTCCAAAATATACAAAATCAGGGACTTGTAAAATAGAAAATGCTAAATAAGTTCAAAATTTCTCAAAACTAATTTTAATATATATATATATATATAATAGTGTTGGAGCGAGAGTATCGAGGGTCGTACGGTCTCACAAGGCGAAACCGCAGTCGATGCGGTGACCGCTCGAAAATCCCGATTCAAACAACAATTAACCCACGACAAATATATCAAGCAATGAAAGTAAATGTGCAGAGTTAAAATTTATTATAACTCTACAACAAGATGTGTATAGTGCAAGTATGTAGAGGTCGAACACAGGGAGCAGACAGGTAGAACGAGGTACTAAGGCACCAAAATGTGTGTGAATGTGATCAAGTTGTCTACTTATGCTATTTTTTGTGGGTTTTTAATTTTGTATTTTTTTATTTAATTTTTAATTTTATATTTTTGTATTTTGATTTCTAATTTTCTGATTTTATATTTTCTTTTTATATTTTACATTTTTTTATTTTCTTTTTCAATATTGGATTATACAAACTATATAAGAAAAGAGGTGATAAACTATTTATAAAAATAAGGGAAAAAGCTCAAAAATTAGGAAATGAAATGTTTTTGGTATTTTTATACTTTTCTACTGTTTTTGTGATTATTGTAGATTTTTTTTCTAATTTTTTGGTATTTTTAAGTCAAAAATACTGAAAACTGTGAATAAAAGTTGCTGGCCGAAATTAAATTGAGAATGAAAAATAGTAAACAGTGTCAAAAATACCTCAACTTAGTTTTCCATAAATGATAATAAAATAGAGAAACTACATGAACTGAGTTTATATTTTAAAGATTTTTCTAGGATTTTTTAGATTTTTAGGAAGGTTTTTGGGCTTTTCTAAATTTTAGGAGTTTTGTTTTGTATTTTTTAATGTTTTTTGGTCTGGAGCTACATTAATGGTCTGGAGCTAAATGACACTATAAGACACAAAATATATTTTTCTGGGAATTTTCTGAGGTGCTTATATATTTTTTTGGTATTTTGTGACGCAAACAGTGCTGAAAATGAGTGTTTTTGATTTTTTTATAAATATTAAAATGCAATAATTATGAAAAATAAAAATATGGCAAGATATTACAATGCAGCAGCTTAACTCTATTTTTGAGATTTTTTTGAATTTTCTAGATGCATGAAATAAATAGGGAAAGCATACAAAAATACAAGGCCTAACAAGGGTATAAATGAAAATGGAGCGAAGTTAAAGGGGCAAAGTGCAAATTATACAAAAGTATACAACTACAGATGAATGCTTTGAGTCCTAAATAAACATTACACAAAATGGCGGGGGAAATGACGCAAAATACCCACGCCCGAGGCGGTCGAACGGCTGCGGAGGGCGATGGAAGAACAAGGAAGCTCGCCGGCCAAGACGAACTTTCACCGGCCTATCCGCTCCCCTCCGACGTGCAATGAAGTCCCAAAACGCCGCGCTTCCTCCTGGAGAGACCCTCGAGCTGTCGGCGGCGTCAAAATGGTGGAAAGACCACCAGAGGGCCGCCACGACGTCGAGGATGAGTTATGGCTCCAACTACCTCGTTCCTTGGCAAAATCCGACTCCAGATGGAGTCTCTTGACCCCTGGGACCTGCAAATAAAACACAACTACAACAGTAGACGGTCCTAGGGCAAATGTGGGTGATCGAATGGAGTAGGTGGCGGAAATGGACTCGCCGGAGCTAGCTCCGGTGAGGGGGAAGTGGATGATGAATGGAGCACAAATCAAGCCAACAAATATAGGATATAAAAGGTTACACTACAACTAGTCTGCAGCAAAGAAAAATAAAGGAAAACAAGCAAAGACGACCTCGATTGGTTGGGAAAAACCAAGAGATGGACCTCACGGCCAAGGGCCGGAGATGGGGGTGGATACGCCTCCGCGCCGCTCCTCCGCTCCTCCTAACGGTGAGGTGAGGTTGCTGTCACCTTCCTCTAACCTCAGCACATGAAAGAAGGGAGGAAGAAGGGGCAAAAGGAGTTCAAAATTGAAATGGAGGATTGGAGGTCTTTTTTAAAGAGTGGTCGATGGGGCACAAAGAACGATGCTTCTGGAGCACACCAGTGATGCACTCCCCGAAAACAACCATGGGCATGTATCCTCAATATATGGTGAACAAAAGTCAAGAAGGAAGCAATGCCAAATGGTGAAAGACGCGCTCTCCAAAATTCGGAGAGAAACGCCAAAAAAACGTAGTCTGACAAGCTTCAGAACATTGGGCAGAGAGTGGCCGAGATGGCATGAAGATCGAGGTTAGCGAGCGAATCTTCAATCCAAAGACCAATGTAAGTACTAGGCGTGTATGGTGGTTATATGGGGATAAAAAGTGAAGAAGGGCCCGAGGTCAAAATGTGCACGATGCGGCCTAGAAAAATAGAAGAAATTGGCTAAAAACGCAGCTGACTGCTGCAGGTGCAGACCAGGGAGTTGACCAGCGGGTCAACTTCCACCTGGTTGGTCCACGTGGACCAACCAGGAAAATCCCTGGGAAAAAACATTGCTAAAATCCATTAAAAATAGCAAATCAATTTATTATTTTTTGGTTACAAAATAAAAAATGTTTATTATTTTATAAATTATTTTATTATGATTTTTATTTATTTTTATCAGGTATATTTTTACCAGTTGCTTTTATACCTCTATATAGGTATATTATCTATATGTTTGATTATTTGATTTTATTTAGGTATTTTTAATAATATTATTTTTATTTATGATTTTATAAAATTATAAAATACTTTTATACACATAAATATATTTTTTATTTTCTTTTTCTGAGATGTTTTGTATATTAAATAAAATAGAAGTGTATTTTATGCAGGTATGTCTATAGAATTATTACCTACGTATTATACATACATGTATTTTATTTTGAGTTTTATTTACATTTTTATTCTGATTTTAATATTCACAATTATTATAAGTAATATTTACAACATTATAAAAATATAAAATTACAAAAATAATGAATAAAGAATAAATTGAATATTTTAATCAGTACAAGTATACAATGAGGGTCCAAAACTCAACTTTCAAACCGTAGCTCCGCCAAATGCGAAACCACTGCCATTAAATAGCTTATTTTATTCTATATACAATTAAAGGTGAGTTTGCGGCATTTTGAGTTTTCATTTGTGAGATACGGGTCTGGGAAGTTGAAATTCTGGATTCTTATTCAGACCATAACTTTTTATCTGTACATTATTTTTCAGTGAAATCAATTTTGTATTTTTCTTTATTTAATTATCTACAACTTTCATGTACAAAGTTTCTTTATTTGATGTATAAAAAGTGGAACCAAAAATAGGTCCCAAAATGAATAAAGAATGAATAGAAAATATAGGTCTTTTATATGTATTTTGGCCCTTATCTCCCCCTACTTTATTCCTTGTCGACCTATTCATCAAGATGCCTATGTCTCGGGGTTTCGGGTCATAAAATATTTACAATATTTTATTCTTTTTCTTTTCTTTTCTTTTCTTTATTCTATAATTTTGGCATTAAAAACCGTATTTTATACAGTATTTACACACCTATGCATGAATGCTAAAGTGCATGAATTAATGCTATTTACACGCATTTACTAGGGTTTTTCAGGCCAAAATGATAGAATAAAGATGATGAAACGTAGATTCATCATCCCCCTATACTTGCCTTTGCTAGTCCCTAGCAAGCAAACACTTATGCAATAAGTGCAAAAAAAAGAAAAATAAAGAAAAGAAAAAGAAGAAGGTGGATTAAGTGTAATGATCAAACTTGTCTTCACAAAATTAAAGTTTGGAGCTTAAGTAGGACCTTTGGAATTTTAGTGCGGGCGGAACCTTATTGATAACCGAATTTGAAATCCAACAGTCCTCGAGAATCCCAAAACTCTGTCCAAGTCTCCTCAATAGCCAGGTCAGAAATACTTCAATTCATACGCAAACTCTTACGACTATGAGTCTGACTCGTACAGTGTAAGTGATGGTGGCTCTCCCAAACTAGAATGGCAAAGAAACTGACTTCTCCAGTACGACAACCCAATGATTCCCCAATCCAGCAACTCCATCCTCGAGGAGCGGGGTATTCCCTTCTAAGTTCAAGTGGCAACCAGCTCAAGAGGAGGGGGTGAAGAGAAGAATGGACGGTAGCCAGTGTAGCTACCTATCCTTGGATGCAAGACCAGTGTAGTCAAGTCATCCTGCTGCAGGCTCACATATTTGACTTTGGAACTCAAGCTTGCTTATTGACTTTACGACATATGTACATACTTTGAAGGCTTTTTATTTTTGTACATGCCTGAACCTTTTTTTTTGAAATACTATTCACAGCAGCATTTACATAAGGAGTTTTTCCTCTTGAGCTAGTAGACTATCCCTCTTTTGAAGCTTTATCGCAACCCACAGTCTCCTGTCTTTAGACTTCCTTATCACTGGACGGGTTGGGGTGCACTTCCCTCCCTAGAGGAGGACAAGTGTTTCCACTTGTGTGCGTCTCATACCGGCAAATCCAATCCCCCTCACCACTCCAACTGAGTTGAGCCATGTGAAAGGTGCAGGTGTCCAAGTTAGGTCATTATCAACAAGAGTCGTGCGTGTGCTCCGAGATACTCTACTTAGGCAGTCAAGAATCCATTGCACCAAGTCTCGTGATCCTCAAAGAATTAAGTCAACTAGACCTGAAGTACCTCAAACCCAGTTCCTATAAGGTTCCTATTATTAGGTAGATTTTAAGGTCCAATCAAGCTCCAATCTCCGGATTTTACTTAGACTTGTTCAACTATCAAACTCAATCCGAAAAATGCTCATGCTATGCAATGCAATGTAGAATGCAGAAAATATTTTTGTAATGCAATTTTCAAAGATTTTGAATTTTTATGGATTTTTGAAAAGATGATGTATGATGATGCATATCAGATGCATTTTTTTGTATTTTTCAAAAAGATTTTTCGATTGTTTTGGGATTTTAATTTTGCAAATGTTTTTGGGCTTTTTGAAAACAAAAAGATTTTGGCTGAAAAATAGGTTAAAATATGTACACGGGAGTGCTTCTTATATTTACAAGAAGTGGATTTTGAGAATTTACACAGGTAAGTGACCGATTTTATACATATATACATATAGTGGATTTTGGTGAGATGGATGTATTCCTCAAACTTATTTGACACAAGCTTTTCACACAATTTTTGAAAACAATAGTCCAAAATAAGTTTTACAAATATTTTTGCAAACATGTATACACATTTGAAAATCATTTTGCAAAGGCTTTCAAAACAGTATATATAGGTTTTTCAAATATTTTTGCAACCATTTTCCAAACCATTTGCAAATCATTTTTCAAATATTTTATTTCACACAAAGAAAATAAGTTTTACAAACCACACATTTTTACAAAGGTTGAAAACATGTAACAAAACATTTTCAAAATAGTTTTCAATATATGTTCACAAAGATTTTTCAAACTATTTTTCAAACATTTTGCAAAAAACATTTTCACCTGATTTATTAATCGGTATATACAAAAAGAATCTGAGGAATAACCACATCTTTTTATTAAGGATTTTAATGAATTTTAAAGAATTCTTAGCCATATTATTAAGAAAATATGAAAGTACGAGTTATGGCTAAAGCATATACACAGTATATACGACCCCCCCATATTTAGCTTGAGCTATGTCCTCATAGATCAGAGAGAAAAGAGAAGACATAACTCGTACTAAGTATCGGCAAGTCTAAAGAATAAATAAAGGAATGGATGAACAAACGAATGAGAAGTTGACCGTCCCCCATACTAAGGATCAAATAATCCTAAGTATAGCAGACTGTACACAAAGCAGGGAGGGTCAAGGGCGGGAATGAACAGATCGTACTCAGATTGTCTCCCCCTATACTTAGGGTAAGATATCCCTAAGTATAGACAAGAAGAGGAGACAATGGAGAGGATCGAAAAGAATAGAACAACTCGAGGTGCACGCCCCCTATACTTAGGACAAAGTACGTCCTAAGTATAGAAAACTGTCTACAAGGGCGACACCTTTTTGATAGATAAAGAAAATAGAAAAGGAAAAGAAGAAAAGAGATCGGAAAATGGATGAAGAGATCATGAGGATGTACACACCACTCCCCCTATACTTAGGGTAAAAGAAGCCCTAAGTATAGGCAACAACAGGAGTGATGACACGAAACGAAGAATGAACACTCAACTTGTCTACCCCTCCTATACGTAGGACAAAGCACATCCTAAGCAAGGCAAACACGAGAAATGGGTAGACGAGCAAAAACGGGAGATGGAAAGAGAGTCACAGGAGAGAATCTACAACATAAATGGGTGATCATCAGAAGGTGGAAAGCAAACCTTCTTGCGGGATCGCTGAGGGATAGATCTGATATGATGTATGTCGACATCGGGGTCCACAGTGGACGGAGGCCGATCATGGTCGACACGGTGAAGGCCCTTAGTGGAATCAAAACGGAAAGGGACGAACTGATCAATGGAAGCAGTATGGTTGGGTTCTCCCTTGGTGGTCCTATGGTGTGGAGGCACAGACTAGTGAGTGGAAGAAGTACGACTAGGTCCGGCCTTGGAAGTCTCGCAGATGTCAAAGTGAAATGGGACAAACTCATCATCCTCGGAAGAAGTATAATCGGAGTCATCCTGCGAGTCCTCGTCCAGGTCAAAATCAAAAGGAACGAAATCATCTGTGGAAGTATACGAACTTAGATCGCCCTCAAGAGTCTCAACCGGATCATCTTTCTCATCAAAAGGCCTAAATTTCTGAAGAAAAGCGATCAAATCAATTTCGGCCTTTGGCCCATCAGAATCAACATGGACAGGAGTGGACTCATCAGTGGAAGTAGTCAAAACAAGTCCGTCCTGTCTAGTCTTACATGGGTCATTTGTTTCCTTATGAGGTCTTTCAAAATAATGGGCCACATCATAAACGTCCTCAATAATCTTGGTATCTGCCCCCGCTCAAATGGTTCAATCACATAAATACTCTGGATCTCATCAACACATCGCCACATACCAGGAGGAGGATTAGTAAGGTCCATGCTTTCCGACTTCCTCCCCTTTCGGGGGATCCGTCGGGTCTCATCAGTGGTCGCTAAACAAGTATCTCTAGTAGCATCAGGTCGGTCACAGACCTCAGAGTCAGCTATAATCGGTGAAGGTGCATCAGGTGCATGTCTCTGGTCATCTGTGGGTGCGGTGATCATCACTTCGCTTTCGTCAACAGGACGGAAGCGAACCTCTCCTGATCCATAGTCAATAACGACCCTCGCAGAGGCGAGGAATGGTCGTCCAAGGATGATTGGATATGGCTCCCCTGTGGAGTTCTCCATGGGCAACACGACAAAATCTACATGATGGCTCGTGCCCTGAATAGAAATGACGGCATTTTCAAGGATACCCTTCGGCCTCTTGATAAATCCATCAGCAAACTGAACGATCATCCTGGTCTTCTTGAGAGGCCCTAAGTGAAGAGACTGTACCAGCGAGAAGGGTAGTATGCTAATCGAAGCACCACCGTCCAGGAGAGTGCGATCACAAGTATAGTCAGAGATTGTGCAAGTGATGAAAGGTGTAGCTGTATTCTTCTTCCTGGGAATGGGACGGTGTGTGATGGCGAGGGCAGTGGCCATGGTCAGAATGTGATGCTCAGATCTGCTCCTCCGCTTTCTCTTCTTGGGAAGAGGAGCAGACATATGGGTCATGGCCTGGTGAAGTGGGGCACGGATGATCTCATGAATAGTAGCCACCACTTCGGGTTCAGATAACATTTTTTTGAATTTTTGGACTTCCTCCATACAAGGGAGGAAGCCGGAATCATCATATACACGAGGCATGCCAAGAGCAGTCTGTACAGCGGCATCCTCGGGGTCAAAGGTGGGACTAGGTGTGAATGGATGTGTGGTCAAAGGTTCTGGAAAGTGGGCGCTCTCCTCACAGTCTGACTTGATCGTGTGTCTCCCGAAATCTTTTTGTGTTTTTAAATTTTTCTCATTTTTTGTGTTTTGAGCGATTGCAAGCTCTCATGGAAATCCTCGAGTGAACCCATATCATCAAATGGTGGCATATCATGGTCGCTCTTATTGGTACTAGTGAGGGTGTCAATCCTCTGTCTCATATGATCCATCATCTGGGTCAAGTGCTCAAGGGTGGACTCCATGAAAGGTGACTCCAACAGCTCGGTCTCGGGTGGATGTGAAGGTGGAGAATACGGAAGTGGAGGTGGGTGTGGATAGAAATCCAAGGTCTGATACTGTGGCTGAGGCGGATATGTACAAAAGTCAGAAAAAGTAGGAGGAGGATCCTCCTGATAGAAAGGAGGTGGACCGGCTGGAGTGAACGAGGGATCCGCAAAGTTTGGATAAAATACGCTCCAGTCGGCCATCTCGAAACAAAAGAAAAATGATCAGGAGAGCACGATGGTCAAGTCAAGAGAAGTGAGAAGAAAGGCGCAAGTGCGTAGGAGCGATCTAGGACACACACAACAATCACAAGCAAAAATGAAAACAAGTCAAACCCTCAATTCACCTACTCAACTCGGTGAAGACCACAAATGCGGTCTTTTTATCTTGTCTGTATTAGAGTTAGGTGAGAAGTCCAAAATTACGCAAACACTTAGGGGTTGAATGGGATTTGGGCACTAACCTTAGTGTGTGCGCGAGCAAGTAAAGGCGAAGACAATGAGGGGATTACTCGCCCCAATACAAAACTTTCTTTTTGATCGGTTTTAGGGTCAAGTAATGTTAGCAGTCCCAATTTTATTGATTATCACTTTTTTGGATTTTTAGTGAGAAATGCACGCGCCTAACGAAGAGTCAATTCCTTTAAGCACCTAGGTTGGCAAAATCAGAGGGAGAGTTGGAAAAGCAATGCAAGCAGCAAATAATGATGGATGCTAAAGCGTAAATGCTCACCTTGCCTCCAGCACTCTACATGCAAAGATGCTCAGCAGAATTGAAACCTATCTATATGCAAATGCAAAAGCCGATGAAATCGCCCTAAGTTTCAGAAATTGCTATTAGCGGGAAGAACCACAAGTCAGTCACCGATCCTCAACCCAAGAGTCCGGTCTAGGCTCACCCCTCCTCTGCTCAACACACTTGAGTTTAGGAGAAAGTGCTTTGCGGGGAGCGCTCGCGGCGTGGAGGATCGAAGATGATGAACAACTGTTTAAAATTTGACTAAGTCCAAACGAGACTATAGGTGCATGCAAAGATATTAGGTGTTTGGCCTTAATCTATCGCAAGCAATCCTAAAAGCTAAGGGCTCAATCACACAAAAGAAATGAAAAATAAAACCGGAAAACAAAATAAAAAATGCGAAGAAAACCGATGAAAGCCGCGATGAGCCCCCAAGTGAACAATCACTTGGAAATTAGGCTCGAATGTCCAAGTTTGAGGGTACCGATATTATTACAATTAATAGTCTCTCTCTCACTACAAATTACACAAATAAATGCAGGAAATAAATTCTACAACTAAAGGTGGAGCTCGGTCTTCAAAAATCTCTCCTCGTCTCCTCGGTGCTAAGCTGGTAGAAGCCAGCGTCACGTGGGTGCTTAGACGCCTAGGGTGGAGCGCCCCCCTCGATCCGCGGTTCCTCGGACAAAGTCAACAAAAGAGAAGGTTAGATAGCTCAATAGATATATCAAAAATAAAGAAAATAAAATAGCAAAAAATAAAAGCCGCAAAAAATAGACAATAAATCACAATCACAAACAAGACCCTAACTACGCGCTGTTGCTCCCTGGCAACGGCGACATTTGTTGGAGCGAGAGTATCGAGGGTCGTACGGTCTCACAAGGCGAAACCGCAGTCGATGCGGTGACTGCTCGAAAATCCTGATTCAAACAACAATTAACCCACGACAAATATATCAAGCAATGAAAGTAAACGTGCGGAGTTAAAATTTATTATAACTCTACAACAAGATGTGTATAGTGCAAGTATGTAGAGGTCGAACACAGGGAGCAGACAGGTAGAACGGGGTACTAAGGCACCAAAATGTGTGTGAATGTGATCAAGTTGTCTACTTATGCTATTTTTTTGAGGGTTTTTAATTTTGTTTTTTTATTTAATTTTTAATTTTATATTTTTGTATTTTGATTTCTAATTTTCTGATTTTATATTTTCTTTTTATATTTTACATTTTTTTATTTTCTTTTTCAATATTGGATTATACAAACTATATAAGAAAAGAGGTGATAAACTATTTATAAAAATAAGGGAAAAAGCTCAAAAATTAGGAAATGAAATGTTTTTGGTATTTTTATACTTTTCTACTGTTTTTGTGATTTTTGTAGATTTTTTTCTAATTTTTTGGTATTTTTTAAGTCAAAAATACTGAAAACTGTGAATAAAAGTTACTAGCCAAAATTAAATTGAGAATGAAAAATAGTAAACAGTGTCAAAAATTCCTCAATTAGTTTTCCATAAATGATAATAAAATAGAAAAACTACATGAACTGAGTTTATATTTTTAGCATTTTTCTAGGATTTTTTAGATTTTTAGGAAGGTTTTTGGGCTTTTCTAAATTTTAGGAGTTTTGTTTTGTATTTTTTTAATGATTTTTAGTCTGGAGCTAAATGACACTATAAGACACACAATATATTTTTTTGGGAATTTTCTGAGGCGCTTTTATATTTTTTGGTATTTTATGACGCAAACAGTGCTGAAAATGAGTGTTTTTGATTTTTTTATAAATATTAAAATGAAATAATTACGAAAAATAAAAATATGGCGAGATTCTACAATGCAGCATGAGCTTAACTCTATTTTTTGAGATTTTTTTGAATTTTCTAGATGCATGAAATAAATAGGGAAAGCATACAAATATACAAGGCCTAACAAGGGTATGAATGAAAACGGAGCGAAGTTCAAGGGGCAAAGTGAAAATTATACAAAAGTATACAACTACAGATGAATGCTTTGAGTCTTAAATAAACATTACACAAAATGGCAGGGGAAATGACACAAAATACCCACGCCCGAGGCGGTCGAACGGCTGCGAAGGGCGATGGAAGAACAAGGAAGCTCGCCGGCCAAGACGAACTTTCACCGGCCTATCCGCTCCCCTCCGACGTGCAGTGAAGTCCCAAAACGCCGCGCTTCCTCCTGGAGAGCCCCTCGAGCTATCAGCGGCGTCAAAATAGTGGAAAGACCACCGGAGGGCCACCACGGCGTCGAGGATGAGTTATGGCTCCAGCTACCTCGTTCCTTGGCAAAATCCGACTCCAGATGGAGTCTCTTGACCCCTGGGACCTGCAAATAAAACACAACTACAACAGTAGACGGTCCTAGGGCAAATGTGGGTGATCGAATGGAGTAGGTGGCGGAAATGGACTCGCCGGAGCTAGCTCCGGTGAGGGGGAAGTGGATGATGAATGGAGCACAAATCAAGCCAACAAATATAGGAAATAAAAGGTTACACTACAACTAGTCTACAGCAAAGAAAAATAAAGGAAAACAAGCAAAGACGACCTCGATTGGTTGGGAAAAATCATGAGATGGACCTCGCGGCCAAGGGCCGGAGATGGGGGTGGATACGCCTCCGCGCCGCTCCTCCGCTCCTCCTAACGGTGAGGTGAGGTTGCTGTCACCTTCCTCTAACCTCAGCACATGAAAGAAGGGAGGAAGAAGGGGCAAAAGGAGTTCAAAATTGAAATGGAGGATTGGAGGTCTTTTTTAAAGAGTGGTCGATGGGGCACAAAGAACGGTGCTTCTGGAGCACACCAGTGATGCACTCCCCGAAAACAACCATGGGCGTGTATCCTCAATATATGGTGAACAAAAGTCAAGAAGGAAGCAATGCCAAATGGTAAAAGACGCGCTCTCCAAAATTCGTAGAAAACGCCAAAAAACGCAGTCTGACAAGCTTCAGAACATTGGGCAGAGAGTGGCCGAGATGGCATGAAGATCGAGGTTTATCGAGCGAATCTTCAATCCAAAGACCAATGTAAGTACTAGGTGTGTATGGTGGTTATATGGGGATAAAAAGTGAAGAAGGGCCCGAGGTCAAAATGTGCACGATGCGGCCTAGAAAAATAGAAGAAATTGGCTAAAAAACGCAGCTGACTGCTGCAGGTGCAGACCAGGGAGTTGACCAGCGGGTCAACTTCCACCTGGTTGGTCCACGTGGACCAACCAGGAAAATCCCTGGGAAAAAACATTGCTAAAATCCATTAAAAATAGCAAATCAATTTATTATTTTTTGGTTACAAAATAAAAAATGTTTATTATTTTATAAATTATTTTATTATGATTTTTATTTATTTTTATCAGGTATATTTTTACCAGTTGCTTTTATACCCCTATATAGGTATATTATCTATATGTTTGATTATTTGATTTTTATTTAGGTATTTTTAATATTATTATTTTTATTTATGATTTTATAAAATTATAAAATATTTTTATACACATAAATATATTTTTAATTTCTTTTTCTGAGATGTTTTGTATATTAAATAAAATAGAAGTGTATTTTATGCAGGTATGTCTATAGAATTATTACCTATGTATTATACATACATGTATTTTATTTTGAGTTTTATTTACATTTTTATTCTGATTTTAATATTCATAATTATTATAAGTAATATTTACAACATTATAAAAATATAAAATTACAAAAATAATGAATAAAGAATAAATTGAATATTTTAATCAGTACAGGTATACAATGAGGGTCCAAAACTCAACTTTCAAACCGTAGCTCCGCCAAATGCGAAACCACTGCCATTAAATAGCTTATTTTATTCTATATACAATTAAAGGTGAGTTTGCGGCATTTTGAGTTTTCATTTGTGAGATACGGGTCTGGGAAGTTGAAATTCTGGATTCTTATTCAGACCATAACTTTTTATCTGTACATTATTTTTCAGTGAAATCAATTTTGTATTTTTATTTATTTAATTATCTACAACTTTCATGTACAAAGTTTCTTTATTTGATGTATAAAAAGTGGAACCAAAAATAGGTCCCAAAATGAATAAAGAATGAATAGAAAATATAGGTCTTTTATCTGTATTTTGGCCCTTATCTCCCCCTACTTTATTCCTTGTAGACCTATTCATCAATATGCCTAGGTCTCGGGGTTTCGGGTCATAAAATATTTACAATATTTTATTCTTTTTCTTTTCTTTTCTTTATTCTATAATTTTGGCATTAAAAACCGTATTTTATACAGTATTTACACACCTATGCATGAATGCTAAAATGCATGAATTAATGCTATTTACACGCATTTACTAGGGTTTTTCAGGCCAAAATGATAGAATAAAGATGATGAAACGTAGATTCATCAAATAGTATATATAAAAATACAGAACATAAATTAGCTTTTTTTGTATTTTTGGAAATATTTTATATTTTTTAGGGTTAGCAAAGGTTTGTTATTGTTTACAGTTTCTTTTGATACTTTTTTTATGATTTTCAGTCTGTAGCTATAAAATACTATAATAAACAATTTGTATTTTTTGGAATTTTTAATGAACTTTATATTTATGAAATGCAAAATGCAATTTAGGGAAAGAGCAACAAATCAAATACATAACCCTATCTTTTCATAATTTTTGGAGAGCAAATGTATTTTTAGAAAATAGACAATCATGCACAAAAATAATTAAGCTAGAAAGGATATTTTTACAATAAAAATATAAGACAAGGGTTACATGCAAATTTCCCAAAAGTTTCGAACTAAAATTCAAAATTTTGATATTAAAGCGTAATTGCAAAACCAACAAGGGTATATATGCAAAATACCAAACTCACGTAGGGGACCACATGAGTTAAGCTGACAAAGACTTAAAAGTAATATAGAGATGGTCTGAGGGTCTTCTTGTAAATTTTACAGAAAATATTAATCTAGTTTAAGTAATTACATGACTAAACAAAAATAAAATAAAAGGTTGGGGTATTTATGCAATTACCTTCCAAAAGACACGTGATCGTGCGACACAAATTGATTCACTTGGATACGTGGTGCCTCCTTGTTGTACGATTCCCCTTCGCTTTGGACTTCTGAGATTAGATCTCCAAATGAGATCAATGGTCACTACTCCTTCAGATCAAACGTCCGCTGTACACCTAGGGTCTAGTTCTTGATTGGAAGGTGCGTGATTGTCTTGGAAGAACTGACAAAGAACTCTCCCTTGATGTGTTCGGATCTGATGAAGCTTGAGTCCCCTAGCACCTAGAGCACCGTAGAGGGGCTCCTCTCATTCATGCATCCTTCTTGTACCTCCCAGGACAACCGTATGTGTCCGAGGCCCTGATGACAGAGGTTTTTCATGTAGGTCTAAAAATTATCCCCACGGAGTGCGAAGAAAAAGTGTCGCTGAGGTGACTCGCAAGAAATCCCAAGTCAATCAACGTGTACCTACAAATAGGATTAATCAATGAATGACGAAAATGTGTACAATTTATTATACTCTATAAACAAAGACGTATAACATGTAAGCATGTAGAGGTAGAACCACATAGAGCAAACATGGTAGCCAATATTTATTAATTATAAGTAAATAAAGAATAATTAATAAATATATATTTGTACAATTGTTTGTTAACTGAAACAATTAAGATTTTTATGGGTTTTAGGTTTTATGATTTTTTAAATTTGTTTTTAGTTTTATAATTTTTATTTTATTTTTATATTATTCTTATTTCTATTTTTTCATTTTTAACATATAATATATATTACGATATAATACAACATAGAGTAATATAATTATAAATATATCTAAAAATAATAAAAAAACTACATAATAAAATGGTTTTTTGTGTTTTTAATAATTTTATAATGTTTTTCTGATTTTAGGGGCAATTTTTCTAATTTTTATGTAATTTTAAAAGTAAAAAATATCAAAAAATAGGGATTAAATAATAGCCTAATTGTTTTGGAGTTTAAAAATACTATATAAAGTCAATTTTCCAAGACTATTTTTCTTTTGTAATAAAATATCTATATAAAATTATCAAACAAGAATAAATAATTTTAGAGTTTTTGTTGAATTTTATATTTTTATACGATTTTGTTCTTTTTATTTTTTTATCATTTCCTTTTTCTATTTTAGGTATTTTTGGTCTGAACTTATAAAATAATATAATAGACCAATTTTTCAAAAAAAGGCTTTATAATTTTTAGGGATTTTTAAAGCAAACAAGAACAAAATGTGATCTTTTCGATTTTTAGTAGATAGGAAATGTGCATAAAATGCAAATAATACCAATATAACATTTAAAAGCAAGCTTCCATGTACATTGTCCTATTTTCACATAATTTTTTGAGTATAGGTGGTATTTATAAAAATTAAACAATCATGCACAAAATTAAATACTGACAGGGACCTTTTTGCAAATATTGAGAAGTTCATATTTATAACAAAACCCTAAAACAAAACTCTAGGGGCTACTTTGCACTTTGGGCATGCATATTTAAATTAAAAGCACCAAACGAGGGCTTAAATGTAATTTATAAAAAGTGTAGGGTCCTATGTACAACTTTCCACAAAAAATAACATTAATTATACAACTTTTAGGATTGAATATAAATACAAAGAATTACATGGTACTATTTGCAAAAAACCCACCTCACATGGGAGGCCACGTAACGTGAGCTGGCACGGACATCGATGCGATTAGACAAACATGTAGGGGGTTTTATGCAAAATAACCCCAGTTATTTACACTTCAGACCTAACTTTCAAGACTAAACAAAAATATACAAAAGGTAGGGGACATGTGTGAAATTTACCCTCATATAGCACACAGTCAGACGACTGGGGTGGCGCCACTTACTCGATCTATGGCTGGGAATAGGGCACCACTTTATTTGGAGTGAACGACCCATATTAGACCTGGGCCTCGATGAAGATCGGACGACTCCAGAGGGGGAAGGAAGAACACTTCCCTATCCATACTTAGAACGTGATTTCTCCTTGTCACAGCCACCTGGGAACTTGCTGACTATCTCCTGAGCTTCCTGGAGACGACCCACGTCAAATGGTACCATCAGAAACGTCCGTGCCTCGTTGGGGGAGAGGCTTGGAGCTCGGGGAAGAATCGGGTGCCTAGGAACCACCATCAGCTCTAGAATCGGCCCTTGAGGGGTCTTTGGCATGTCACACCTACAAAAGGAGACTTAGGGGCTCGAGGCGAATAGCCTCGACCCATAATGAAGCTGTGGAGCATCAGAAATGGGCGAGAAGGTAGAGCTTTGGTGAAAGGCAGCGGCGAAGCTCCGATTTGCTGATCCCCGGGGGAGCAGGTTGGTTTGAAGTGGGGAAAAAGCACACTAGATGAAGGGGAAGGAGATGGGCATGGAAGGCGGGTCGGAACTAGGTGAGGTCACGGTGAAACATGCCTGGAACAGAGAGCTCTGACAAACTTCAATTTTCAATTTTAAGCTAATTTACGGATCTAAAGACAGAAGGAAATGTAGGAATGTAAAACCTAATACTAGATCTACCTAGAAATGAAAGGAAAAAGCATAGCTTATACATGGGACCAAGGAGCAGAGGTGTCGCCAGAGCTCCACCTTTGACCACCTCCTCTCCTCCTAGCGCCACTTCGACCTCGGGGGGACTCTCTCTATCACTGGGAGCACTCACACGCACGAAATGAAGGGTTTTAGGGTGCCAAGAAGAATCAAAATGACATAGGAAGGAGGAGGTTTTATTTATACACGGAGGTGGGGGACCTTATTCGATCAGGGTTTTTGCAGGAATCATTGCATCTTTGATCTTGAAAAACCATTGGGGTGATTGAGGGAAGATCGCAAAAGGTTTTTCATGAAGGAACCGAGAAGAGAAAATCAATGAATCAAATGGGGAAATTAGGAGAAGATGGGTTGAATGACATCAGCCACACCAGGCAGTTGGAGGCAGGGGAGTTGACTCAAGTCAACTAGGGTTAGCTTCTAGTTGGTCCACGTAGACCAACCAGAAAATTCTGAGGGAAAAATTATTGGTAAAATTGATAATAAACTGATAGTGAATTTATTATTTTAGGGTATAAAATAAAAAATGTTTGTTATTTTATGTAGTATTTATTACTATTTCTATTTATTTTTATGGAGATATTTTATTATGAGTTAGTAGTTACATGTATACTTATAGGTATATTTACCTATATATAGCTTATTTAATTTTAATTTCGTATTTTAATTTTATTATTTTATATACTTTATATATTTAGAGTGTATTTAAATATACACAAATATATATTTTATTGTATTTTCTGATGTTATTTGTATACTTAAATAAATATGGGTATTAATTATATAGGTACAAGTATAATATAATCATCTATGTAATTTTGTATATTATTTTATGTTAATGTATTTTTATTGATTTTGTTGTATTCTAAATATGTACATATATTATAAAGAATATTTACAAAATTGAAAAAAATATAAAATAATGAAGAATATAAAGAATAAAAAATGATTATTTTATTCAGGTATATTGTACAATAGAGGTTCAAAACCTAACTTTTGCATCTTAACTCCAAATTAAATGAACCATCTTCATTAAATATCTATTTAAAAATTATATATAATTAAATGTGATTTTGATGCATTTTAAGTTTTTATGAGAAATTATGGGTCTATGAAGTTTGGTTTTTGGATTCTTATTCAGAGTATAGAATGACCACTGTATTATTTTTGGATGAAATTAACTTTGTATTTTTCTTTTTATTTTTATTTACAACTTTCATAATAAAGTTTATTGATTTGAGATATAAATACTATAAAATATGTCCAAAAATGGATTATTGGAAGAAAAAAAATTAAGATCTTTATTGTGTTTTTGATCCTTATTTCCCCCTACTTTATTCCTTATCGGCCTAGTCATCACGATACATAGGTCTTGGGATTTAAGGTCATAAAATAACTTTGATATTTTATTTATTTTTCTTTTCTTTTATTTATTCTTTTATTTTGGCTTTAAACAATGTATTTTATACAATATTTATACAATAAACAATGAATGTTAATTTAGGAAAAATAATGATATATACATACAATTAGATAGGGTTTAAAGGCCAAAATGAAAGAATAAATGTGATGAAATGGAGATTCACCAGGCCCACTGATCCGGCCCTGGATTTCAATAGTTCCATTGAAGACATGTGAGGGTGGTTCTTGGTCGATTAATCCTCAGATGGGCTCTTCAAGACATGCAAATAAGATAAAAAATTTGGTTGCACAAGGGCGAGTTGTCCTGGCTCTTATTTTGTAAAGAATGACATGCAAATGGAAGGGGCGGTGAGATCCGACGTCTGGTGGTGGAAGTGGACCTCGAAATACAGATCTAGTGAAGATCTATGTGGATTGGATGAAGCAGAAGCTGGAGAAACGGAAGGTGAAGGTAATGAAATGCTTGGAGGTGGTCGAAACAAGGAGGAATGACGAAGAACGATGGCCGGAGCTCTAAGCTTCAGCGAAAACTTGCCTAGATATACCATAAATTTGTAATAAAAATGTGAAATAAAATGCTGAAGTAAAATACATGAATGGAAAGTACCTAAGAAGCATGGAAAATAACCTCAACTTGGCCGGAGGCCAAGGAGATGAACCGCCGGGAGTCGCCAGGAGTGGAGCTCCGGTGATGGTTGGGAACCACTTCCAACACCGTTCCTCCTCATTGCGAAGCACGATCAGCAGCTCCTGTCATGAGCCGCGACACCACCAGATTCTCCGAGGGGCTAAATTTGGTCAGAAAGGGAACCGACCGCAAAAATGCAAAGAAGTGTGAAGCTTTAAGGGTGAAATGGAGCAAACTTCGAGGGGAGGTGGCGTGTGAAGGGAGAAGAGATGGTGATGGGTGGAGGGTTGGCAAAGATCATGGAAGATCGGGGAGCAGAGGGGTGGAAGGGCTCGAGGTAGAAGGGACATGGTGGAGTCGTGAATAAGGGGAGAAAAGATGTGGTTCACATGCTCTGATAGAAGTCAGAAGGGGAGCCATACAGTTGACCCAAGGTCAACAAATGCTGCGATCTGGTTGGTCCACGTGGACCAACCAGATCATTCTAGGGCGATAATACCTTGAAAAATGTATAATAATTTATAAATTCATTAACAAAATATTGACTATAAAAAAATATTTCTAATTTTATGTAGTATTTAATTCCTATTTTTATTTATTTATACAAGGTCATTTATTATAGGTCGATATCTACATGTATAATCATAGGTATATTTATATATAGTGTGTTTTATTTTTATTTTGTGTTGTATAACATACACCAAGGTAACTCATCCTGAATGTGACTTGTCAACTCGTCCATTATCATGTATTTTGTACATGATTATGGACGAGTTGACAAGTCACATTCAGGATGAGTTACCTTGGTGTATGTTATTTGCTGATGATATTGTGTTGATTGACGAGACTAGAGATGGAATAAATGAGAAGCTTGAGGTCTGGAGACATGAGTTGGAGAGTAAAGGATTTCATATAAGTAGGGCTAAGACAAAATATATGGAGTGTACCTTTGATGGAAGCAATGGTGAAGGAATTGAGGTGAAGATTGGTGATGATAACATTCGGAAGAGAGATTCTTTTAGATATCTGGGATCTATTTTGCAACATGATGGGAAAATTGATGGAGATGTTACTAATAGAATAAATGCAGGTTGGCTAAAGCAGAGAGGAGACTCTGATGTTCTCTGTGATAACAAAATTTCTTTAAAAATTAAAGGAAAATTTTACAAAGCAGCCGTGAGACCTGCTATGCTCTATGGATCTGAATGTTGGCCTGTGAACCATAGACATGTGCAGAGAATGGCTATAGCAGAAATGAAAATGCTAAGGTGGATGTGTGGACACACACACACACACACGTAAAGATCGGATTCGAAATGATGCAATCAGAAAGAAAGTTGGTGTTGCTTCGATCGAGGATAAGATGCGAGAAAACCGCTTAAAATGATTTGGTCATTTGCAAAGAAGATCAGCTGATGCACCAGTTAGGAGATGTGAGTGTTGGGATGTTGAGCCGGCTAAGAGAGGGCGGGGACGGCCACGAAGTGTTGGAAAGAGACCATACAAAGGGATCTTTGTTTTGTGGATATAAGCCCGGGATTGACCCAAGATAGATCTGAATGGAGGCGAAGAATCCATGTAGCCGACCCTACTTAATTGTGGGAAAAGGCTTTATTGTTGTTTTTGTTGTTGTTGTTGTACATGTATTATATATATTTATAACTTAATTAATTACACATTTATGAGTTTATATGTATGCTTAACTAAATATGTATATATACAATATAGGTATACATAGAATTTATTTTACTGATTTTAATTTATTTTAATTACACTTATGTGTTTTAAATCATATTTGCAATTTTATAAAAATAAAAGATATTGAAAAATATAAAGAATAAATATATTGAATAAAATATACATGTATATTGCACAATATGGGCCCAACACCCAAATTTTGCATCTTAGCTCCAAATTAAATGAAACCACTTCATTAAATAACTTATTAAAAGTTATATACAATTAAAGTGATTTCGGTACATTTTAATACATTATGGAAGAGATACATGTATGTGAAGTTTCGATTTTGGGTTTTTATTCAGTATATAAAGCATAATATGCATAATTTTCATGTGAAATCAATTTTGTATTTTTAATGTATTTTTATCTACAACTTTCATGTATAAAGATTATTGATTTGAGGTATAAATAATAAAGAATAAAATATGTCCCAAAACTCAATTATTGGGCAAAATAAATTGGGATTTTTATTGTTGTTTTTGGCCCTTATCTCCCCCTACTTTATTCCTGGCCGAACAAGTCAATTCTTGACTTAGTCTCGGGGTTTAGGGTCATTAAATACCTTTGGTTTAGTTTTCTTTTCTTCCTTTATTCTTTTATTTTAACATTAAATACAATATTTTATACAATATAAATGAATTATTACTTGAATGTTATTTTTCATAATTTAATGCTATATATATGCATTTAGATAGGGATTTAAGGCCAAAATATAAGAATAAATGTTATGAAATAGAGATTCATAAAAAACCCATTAATGCAATAAAACTTATTGTTTTATCATGTCTATCTGAAGAGAAATGAATAAATAAATATGAATGCACTTTGCCATTAAGGTCCCTTGTATAATTAGGGTTATATAACATAACCATATTGAATACCATGGAGATGGGAGGACACAATTGACTTCAAACATGTGATATTCAATAAAGATCTCCAGTCTTAGAAAGAGATGCCAATATTTCTCTGTAGATTGATTTCCAACCGACTTCTTGATGCATGTCCTCTGCATAGGAATAGAGATTCAGAATTGTTGGAATAATCAAGTCAAAGAGTTAACTTGATGAGGTCGAGATAAACTAAGACCTAAATCATAATTGTTACGATCAAGCACACTTCCTTTGACCCAAGACAGATTTGCATCTATATGCCTGAGTATGGACATACGACAGACCAATAAGTTGGTAACCTAGCCAAGGTCCTATTGATGTGGATCAGACAACGGTGTCTAATATCCGGTCTTGGAGAATCCAGCAGTGTCTGAAAGGTCAGATCCAACAATCGTTGCGTGGGCCCTCTCTTGGATTTCGACATGTCACCAATTGAATTAAGCAGACAATCATCCCATGATATATATAAAACAATAAGTAAGACGCGTGGTAAAATTTACAATACCCTACATACATACATATATATATATATATATATATATATATATATACATACATACATATATATAGTGATACAGTGTAAGGGTCGAACCACTGAGAGCAAACTAGATAGGTTTATTACTATCAATTAATAAAAATCAATAATAATTATTTCTGTACTTTTTTTTGCCTTTTTCATTTTTTGTAAGTTTTAATTATATTTATTTTTTTATGGATTTTTAGTTATTTCGTATTTTTTATTATGTTTTTAAAACTTAAATTTTATTTTCTTTTTGATTTTGTAAAATTTTATTTTCTTTTTGTTTTTAAAAAACAATATATATATGCATCTATCTATATATAGTAATAATAACAAAATAGATATTATATATAATGTATAAGATATAATAAATAAAAATATGGAAATATATACAGGAACACACCTTATTATTTTTTAAAGATTTTAATTATATATTAGGTACTTATAATTAGTAATAATAAGTATATAACCATTATCCTGTATATATAGTCTATATTAGAGTTCTATAATTTAAATTATATGTAAATATAGTCAAAATTCACAAAATAAAATGTTTTTTTATTTTTATAATTTTTCTCTATTTTTGTGATTATATATATTTGCTAATTATTTTGGTATTTTAAAGTATTATCAAAACATGTAATATTATATACAGATCGAATTATTGCAGAATTTAAAAATAGATAACAAGCCCAACTATTTCCAAAACTATTTTTAATACATACTATATACTATAAATAAAAGTATAAAATAGAAAACTATTTTTTTAGAATTTTTAGGAATTTTTACATATTTTTATGGATTTTTTAGGGTTTTGCTAATTTTAGTGTTTTCCCTTTATAATTTTTTTGTGATTTTTGGTTTGGAGTTAGAATATACACTAATATATACTTTTTTTGGAATTTTTAAAGAGGTTTTATGATTTTTTGTATTTTTATCTGTAAATAGAAAATATTTAGCTCCTATTCTATTTTTAATAAAAGGGAAAAATGCAATTAATACCTAATTGAAAATAAGTGCATGCATAAGCATCATAAAAGACACTACATAAATTTTCCCAGAATTTATATCCTACATGATCTAATTATAAAAGAACAAATACATGAGCTACAATGTTGGCAAGGGTATTTTTGCAATAAAATTATATTACAAGGGTCTCTGTGCAAATAACCCCAAAAGTTAACATCCATTTTACAATATTTAAGACTAAAAAAATACACAAAAGTTTCAAGGGCTTTGTTGCAATATTCACAACACCTCACATGATGCAACACGTGAGGCATGAGGACCAACTTGTAATTTTCAAGAAGAGCGGAGGCCTCTTTGCATAACATACAAAAGTTTTTAAACACTATTTAATATTTACAAGACTTAACCTTAAAATACAAAAGCGATGGGGCTACTTAAAAATTTACCCAAAAGTGGCATGATCCGATCATTGCGTGGCGCCACTTAGATGCCACTTAATTGATCTGGTGCTCCTGGATGCTCGTTGGGTTGCCTTCAATTAATGGCCCAGATTAGATCTGGACCGCAATGCTGATCCAACCACAATGGAGATGCTTCGAAGAACTATGAAGAACTTGAGTCTAGGTGAGCTTCGATCGTGGATATCTCCTACCTCCGAGCCTCCTTCTTCTATGACATACCAATACATTCCTTGGGCCTCCCTTCTTCTGTAGGAAGTTCAAATGGGTCCGGGCCCCATTGGAAGGGGCATGGTGCACAAGTTGACATGGATCTCTATGATGGACTACAAAACCTTGCTCCAGGTGCTGCAACACTCCTTCTCCTACAGAAAAAGGTACTCTGACTCGAGGTGAAGATCTTCAGTCCAATGTTGAAGCTGGATTCACAGGGAATGGTCGAGCGATGGAGCTTCGATGGGTGGCAGAAGCGGGAGCTTAAGGGATCAATATCTTTAAGATCATAGGTGGAATCGATGAGGATCAATGGAGAAATGAATGGAAATCGAATGGGAGTGGTTGTGGGTGTGATTACAGTCAGAGCACAGATGAAATAGAGCGGGAGCTCAAAGCTCCAATAAATTAAAATTCCTAAAATTAGGCTAACTTTTTGATTAATAGACTAAACTAACACATAAACTAACATGCTAGAAGTAAATGCAATAATAAATCCTATTCTTAGTAACTCGTACTTGACTATTTTAGGGATCAGGGAGCCTTCGTCGGAGATAATCTATCGATGGGGATCTCGCCACGCCTCCTTCTTCTCCTTACCGACAAGGCAAACGAGTTTGAAGCTGTCACCTATGAGCTCAAGTATGGGGCTCCTATTGGTGTTACGAAGCAGTAGAGGGGATCAAACTTTCAAATGGTGGCGATGGAGTTGATTTATAGGCAAAGGCTTTGGGCAAAAAAGTGAGGAGATTGCGTGGAGGAGGAGCGCTGTTAGTGGGATCTATGATATTAGCGACATGGCCTTATGTATGGGTAAGGTGTTTGTGGAGGTCCCAAGGTTCATTGAGACAAGAATCAAAGACAGAAATATGGAAAAGTCAGAGGTCTTGTGACCTCTGATAAAGGAGGCGAAGAGGGCTGGATAGTTGGCCGAGCCATCAATAGTTCTCGCCTCCTGGTTGGTCCACATGGACCAACCTGGAAATTCAAGGAGAACAAAATCCATTATTAATTGGTTTTAAATTAATAAATGATTTTTTTAAATTTTAGATCAAAACATAAAACCATTAATTTTTTATGCAGTATACTATGACTATTTTTATTTATTTTTACAATCTTAACTATATGGTGTTAACATTTGCATGTATATACATAAGTATAAATAATTGTATTATAAGTGTTATATTTTTATATTTTATATTTTATTATTTTATTTACTCATTATATATATCTTTAATTTTTTAATCACTCATTTTGCATAATTTTATGGTATTTTTTGATTTTATTCATTTACATAATTTTATGATAATTTTTTTTGATTTTATTGATTTACTTAGATAAACATGTATATGTATTATATAAGTATAGTTTACATTATTTTATTACTTTATTTATTTTAATGCATTTTAATGGTTTTATTTTATATTTATTATTGAAATATATTCTGAATAATATTTAACCCTATATAAAAGTATAAGGATGCTAAAAAGATAAAGGATGGATATTTTGAATATTATATACATGCATACAGTACAATAGGGACCCAAAAGCCAACTTTCACATCTCAACTCCAAACTAAATGAAACCACATTTATTCATTAAATAGATAATTAAATTTTATGAACAATAAAGGTGAGTTTGGTCAATTTTGAATCTGTATGGAGGAGATACATGCTTGGGAAGTTTTGTTTACACCTTTTTGTTTTGTGTGTCTCGGGTGCATCGTGTATTATTTTTGTGTGAACTGAATTTTATATTTTTCTTTGTATTTTAATGTACAACTTTCATGTTGAGGGTTTTATTATTTGAGGTGTAAAATAGGAAAATAAAATAGGCACCAAAGGGCTATTTATTGAGTAAAAGAATTATGGATTTTGAGTTTATTCTGTACAATTTCTCTGTACTATTCCCCTACTTTATCCCTTGTCGACCAAGTCATCATGTTGACTGGATCTCGGGATCTAGGGTTATTCAGTGTCTTTGACACTTCATTTCTTTTTCTTTTCTTTCCTTTATTCTTTTATTTTGAAATTTAATATCAATATTTATGCAATATTTATTGCCAATAATTGAATGTTATTTTATAAAAATTAATGCTATATACATGCATTTAGCTAGGGATTTAAGGCCAAAATAAAGAAACAAAGTTGATGAAATGGAGATTCATTACCCCCCATATACTTGCCTTTCATAGTTCCTAGCAAACTTATTATAATGAGTGCAGAAAAAGAAATAAAAAAAATAAAAAAAACTTGGAATAATTTTGACTCTTAAACTTGTCTTGATAAAACCAAAGTTTGGAGCCCAGTTAAGACCTTAGTATTTTTTAGGTTTGTTAGGAACCACATTCAAGTTAGGAATTGTAACTCAACAATTCTTAAGTCGCATGCTTCTCTATTCAGTTCAATTCATAGTCTGGTCAAAACCATATTTTCAGCCGCATTTTTCTGCAACCTTGAAATGACAATTACCATGTGCATGAATTAGGTTAACTCTTCCCAGAAAAATTATTGAACTATCAAGTGGTCTCCTCCTTTTGCAACTTGTCCTCAAGGAGATGGATATTTCCTTCTAAGTTCAGGTGTGTACTATTTCACAACTGAAAGGGGGAGAAGCTAGAAGAATGGGAAAAAAGTGGAAATGGACCAGTGTAGTCACATTTCCTTGCGATGCTTGGCCCATGTAACCGAGTCTTCACCAAGAAACTGACCTTTTCTAGAAGCTCAATATTTTTGGAATTTTTGGTGGAGTCTTCTTTTTTGAATATTTTCTTTTTTTGTATTGCAATGCATTCTTATTTTGCCATGACAGATTTAGAATCTTTTGTTCTGCCCATGTTTTAGAGTCTTGGAGAAAGTTGTGCTAGCAGACCATTCCTCATTTGAAGCTTTATTACAATCAATCTCCAGTTGTTAGATGTCCATGCTATCCAAGGAAGTGGGTTGAAGTACTGGTTTTGGTAGTCCCCAAGAATGGTTCCTGAGTCACCCTTGACAAAACATCCTATTATCATCCTGACTTAGACTCCAAGATCTTTCAACAATCCATTTGGATTGATCTAAGTGTTAAGTACGAGGTCTCTAGTCAAGCCACTGTCTCAAGAGTCATATGGATGACACGAAGGGTTCTAGCTAGATACATTGAATCGACTCCCGCACATAGACACATGGAATCTAAAGAATTATGGCAAGGTGACATGAAGCGTCTCAATTCCAGTCCTTATTGGGTTCTTCTGAAATTAAGTGGATTAAGGTCTAGACCAAGCTCTAATCTTCAAACTTTATTAGACATGTACAGTTGTCTGCATCATTCTTAAAAATGCAAATGCTTGCAATGCGAGGATATCTTTTTGTGAAGCTATTTTTTGATTTATAAAATTGTATGGACTTTCCAATATTTCTACAAATTTTTTATGAAATTTTAAAAATATTTTAAAATTTTTGTGGATATTGAAAATTTTGATTTTTTTACGGATTTTAAAAGAGGTTAGTCAAAGAAGTATACACAGATATTAACACGAGAGTACATGCTTGTTTACAATAATTAGGTGCAGATTTACACTGGGGCATTGTATATGAGTTAGTTGTTATTTACATGTTTTTATATATAAAAGGGTTATACATATTTTTATAAATATATTTTACTACAACTATATATAAGGTTCTCAAAATAATTTGAAAAGATTTTTATAAATATTATTGAAAACATTATTTTGCAAATAGTTTTACAAACACTTTACAAATATTTACAAACTTTGAAAATAATTTTGCAAAATTTTCAAAGGTATGAATAAATTTTTCAAAATAATTTTACAACCATTTTCCAAATCATTTTTAAAATGAATTTTCAAAAATTTATTCAAATATATGAAATATTTTTTACAAACCTTTACAAAAAGATTCCTACAAAAGTTTGAAAACATTCGCAAAAGTTTTCTAAATGGTTTTCAAAAGATTTTTCTAGATATTTTTCGATCATTTTCAAATCATTTTTTGCAAAATTTTTTTAAATTGATTTATTATTTATAATTAAAGGAATTTTTATATATGTATATATTTACGATGTATTCTTTATAATTGATTTATTATATACCATACACATATAATATTTTAGCCATATTATTCAAAATACGAAAGTATGAGTTATGACTAAAGTATATACAACGTATATACGACCCCCTATATTTAGCGTGATCTATGTCCTAATGGTGATCAAAGAGAAAAAGGAAGACATAACTTGTGCTGAGTATTAGAAAGTCCAATAATGACTAAAGAATGAGAAGTCGATCACCCCCTATACTTAGGATCAACTAATCTCAAGTATAGTTGATTGTACACAAAATGGGATGACTAAGGATTAGAATTTATGAACTCAATGGACTCGACTTGCCCCCTTTATACTTAGGGTGAGATATCCCCAAGTATAGATAAAGTATCAACAAGTTGAGAGACAAGTGAGAGAATAAATAATGAATAACCCAAATTCACTCATCCCTCCTATACTTCAGATGAAGTATATCCTAAGCATGTCACAAATAAATGGGATGAGTGAGACACAAAAGAAAGAAATTGAAATATAGAAACAAAAAGAAGAATACTAATCAAAGATATTTTTGGCTGCATTGTGGGGATCTATTGATGCTGCAGCTTCATAAAAATAACTAGAATAGAATCAACGATATTCCCAGAAAAAATAACTCTTCATCTTAAGAATGTTCTACATACCGCTTCAGCAACTGACCATTGATGATGAATGGCTCTTCATCAGATGACAATTCAGATATAAAAATGCTTCCGTTGTCATGCACAATCCCATATCCATTTACTCTTCAATTCGCCTGGGAATATCTTCAATTTCATATCAAATAGCCAAAATTTATGTCCAAGTTCGAAGGTCTTTCGTCTGATGTGCCGGTCATGCCAACATTTGACCTTCTCTTTGTACATCAAGTTGTTATCATACGTATAGTTTCTGAATTCTAGTAGCTTGTTCAGATCTTTCATTTTGTACTAACCACCTTTCTATGAGTCGAGGTAACAGATGTATATTGCACAAAAAGATTTATGAATAAGATCCACGGGCAGATGGTATGGCTTCCCATATATAGACGACAGGGCGACATGCCTAAAGGAAATTTGTAGGCGGTTTTGTAAGCCCATAGAACCAAGTCTCGGATTGTGATCAATTCTTTCTATTCAGCCTAAGAAGTTTCTGCAGGACCGTCTTGATTTCTCTTTTTGATAATTCAACCAAGCCATCGAATTGAGGATGAAAAGGAGAAGTGATATGATGATCGATGTTTTACTCCTTCACTAGTTTCTTAACTTCTTTATTTATGAAGTGACTACCCCCATCTAAGATGGGAATTTTAGGTATCCTGAACTGCAAGATTGCGTTCTCTTTCAAAAACTGAAAAACTGTGCGACTATTGGTGGCTCGAGCAGGGATAGCTTCTACTTATCGACTCACGTAATCCATGACAAGCAGGATGTACTCATAACCTTGCTTGTTGGGAAATGGGCCCATGAAATCAACGATCCATGCATAGAACACATCATAAATCTAAATAAATTTGAGGGGTATAGAATCTTTAACATCGAGGAGTTTTCCCATCTTATGACAATCAATGCAAGCTTCGCCATACTTATTGGTATCCTTGAATAGTGCCGGCCACCAGATTATAGCCGTTCGACTTCCAAAATGGTGTCCACCATATTCGATCTTGTGATAGTGCTCGAGGACACTTGTGTAATCTTCCTGAGGAATACACTGACGCCATATGCAATCTGCTCCTTCCCTGAACATGTATGGGTCTTCCCATTGGTAAAAATGGATGTCGGACATGAACTTGTCCTTCTTGATTCTCTTCCAATCTTGTTGAGCCACTTCAGAGATTAGGTAGTTCAAAATATCGACGTACCAAGATAGAGACCCAATGCTGAGAATTGATTCACCAAGGAAGGCCTTTGTGATCGGTACACTATTCAACTGAGTATCTTGGCATTCAATTATGGACATATGATCTACTATTATGTTTTGAACTCCAGGCTAATCTCTGATTTCCAAGTTAAACTCCTGGAGGAGAAGGATCCATCTTAGTAAGCGTGATTTGGCATCCTTCTTCTGTTGTAAATATCTGATAGGAGTGGTCAGTGTAGACAATGACTTTTGATCCAAGAATATCATATCTGAACTTCTCTAAGGTGAAAACCACTGCCATCAATTCTTTCTCTATAACTGTGTAATTCTTCTGTGCTTCATCAAGTGTTTTGCTAGCATAGTGAATGGTTTAGGGTAGTTTCTCTCTTTTTTGTTCCAATACATCCCCAATTGCGAAATCTAATGCATCAATCATGATCTAGAATGAAAGAGATAAATATGGTGGTTGTAGGACGGGAGCCCGAGTGACTAAATCTTTCAAATTATAAAATACTAGAGAACCGACCGATTAACAATGGAATCGGTCTCCTTGCATAACAACTTAGTGAGAGGTTGGGAAATCTTGCAGAAATCTTCGATAGAAACCAACATGCCCGAGGAAAGACATCACATTCTTCATATTTTGAGGTGGCTCTGATTTGGAAATCACATCCACCTTTGCCGAGTCAACTTCCATGCCTCGCTTGGAATTGACATGGCCCAACACAATAGCTTCAGTGACCATAAAATGGCTCTTTTCCCATAATAATACCAAATTCACTTTAGTGCATTTCTGTAGTACTCGGCCTAGGTGCTCGAGACAAGAATAAGAATTGTCACTGTAGACTGAGAAATCATCCATGAAAACTTCGAGAAAACTCCCGACCATATCAGTAAAGATGAAAAGCATGAACCTTTGGAATGTAGCATGGGCATTGCACAATTCGAAAGAGAATCCTTTGGAAAGCATACGTGATGAATAGGAAGGTGAATTTTGTTTTCTCTTGGTCCTCAAGGGCGATCACCACATGGTTATACCAGGAATACCCATCTAAGAAATGAAAGAATTCTTTCCCGACCTGTCTTTCAAGCACTTGGTCGATGAAAGACAGTGAGAAATGGTCCTTCTTAGTAGCTGAATTCAAGCAACGATAGTCAACACACAAGTGCCAAGATGTCGATATTCGAGTAGAAATATCCTCTCCTTGGTCAGTGGTTACCACAATGATCCTTGATTTCTACGACACTACATGCATGGGACTCACCCATTTTGAGTCGGAGATGGGTAAATAAATCTTGCTTCACACCTTCTCGTGATTTCTTTCATGACTACGTCCTGCAGGATATGATTTAACCTTCTTTGAAATTCTCGAGATGGCTTGCAGTCATCTTCAAGGTAAATGCAGTGTGAACACATGACTGGATTTATCCATAAGAGATCTGAAACTTTCCAACCAAGTGCATTGTAGTTTTTCTCTAGAACCTCAGGCAATCGAGATTCTTGATATGGAGTTAGCCTGCTGTTGATGATAACTGGATATATGTTTTCTCCACCTGTAAGGAAAGCATACTTTAGATCTGCCAGAAGTTGCTTTAACGCAAGATATTATTGAGTCTACTTCTCTAACACTTATGAAACTATGATGGTTGGTGAATGGCTTGCTGAAATCAATGAGGCATTGTCCACGTCTGTCAGTTGCAACTATGATAAAAATGTACTGAAAATGTCTGTAATGAATTCTTCCTATTTGGTTTGGCATGAATCTTGTTTAAAGAAGCTGATCAATGATTCGAATTCTGTCTCCCAATTAACAATGGATCAAGGGATGGCTATGCTATCCAGGTCCTCCTCTGAAGAGAGGATTTCTTGTGTCAGAATGTTGTTCAAAGACAATTGTTGTTCATTAATGTTCACAATGTTAGTCTTTAGATACTTATTCTAGCTTCGCTTCATCAGATGTGGCTTTCGGTTCATTGATCATTTCCATGGTGACTTTGTTAGTGCAGGAGAAGAATATAATCTTTCTAGATCCATAGTCAACGACTGCTTCGGCAATTAGAAGGAACGACTGACCAAGAATAATGGGAGTCTAGATAACGGTACATGCGAATCCATATCTAGGACGACCCTGTCCAGTGGGAAGCGCATATCTTATACAACCACGATAATGTCCTCTAACAAACCTCTAGGCCACTTAGTGGATTGATCCACAAATTGCAGGATCATAAGAGTAGGTTTAATTGGACCCAACAAAAATTCTTAAAGCAGTGAAGATGACATGAGGTTTATAGAGGAATCACTATCAAGCAAGGTTATCTCAAATACTTGATAAAAGAACTAGCATCTGATTAAGGGTGCTCCCTTATCTTTCTTTTTCTATGGGAGATCAGTGATTGCATTTACAATGGCCACGGTTAGGGTGTGCTTCTCTCCTGAGCTGCATCTATTCGTGCGGCTCTCTTTCTTCGAGGTACATGCCTCTTTCAAACCTTTATTCATTGTTAGCATATATTTCATAGCCTTCATCAATGGCATATTTAAAATAAGATTTTTAATAATTTCCATAACACCAGGGTTGGATAATGCATTTTTATTTTTTCTATTTTTTGAAATTTTTGATAGCATCTGGATAAGGAATATGTACATAAAGAAATACATTGTTTTTAATTACATCATCATTTACAATGATCGACTAATAGAAGAGCGGTCATTAAAAACATGAAAAAATGTATCTACGTGAGCTTCGACTTCGTTGCATGGTGTTGGAGTTGCTGTTGGTGCTGGCTCCTCCTAGGGTGGTGCGGCTTAGCTTCTGCTCTTATTGTGTTTTTGAAGATTTTCATCTTGTTGTTTTTTTAGGATTATCTGCTGCAGGTGGTGGTGGGCTAGTGCTGCTCCTTCATTTTCTTCCTAACCCATCTCTATTGTTGGTCTAGCTGATGTAGAAGATGACGACTCACCATAGGATGCTTTATTCTTCCTCTTCTATGCGGTTGACGGCTTCAATGTCCTGCTGCTCTTGAGATTCACTACATGAGACAACACAAAATCTAAAATACCTGACTTTGCAGGATTGGATGGCACATCACAAACTACATGCTCTTTCCTCCTGAAGTTATTAGGGTTGGCCTCGACTTATGCTAAAATACGAGTTTTTGTGGTAGTGAGGTTATCGAGCTTCTAGCTCATCTCTGCTAGGCTTTTCACTAATTAGGCCAAGCAGTCGAGAATTGGCTTCACTGGAGCAGCCTCTGGTTTAGACTATTGACCATGCTGGGAGTGATAATGTGGAGGCCTCTGATGGGAAAACTATGAACTATACTAAGGAGGAGGATGCTGGTAATGATGATGATGATGAGGAGGATACTGATTCTGTGAAGCAGCTGCGTAATTTTGATGTGGTTGGTACTAATGATACGTCGACTGCTGGTGTGAGTGAGTTGTCTTTAGGTATTCTGATATAGTGGAGTGTGGCACTGCAGAGGCTGGTTTTGGACAAACCTCCCACCGAAAGGTTGATGATATGGTCGAATAGCAAAGGACTGTCCCTACTACTATCTACTTGGACGAGCTAGTTTTGCATTATCATTCCAGATACAATTCACTTCTTAGATTTGAGGCAGTGGTGGAAAAAATGGATCATAAGATGGAAGATAGGGCTCAGACTGGTAGACGACAAGTTGTTGTTGCGATGACTGTGGTGGTTCCTGCTCCGAAGCTTGCATGTAATATACGTGCTGGACCTGAGGCTGCCCTGAACTCGGTTAAGGTGTCTGTGATGATGATGATGCCTCTTATGACTCATCAAGAGATACGACCGATGGGCTCACAAACTGCACGATATTGATCGTGCTGACCAACAACTCCAACTGCTTGGTAATTTGATCCAGCTTTTCCGGGTGCTGGGGTTCTCTGATTGATTACAAATAGTTTCTCGAGATCTTATGATTGTTTCTTAATAATATCAACTTTGGATAGGTGTCTCCCGATGATGATGAGGTTAGATCTCTCGTCCCTATCCGATTCCTGGGATGCCACCATGTTAATTGTCTTGTGGTTGAAGGTTATGAAAAATATCTGAATCACATCAAGGAAGCATGAAGATCACATCATATGCGATCGGGAGCGATCAATCATACTAGTGGATTGAGACAACAGAATTTAAAAATTTTAAAGCGATAATAAAACATGATTTGAGAATACTTCTCGAATCGTTTCATCCAAACCAAAAAGTAGATATAGGAATACCTCTTAAAGCATGGTTGCGATTGAAGCCACTAAACTAAGAGACCACCTGTCTCAGGTTTGACCAGACGGAGGAGACACTTGAGAGCATTTTGATGAGACGTGTCCTTTTCATAATCCAAGATGTTGATCCAAATGATGGATCTCCTAATTTCTTCACACGAAATATGAGTTCTTCTTCATGTACTAGAAGCACCGAGGAATATGAAGATCCACGAGCAGTCGAAGCGGCAGCACGATGGTGTAGCAATGATGGAGATCTTCCCTAGGTCACAAAGTGGATAACCACTTAGAGAGGGTGGGGGGGGGGGTATGATGATGAGATAGCGAGAGAGAGCTTGTGAATTCTATGATGTAAAAGAAGAGCTAGGGTTGCCCCTTGTTATAATATTTTGGGAGTCCATGGATCTCAATCCGTGGATAATACAAATCCAATGGTAGAGATTGATTTGTGCTTCTTTCAATGGACATGATTTTGTTGTAAAAAATACAACAACAAATGATTAAATTAATATATTGAATAATCATCGATATAAATTAATTCAATCAAATCAATAGGAATTAAAGGATTAGGAAAGTAATCAAGCTCCGTCCTAATAGGGTGGGGTGGGGGGGAAGCCACCATGAATTTGGACTATGGTGGACGTCCACCCTCCCTTTATGGAAGGAGTGCCTCTTTTTCTAATTTTTATGAGATGGTGTATCTCACATTATCCTTTAATTATTTATAAAAACTTTGAATGTAAATTAATTCACAAAAATAATTCCAAATTATTTTGTGAAATTTCAAACATGCCATTGGATATTTGTGAATCATATTCACACACCCAAAATAAAATGTAATTTGCATTTTTTATTTATTTTCCACTGTGAATCCAATTCATATCTACATTTAAATTGTAAATACCATTTATAATTTTCTCTCTCTAATATATTAGAAATCACATTTATAATATATTTGATTAATATGGATAATACTATCCACATTATTCATATCCTTGATTAGTAAATCTCATTTAATTATCTTGGATAATCATTCTAATGCACCTAAATAATATGAATCAAATTTACATTATTTATGATAATTAAATCCTATTTAATTGTCAATTCCTCAATGCTCAGATATACAATAAATCAATGGAATTATTCTTGAACTCTTTCAAGAATAATGCACTTTCTCTGCGGAAACTTGGAGATAAGGACAAGGTGATTGTACTTTACATGTATAATGACTTGGATATTGAGATCATATCTCAAATCCAGATATTGGGGACCTCTCAAAGATATCAATCTTCTCATTGCATATAAATCACATTCAAATCAATGCTCAACACTTGGACAAAGATCAAATTTCTCTACTGAGAGGGGTCACTAAAATCCAGACCTATTTCATCACTCCCTCATAATGGAAGCGTCATGATTATACAATATTTTGTGATCACATCACCCTTGAGTATTCTTAATACCCGTACATCCTGCATACTTGAATATCTAGAATAATACCTAAAATTTACATCAATTTTATATTGTCTTCTTCAGGGCTTTATCATCAAGTTTCTCACTCGATCATTGGTAGTTGGTATTGATCATATGCTTTCCAAAAGAATATATCAAACCTACAAATTCATATCCTGCTTCCAAAACAAGTTGACCATGCATAGAATTTGATTTGTCCCTACATCATGAGTGAGCTCATATCTTCCGAATCACAAGTGAACCTATTTGATCCCTTGTATTAATCATATGCCCTCATATGTACATCAACTCACTAGTGTATAGACCTTGATTAGGGCATCAATCTATAGATTGTCAAATGTACATACTCAGACATATAGTACATGTATATCCGATCAGAGGATGCATTCTTATATCATGGCAGTATACGACATAGGTCTTGGTTATCTCGATCTCGCTAAGTAAACTCTTTGACCTAACTTATCTGATACCGCCGAATCTCTCTTCCTATGTAGAGGACCTACATCAAGAGGTCAGTCAGATATCATCCTTTAGAGAAGGATTGTCATCTCCTTCTCAAGTTGGAGATCATATCTTAATAATCATTTGACGATACTTGATGAGTCCTCAATCTAACTCTTTAGATATTCATCAAGAACCATCCTCTATGATTCAATTATTGCATCAACAGTTGTATGATCATTAAGATGGTCATGTTACATAACTCTAACTATACTAAGGGACCTTATAGTGTATTCATTCGTTTAATCTCAAACATGGGGTGGAAAATAAATCAATAACTTTTTTAATATATCAAAGATTGCAATAATATTTATTGTTAAAATGGTTCGCCTCAGGCTCACATGGATAACAATCTCCCACTAGCCTTTAGAACCATTTATATACATTCCTTAAACCCATGCTTATTACACACTAGTCGAAAATCTTTTGTGTCAAAGGTTTGGTAAGGGGTTGTCAATGTTGTTGGTAGAGGCCAACTTGGTGATGATGAAGTCACCGTGCTTTTGAATCTTCCGAATGATATGGTATTTCCTTTCAACGTGTTTGCTCTTTTGATGCATCTGGGTATTCGCCTGAGATATGGATTCCATGTTATCACAGAGTAGTGTGATGGGAGTATCAAAGGAAACTACGTCAAGTTCCATGATGAACTTGCGCAATCACACCGCTTCCATTGCAACATCTGATGCGACGATGTATTCGGCTTCTGTTGTTGAATCGGTTGCATCGCCCTGCTTATTGCTTCTCCATCTCACATCACCACCATTCAAAAGGAACACAAATGCTGATGTCGACTTTCGATCATCAATATCAGACATGAAGTAAGAATCTATGTATCATAAGACTTGGAGATCACCATCTCCATATATCAAGATGCAATCTTGCACCTGTCTTAGATACTTACAGATGTTCTTCATTGCATTCCAATATTTCTCTCCATAACATGATTAGAAACGGCTTACAACTCCCACTGCATAGCATATATCTGGCCCTGTGCACATCATGACATACATTAAGCTTTCTACAACTTATGTGTAGGGGCACCCAACCATGGATTTCTTATCTTCAACACTTTAAGGAGCCATCTTTTAGACAGGTGGATACCATACCTTAAGGGAACGAAGCCTTTCTTGGAGTTCTCCATATGGGAACTTTCCAAGATCTTCTTAATGTACACATGTTGTGACAATCCCAAAATCCTATTTTATCTTTTTCTGAACAACTTCAGACCCAAGATATAAGAAACTTCTCTAAGATATTTCATCTTGAAGGTATGGGACAACCAAATCTTAACACTGGTCATCATCCCTATTTTATTCCCAATGATAAGGATGCCGTCTACATAAAGCATGATGAACACAATAGCACTCCCACTAAGCTTCTTGTACACACACGATTCATCAGGATTATGAATAAAATCATAACTCTTTATGGCTTTGTTGAATCTGATGTTCCATATACAAAAGTCTTGTTTGATCCCATAGATGGATATCTTCAGCTTGCATACTTTCCATTCCTAGGTTATGAAGCCTTGTGGCTGCTCCATATAGATATCCACCTCAAGGTATCCATTAAGGAAAACTGTCTTGACATTCATCTGCCAGATGTCGTAGTCAAGATATGCAACTATAGCTAGTAGTGCCCTTATGGACTTAAGAATAGCCATGAGAGAGAATGTCTCATAGTAGTCGATGCCTTCTCTCTATATGTAGCCCTTGTCCACGAGACGTGCCTTGAAGGTCTCTACCTTCCCATCAGGTCCCCCTTTTCTCTTGAAAATCCATTTACACCTAATGGATTTTACCCCTCTAGGTGGATCCTCTAGGGTCTATACATCATTCTTATGCATGGAGTCTATTTCAGACTTCATCGCTAGCATATATCTATCAGTGTCATGATCCGTGAGTGCTTCATCAAATGAAGTTAGATCATTGTCAGTTCCACCTAACACATGAAATTTATACCTTTCAAGTGGTACAACCACCCTCGAACTCCTTCGAAGAGGTAGGGCTGTTACATCTTCATTTACATCCTCAGTTTCTGGTTCAGGAAGCTCAGAATCTTCAGGAGATTCAATGAGTTCCTTAACTTCATTTTTATCTTAGCTCTTAAGGAAGCCATCCTCCAGAAATTTTACATCTCCAGAGACGAATACCTTTTGAGTCACAGGGTTATAAAGTTGATATCCAATGCCATCTTTTACATACCCAATGATGTAGCACTCTCAAGTGCGAGATTCCAACTTCCCTGCATCCACTTCTTCACATGGACCAAGCAAACCCCAAATCCTCAAGTGTCTAGCACTGTATTTGGTTCTATACTAAAGCTCATAAGGAGTTTTAGGTACAAATTTGCTAGGAATCTTATTCAGGATATATATTGCAGTCTCTATTGCATATCCTTGGAAACTAAGTGGTAAATGCGCTATACTAATCATTGAACAGACCATGACCATGATGGCCCTGTTGCATCTTTCAGTAACTCCATTAAGTTGGGGAGTTCCAGGAGTAGTGAGACTGGAGATAATTCCTCTCTCATTGAGGTATTCCTTAAATTCATCTGAAAGGTCCTCACCGCCTCGGTCATATTGTATCCGTTTAATCTTCTTATTGGTTTGGTTCTCAACCATATCCATGAACTCTTTAAACTTCTCAAATGTTTCAAAGTTATGAAGTATTAGGAAGAGAAGCCCCTATTGCGAATGGTCATCAATAAGCATCAAATAATTTCAACATCCATTTCAGATCACGGTATTGAACGGTCTACTAATATAAATATGCATTAGGTTAAGAATATCCTCACATCTTGTAACCTTGTTACATAAAGGCATCCTAGTCTTTTACCTCGAATACAATGTTTACAGGTATGCAAAGTTTAGACCTGTAAAAAATCCAAGGGTCAATCCTTTATCAATCTACTGATCCTATCAATAGATAAATGACCAAGGATTTAATGCCAAATCATGTTAGAATGATTTTCATCATCTTTATCTCTTTTAAGGTTTTTATCAGTGGTAGTAATGTTCGTTACATTTTCATCCAATGCACAATTCATAAATTTCACCAGAAGTTAGAACACCATATACAATATATATATTTATTACAAAAAAGAAATGAATACCCATTCCTGACTAACTTAGATACATATATAAGGTTCCATCTAACTTTCAGAATATAACGACATTCTTTAAGTACTAGGACTCTCCCACTAGATAATGATAGTCTGCAGGTCCCGACGGTGACTGGTGCAACAATTGCATCAAATTCCATCTAGATGACTATCTACCTTTCATCAAGATCCCTATTTTCCTGAAATATATGCAACAAATTGCATACATGAACAAAGCCAACAGAATCGATGATCCAACTACCTTCTTGCCCTATGAGAAAATTGGTTTCAATGATGAAAGTATAATTATTACATGCTGGGGATTTACCTTTCTCCATAGATTTAAGGTACTATGGGCCATTATGCTTCCAGTACCCCGACTTCTTGTAGTGATGACATACATCAGTCTTCTTTGATGCTATCAGTGTGGAAGCACTAGAAGACGAGCCAACACCTTGACTCTTCGCCTTCTTCTGGGCCAGAACCTTTTGGGACCCTTACTTCCGAACATGATTCCCCTTTACCAGTGCAACCATTGCACTGTCAGTGGGATTCTCTTTCTTCATTACGTCTTCTGTATACTCTAATGAAGCCATGAGTTCTTCGTTAGTCAAGTTTAACTTGTTCATGTGGTACGTTACCACATAGTTATCAAAAGACTTGGGAAAGACAACATAATGAAGTTAGACTGCATGTCTGCATGAATCTCAATCCCGAGAGTTTCCAGTTCTGACAAGTAACCAAACATTTTGATCACATGTTCATGAACGAAAGTCCCTTCCTGCATTTTGCCATGAATAAGTTCTTTCTTAACATTATAACGCTGTATGTGGTTTACATCTCCAAACATCTCTTTGAGATTCCAATTATATCCTAGAAATTATCCCTCTCCACATGCCGCTTTTGAAGCACATTAACACATTGGAGAGGGATCCCAGAATATAACATTTGGCCAATGAATGATCTTCATCATATTTTTCAATGAACTTGATTTCTTCCGATATCTCAGGGTCTGTGTGCTTGTTCTTGGATAGTACATAAGATATTTGATCCGTAGATAGAACAAGATCCAAATTACATATCCAATCCAAGTAATTTGGTTCAGTCAACTGATTAACCTCGAGGAGCCCACTGAGTGGGTTCTTGGACTTCATTGTCTGAAATTAAGAATGCAAAGTATTAGAATTTATAAATAATTATATATTCAAATATTAATTCTTTTATTAAGGATTTTAATCAAATTACTCTTGGATTTTCAACTCTGAAAGCTCATTCCCTTAATCACTTTCAAAGCAAGAGATATACCTATCCTTATATCTCTAGCAAGAACTAGGATATCCATTTTACCATTATTACATCCCAATAATATGAGAAACTGTAACTCAGATAAAAAGAAGCGGGAACCCATTCTGCCTCGTAAGTCCAACTTGCATTTCTCAATTTGATCTTTAATACCCGGGCCCACCATTTCTAAGGAGATGTTGACCCATCGTTAATTGAACCAACTGTCAACATGATTAGAACTTGCTTTGTACAATATAATATCACCCTGATAATATGAGAAACCGATATTAGGGTTAATACTCATACAACCTTACTCTTTCGAGAAGCAAAGAGCTCGATCCATGTGCGCTTGTATGCAGGAGCTATCACTTCGAACATGCGTCTCCTACATACAATACATGGTGACAGAACCCTTCGCCTTGATGAGAGACCATGGATGCCACTTTTGTGATCCTCCATATCATGTTCAAATTTTAATTAATTATTCATAATTGAGTGTTTATTTTAATTGGTCTAATTAATTTAATTATATTAAATTAATTATCAATCCAATTCAATCAACCAACACAAATAATTAGGTTTGCTTTATATTACTATATAGTATACACCCTCACAATTATGCATTATTCTATATTTTAATAATTAGAGTACAACTTGACTTACTCATATTATTCTTTCCTAAAAACGGATCCGACTAGTACACTCTAGTTATGTTGGGAGTTAGCATTTCCTTGACATGCAAGGTGCTAATTAGTAAAATAAGCTAACGTACCCGGACTAGACACCTTCACCATTTCGATTTATAAAAAAAACAAAATAATAACAATGTACTTGTGATGAATCACTAAATTTATGCATTAAAATGCATCCGTTGTAACACGAGCACTTAGCGTGTCATACAGAACCGAATGAATAATCTATGCAAGGAGGATTCGTCTTGAATTTATAACTTGGTAAGTCTAGGGTTGAACACAAGGACACTTGCCATAATACGATTATTCAGATATATAAATATCTAGGCTAAGCAAGTGATAATTCATTTAGGTCAAAACAAACAATGCACGAAATCAATGCATCACGAAATGAATGCTAAAACAAAGTGCATTTTCAAAGAAAATTTTATGCATGTTAGAAAATCAACAGAATGAACATAATGATAAAATAATAACACATGCAAATATACTCACCAATATACCCTAAAATGATCATTAAAACTTAAGCAAATATGTAATTTAATTCTAAGTCCAAGTGAGCACTTAACTAGAAGTCAAGTTTCATTTCATATCATTAATAACATCAATAATATTTCTAATTAATTAATCAAATAATTAGCATCAAATCAGATATTAAATAAATCCATATTAAAGAAAATCAAGCAAATATCACAATGAAACTGAAATCATCTCAATCGGATAAATGAAGCTCAAGTTATTCAAGTTTGAGTCTAGGGGATAATTGTGATAAAATATGAAGAGATCCTTATACATAGGTCCCTACATGGACTATTTTGTAAATATTAAAAATCATCTCTTGAAATTATGGAAAACCCCCTATACGGGGGCATTTTTGCAAATATGAGAAATACCGAGGTAAATTTGCAATTTGGCCAGGTTCGCATGCATGAAGCACGTACGATCTAGGTTCGGATGATAGTTGGCTCGATCGTAGGTTAGGAGGACACATGGTCGGCCTCCATGCTTCGAAGCGGGCTCGGTCCTGCCGAACCTCTTGGGTTGGTGCCAAGGCTGGAACATAATCAATGCCATTCGATCGTAATGATGGGACGATGATTGTAGCATGCAGCTTTGCCGTCCCCTTCCTTTTGCACGATGCAGATGGTTGGATTCCGAAGAGCCTCTAAATGCTCCACCGAGCTACTTCTTGCATGTTGAACATTGAAGAAGGTCTACTGGAGGTTGACAAAGGTCTGAGGAGTGTGGTGTTTGACAGATGGTGGCCGGAGGAGCGTATCAACGACCCATCACCGGCGAGGAGATTCTAGAATGAAGGCTCTTCAAAGATTTCAGTCATTGAAACTTCAGGTATCTGTGAAGTTAGGAAATACACAAAGGGTTTTCGTGCGTGCAATGTGAGGTGAAATGGAGGGCGGTTGATAACACAATTTTGCCTGTAGTTAATAATGACGTCGATTATAGAAAAACCACAAAGATAAAATCAGTTTGATCAAACAAAAATCAACGAAATAGGAGAGAGAGAAAGTGAAAATATGCGGCTTCTCTCCTATTTCATCTTCACTTTATTATTTAGCCAGGTAAGTGTGCATGGGTCGAACTTGAGGAGGCAATATATCAATACTTCAGTTTCAATAAAAGAAATAAATCTCGAAAATATTATCTTTATTCTTGATTTTACAAAAGACTCAAAAACTGACTCGAAAATAACTCGATTTTACGAAAATAAAATCATCGAAACAAAGCGAGGAAAAATCGCGAAAAAATACAAGAAATGGGTCTTGGGTAGTTGTGTAACTACCTAAAAATCGGGATGAAAATACAACAAAAATGATCTCCAAAACAACCCTAAAAGCTAGGGGTATAAACTGTATGGAAAAAGTTTATGTCTGTTACAAAACAGTCACTTAAAAGGACTAAAATGTAATGAAAATAAATTTTATTGCATTTAGGTCCCTACGCAGATACCTAAATGCAATTCTGGAAAGTATCTGGAGCGATGTGGAATTCTGGAAGCTCGCTGGGCTTATGATGCAATTTTTTTACTCCTTCATCTGACGGCTGAAATTATATCATATCTCGTGATCTGGTCCGTCCAATCTAGACACATGGCGTAAGCTTGTAGCATCTAGGTGTTCTTGAGATGTTCTTCCTCTTTCCAGCTGCTGGCGACCAATCTCCTTCACCGAATTATCCCTGACGAAGGACGCTGATCTTGGACCTCTGGCCGAGCCAGAGGGATGTCTCCTACACCCCTCGAGCTTGCCTATGGTGGATCTCTGCCGTAGGTGATCAAGATCGACGGCTAATCGCTGGTGAAGAAGGACGGTCCGGCTGAAACTTGGAAGTTGGAATGAAGATGATGATGCTTTGATCTTCTTAGGTATTGGATGCTCCATATGATGGTTTAATGGCTCCAAATGAAAGATAGACCTACAAATAAACTTTTTTTGCTCGATTTGCACGCAAATAGGCCAACAAACTTGAGAAATCTGCAAATCTAAAATGCTTTTCCAGAATAATGAAAGCAATGGCGTTGGAAAGAAATGAAATGATTTGAGTACGAATTGGATCGAATTTGGGAGGGTTTAGAGAAAGGCATCTAAGTATGGTGATTAAAGAACCTAATCACATGCTTATCTATCCTAATAACGGCTCAGATATCGAGAATTAAAAAGAGAAAAAGTGGAGGAACTCACATGGGAATGAGGTTGTATGAATATCGATGGTTGCTCGACGGGCTGTGATGGTCGGAGCTCTACGCGGTAGTGCATCGCGATGCAAGGCAGAAAACCATGGAACCCTCCTCCAGTCGATCCTCTTCCATGGTGGGCTGAGCTCGGGCCCTGTCACGACCAGAGTGAGGCAGGGCACGGTGGTGAAGATGTGTTGACAACCAAGTATATCTGGAAGCTGAGGCTTAGGAGAAGTTAGTTTGGAATTACCAATTTGAAGGGGGTTTTATAGGATGATAAGAGCGAGTTAGTTGATGGTCAAGGGTTGGCGTGATAGGTGGTAGTTAGGAGAAGAGATCTGAGGGTGGAGATCGGAGTTAGTAGTTATGGAATGGCGAGTAGAAATTAGAGAAGATAGGAGGTTAGAACAGCTCAATCGACCTGAGTTCTTTGAGGAAGATGAACCAGGTGTTGACACATGTCGACACCTGGTTGGATAGATTCAAGAAATATATCAATAAATAAGAAATAAATATTAGATAATGGTATTTTAAATAAGTATAAAAATGAAAGTTATAAATAATTAAATTATCTAAATTATGGTATAAGTAGTTTTAATAAACATTAATTAATTTACAAAATATAAAATATTATATTAATAAATAAGTATAAATAATACTTAATAAAGAGATTTTGGATTTTTAATTTAATAAATTAAAAAATATTATATTCATTTTATATTTTCTTAATTATTAAGTTTATAAATAAAGTATATAAGAATTTTTGTGGATTTTAATAATTTATTTAGATATATTAATAAATACCAGAATAAGTCATATAGTTCATTAATACATATAAATTAGTTTTTTTGATTTATTTTATATAATAAATAATCTCCAAAAATTATGAAATAAATTTGGGTTAAAATATAAAATAAAAAAATAATTAGAAATATAAAATCATTAAAATAATAAATAATATGTTCTAAATAAAATGCCAAAGAAACCTAATTGTGGTTAGGTCCCAAAACCAACTTTTTGCAAACGGACTCCAATTTTAGTGAAATCACTTTCATTAATTAGAGAATATTAGTTTATGAACTTTAAAGGTGAGTAGAGTGAAATTGGAGTTCGTATGAGTAAGTTATGATGTTCGGAAATTTGGATTTTGAGAATTTACAAGTTGGATTTCTTGGCATACATACAAGATTATTTTTGACTTATTTTTATATTTTTTCTGTACATTTTTAGAAATAATTAGGAAAAGAGTTTGGTGAAAAATATATTCATATGAATTAATTAAAAATCTTTAAAGTTTTTATATTTATTGGATAATTAATGGAGAATGTATGAAATGTGAAATTGATTATTTTTATTTGTTTTCTTCATTATCTCCCCCTACTTGTTTTTTTCTCGACCAATCCATGCTGACTTGGTCTCGGGGATTAGGATATAAATATATCTTTCAGCTATATTTATTTTACAAGTCACATTGTACATATATACATATCTATAATTTGCCTTTATTTTTTTTATTTTTATTCTTTTATTTATTTACATGATTTTTATGCATGAAAGTGCATTTTTATTCATGAATGGGATTTTGGTAAAAAGTGAAATTTAATGGAAATTTACATGTATTTGTTAAGGGTTTTAAGACAAAATGCAGACAGAATGTTAATGAATCGTGGATTCATCAACCTCCTATACTTAATCTTTGCTAGTCCCTTAGCAACACTTATTTGAAAAAAAAATGGGAAAAAGGAAGAAAGTTAGAATGAATTTATTTTCCTAAACAAATTCATGAGAACAGACAAATGACAGAGCTCGATCGGGCTTGAAACAAGCATTTTGTCGGAGCCTTATCTAGGATTAGGATTTTAGCCTCAACAGTCCTCAAGTTCCACAAATCTTTGTTTAAGTTCACCTCAACAACCAATTCAGATTCACTCATTTATATTGCAAACTCTATCAACCTTGAAATCAATCTGTGCGGTGTGTGAATTGTTTTAGCTCTTGTTGCTTTGAAAGACGCGAAGAAACTACCCATCCCAACCATACACTCCTATTGGTTCCTCATCGAGCTACTCTTTCCTCAAGGAGGGAGGTATTCCCTTCTGATGTCAGTTCGTGCTATGTCCACAATCGAATATAGATAGAAAGTAGAAGAATGAGAAAAGAACTAGAGTGCGACCAATGTAGATGCATCTCCTTGTGAAGCCCAACCGGTGTAGCTAGATGTGAAGGCTTTTTGGTGGAAGCTCGGACCATTGTGGTCGTATTTGTATGTTGTGGCTTCTTCTTTGAATTGGCTTTGTAGTGTTGCTTGCACTGCATTCATCTCTTTGTGCCTCGACGGATATAACATCTTTTCATTCCGTCCATTTTTTGAGGTCTTGGAAAAATTGTGTCAGCAGATCCTTCCCTCATCCGAAGCGACTATCGCAATCCCAATCTCTTTCATCTTTAGACGTCAATGCCACAAAGACAAGGATAGAAACACACTACCAAAATGGATTGCCCTTCGCTGCCCCATGCAAGTTGAGCTAAGTGCAAAGTGCATGTGTCCAAAATTGGTTCACTGATGAAGAGTTGTACAGATGACACCAAGTGATCTATTTAGGCACTTTTCGAGTTGACTTCCCAAACATGGTCTCATGGAACCCAAAGATTTAAGTTAAAGACCTGAAGAGTCCAAATTCCAGTTCCTAACTAGGCTCCTTACAATGATATCAAAAGCCGTAAGTAAGCTCCATCCTTCAGACTTTTCTCAATCTTTAGTTCTAGAAATCAAACTTATTCTGAAAAATGCTAATACAAATGCAACCATATTTTTGCGAAGTATATTTTCTGAATTTTACTCATTTATATGGATTTTAAGGATTTTGTAATTTTTACGGATTTTAGACTTTACATTTTTTATGGATTTTGTGATTTTTGTAAATAAGTTTATGTACAAGAATTTTACAAGATAATTTACCCAACTTTTATTTAGATTAAATAACTTATGGATTTTACAAATTTTATATACAAAGGATTTTATAGGAATTACATGAATTTTACACATATTTTAATATATATATAGGATTTTAAATAAGTGTTATACATACTTTAATTTCGCATTTTAAATTAAGGATTTTAAATAAGGATTTTAAAAATGTTTTACTTCTTTACAAGGATTTTATAATTAATTTAATTTAAATAGGTGGATTTTAACTTACCCTCACCCTCTTTTTCTGGATTTTATAGATATAGAAAATACATAAAAGTACGAGTTATGGAAAAAGTATATATAAAATATACACACCCCCTATGCTTAGCTTGTGCTATGTCCTCATAGCGTCAAAAGAGAAAAAGGAGGACATAACTCGTGCTAAGTAAAAGTGGGTGAAAAAGAATAAGTAAAATGAAGTCAGTCAACCCCCCTATACTTACGATTAAGTAATCGTAAGTATAGTGGAGCAAAAACGAGGTGACTGAGGAAAAAGAATACACAACCGAAAGAATAAAAGGAGAAAAAGAATAACGAAATCATCGAAACCACTCGGTCCCCCTTGTACTTAGGATAAGGTATCCTAAGTATAGAAAAGAGTGTGGCTAAAATTAGGGACCAATGATTAGAATAAAAGAAAGGATATACAAAAGAAAAGTAAAAAATTGAAAACGAGAATCAGCGGGTAATCGGTCCCCCCTATATTTAGGATCTAGTATCCTGAGCATATAAGACGAACAAAAATGGGGACGATTGTAATCTATAGAGGATATACAGGTATGTACTCCAAAAAACTGAATGGCTTCACAAGTCTCTGTACAGGATGAGATGAAGTGGAAGAGTAGTCACGCATCCTGTACAAAGTAGATCACTTCGCCTCGGGTTAGATGATCAGTGGTCTCCACGAAGTGCTTCAACATCTGCCCATTCACTGTAAACGATTCTGCACCAGGTGACACATCTGATATAACAATACTACCATTCGTACACCGTTCTGACTATATACGATCCTTCCCACTTGCTCTTTATTTGCCAGGAAAAATTCTCAACCGTGCATTGAACAACCAAACTTTCTACCTAGGAACAAAGTTCTTGTGTCGGATATGTCAATCATGACATCGCTTCACTTCGTCCTTATAAATGAGGGTGTTCTCATATGCCTGATTTTGAATTTCTACCAGCTCATTCATATCTAACTTTCTCTTGTCTTCTGCTTTTTGTAACTCTAATGAAATTTCTCTGATAGCCCATTCAGATTTGTGCGTGATCTCTACGAGCAAATGGCATGGCTTCCCATAAACTAATCTGAACAGTGAAGTTCCCAAGGGAGTCTTATATGCAGTACGATAAGCCCAAAGAACTTGGTCTAGAAGCTGTGACCAATTCTTCCTATCCGGTCGTACTAATTTTTGGAGAATAGATTTCACCTCCCTATTTGAAACTTCAGCCATGCCGTTTGTCTGTGGGTGGTAAGGGGAAGCTACTCTGTGATCAATAGCATAACTCTTTACTAGCTTTTTCACCTCATTATTAATGAAATGGCTATCCTCATCTGAAATGAGAGTACATGGAATACCGAATCGCGAAATAATGTGTTCCCTTAGGAACCTGCATACTGTCTCGCTGTCAGCAGTTCTTATGGGCATAGCCTCTACCCATTTGCTAACATAATCTACAACGAGAAGTATGTACTCAAAGCCGTTGCTGGAAGGAAACAGTCCCATAAAATCTATACCCCATGCATCAAAAATCTCGCAAATAATAATGGGTCACATAGGCATGGCATCTCGAGCACCAATCGTCCCTACGACTTTCTGACATTCTGCACAACTCTTCACAAATGTGCAAGCATCTCTAGTAAGAGTCGGCCACCAAAATCCACTCTGAAGTACCTTCTGCGCTGTCCTCTTCCCCGACTGATGTCCTCCTGCCTATAAGGAATGGCACATAGTGAGGACACTGTTGTATTCCTCCTAAGGAATACATCACCTGCAAATATAATTCGGTCCTTGACGAAAAAGAATCAGATCCTTCCAGTGGTAATATCGTGCCTCAGACACTAGCCTGTCGACTCGGTCTTTTGAACAACCTTGTGGACTCTTCCATGTAACCAGAAAGTTCACTACGTCTGCGTATCGAGGAAGTTCTGTAACTGCAAAGATACTCTCATCTGGAAATCTCTCTGCAATCTCTAGCGTGTAATCATCTGAAGGCTGCTCTAACTGTAGAAGGGAGAGGTGATCAGCTACTACGTCGTTGACCCCAGGTTTGTCTCTAATATCCAAGTGAAACTCCTGAAGTAAGAGAATCCATCTGAGAAGCCGTGCCTTAGCATTCTTCTTTTCCATTAAAAATCGGATAACTGAGTGATCAGTATAAACAATGATTTTAGAGCCAAGAAGATAAGATCTGAATTTATCTAAAGCAAACACTACTACCAACATCTCTTTCTCTGTTCTTGTGTAATTTCGATATGCATCGTCTAGAGTATGGCTGGCATAGTGGATGGATACTAGAAGTAAAAATCCGTTCCTCTGCTGTCCTAATACAACCCCGACTGCAAAATCTGAAGCATCCGTCATGATCTCAAAGGGTAGAGACCAATCGGTCGGCTGTAGGATAGGAGTACTAATAATAATCTCTTTTAGTGTGAGGAAGGCATGAAGACTTTTATCATCTAACAAGAACTTGATGTCTTTGCCTAAAAGTCCAGTTAACGGTCGGGCAATCTTAGAGAAGTCCTTAATAAACCGTCGATAAAAGCTGACGTGCCCCAGAAAAGACTGTATCTGCTTACATTGGATGGTGGATCGAGTCGTTTTATGACATCCACCTTGGTAGGGACAACCTTCATACCTTGCTTGGAGATGACATGCCCCAACATGATCCCGTTTATAACCATAAAATGGCTCTTTTCCCAAGAAAAAATGAGATCGACCTCATAATATTTATAAAGAACTTGGTCTAGGTGCGCTAAACAATCGTCAAAGGACTCACCATAGACCGAAAAAGCATCCATAAAGATCTCGAGGAAATCACCGACTATGTCCATAAAAATGACAAGCATGCATTGATGAATACCCATTCATCACTCTTTATTCTTTTATTTTAGCTACAAAACCTTTGCCAAACACATGTATATATTTGTAAATACCAATAATTATCAAATTGCATGCATTGTATAAAATTAAATAATTAGCATCTTTCTGTGCATAAATAAAAGAATAAAGAATTAAAAGAAAAAGAGGGAGATATTTAGAATAAATATTGAGCAACCTAATCCCAAGGGAGGGCTCAACATGGGCCTGACCGCATAAAAACCCAAGTAGAGGGAGATAAGGAGGCTCATGTGTGTAAATATACCTATAAATAAATAAAAATATTCTCCTCGAAAAATAAAAATAAAAATGGGTTGTATTTATTTGTAAATAGTTGTAAATACAAAATCAAAATAAAAATAAGAAAATTAAAAAGAAAATAAAAACATCCTTCCTTGTTTATATTCACCATGTACATAAGACCACATATCTATTTTATTATCCCTATAAATAAATAAATTAAAACCTCATAAAAATTGTACATACTCTATATTTCATGGTGTAAATAAGTAAAATAAAAACCATAAAAATAAAAGTAAATTAAAAAGAAAATAAAATAAAATCAATTTCCTTCATTGTATATATACCACATATGTATATAAATAAAAATATTTATTTACCCCTTGTAATTAAATAATAAAAATAAAATAAAAATATATTTTTGTTCCCAATTTTATGTTATAAATAAATAAAATATAAAATTGGAATAAAAATGGACAAAAATAATTAATTAAAAATAAAAAATTAAAAATCTATATTGTATATACCTATGTATATAATTCTATATTGTATATACATTATTTTTATTTTAAAAAAATTAAATAAAAATCACAAAAAAATAGTTTAAAAATAAATAAATATTTTTCATATTTTGAGTTTTTCTTAATTCGGCCATTTTCTATTTTTAATTTAATTTCCAAATCTTTTACACATGGCCGCTTTCCATTGGTCCACGGGGGATGTTGACCCCCGGTCAACTCCCCCCTGGACCACTGTCCCCCGGATCTGCACGCCCGACCCGATTTCTCCCATTTCTCGCGTCACGATCCGATCACTAAACCCCTTAACCCCGAGTCCTATTTCTTCCCGATTCATCTCTGATCCACACCCGGGGTGGGTTTAAGGGGTCCGAGGCTCTGATAAGCTCGCCCGACCCTCTCTTAGCCGGACCCCTAGCCGTATATAGTCTAAGCTCTGCCCGCACCTTCACTCATCTTTGGCTCCCCATTCCCCTACCCAATACCTCCACCACCTTCGCCTGAGTGACAGCTCGCGTCCGGTGGTTTCGCAGCGAGGTGAGAGTGATCGGACCATCGATCCGGCGACCTAGCACCGCCGTGCGCTGCCCACTGCGTGGTGCTCGAGCCTCAGGCATCGACGACCCTCGAGGCAAGGACCAGGAGCTTCAACAGCTTCTTCCCAGTCAACATCGACCATCAGGTAGCCTTAGCTTCCTTTCATTTTAGTCAATTTCCATTTACGCCCAAATTAGCTCATCGCCGTCGACCTTCGATTCCGACCACACCCGGCACTATCTTGATCATCGGAGTCGACGTCCACCTTCTCCCTTCTCCCACGCACATTCTACACCCCTTCATCCAACCCCAGTTCGCACAGGAACTGGGATTGGAGCTCCTCCGCCGTCGCTTCGCCGGAGCTCCCCCATCTCGACGCACCGACCACCCCCATCACTTCTAATCGGGTCGAGGCACTTTGCCCTCGACCCAGGAGTGCTTTTGTGTCATTTTGTAGGTCTGAGGAGGACCATATGAGGTCCCCCACATTCAGCACAGGAGCTTCAGCTCCGCCGACGTCGCTGGAGCTCTCTGGAGCCTCCCAGCGTCATCGGAGGAGCCCTACAGACACGGGAGGCCCGTGCGATCATTCTACACCTATCAGCAGCCCGCGAGGAGGTCCATCGCGCGCACATCAGGCCGACGAAGTTCGTCGGCCATCTATTCTTCTTGGACCCTCCAGCACCGTCCGTTCCGCCACCACGCTCCAGATCTCACACAGACCGTCCGATCGAGCTCAGAAGTCTTTCACCAACGTCTACCGTCTGATCACCACGTGGAGGGACCTGAAGCATCGGATCAGTGAAGGGTTAGTGCCATCGTCTAGAGCCGTTCGATCACCACGTGACGCGCATCCAGCCCATCTACGAATAAAGGGTAATTTACCCTTAGCCCTTAGCCTTTTTTTATTATGTAGCCCCTGTAAATATTTTCGTAGTTTATTTTAGTTTGGAACATTTGCATAGTGGACCTGGTAGTTTTTGTTAATTGCATTTCTACCCCTGCTTGTTGTGGTCACGTGCATCGACACGTGTATTTTTAGTGAAATTGCATGTAATGGCCTGTACTTTCTGATGGTTATTGATTGAAAAATCTTTTTAGATATTTGCAAATATGCCCCTGTGAGTTTTTTAATTGTGCATGTGCCGAATTTCTTGGGCTTTTTATACTTTCGTCCCTAGACTTTTAGTACGTGTTACTAATAGGTCCAGGGACTTAAGTTAATTACAGATAGGTCCCTAAGTGCCCCAGATACGTGCCTTGCACGTGCCAACTTGGATTTTTGCCCCTGGACCCTCTAGGTTTGCTTATTACTTTTAGGCCCTCCAAAGATACTTTCCTTACAATAAGGTCCCTATGACTGTGGGCTCTTGATTATTTTGAATAAAATATCAAATCTACTCCAAATCAAATGAAAATTTGATACCGTGGCTCCTGCCACTGTGTAGAATTTTCACTGAATTTTGGGAAATTTTTGGAGCCCTTTTTCTATTTTTAAAAAATTCAAAAACACCCATTTTTCTTACTGTCTAGATAGAAAATTCGTAAAAAATATAAAAACATCTTTAAAAATTACAAAAAATCAGAGTTTGTTTATTTTAGTGTGTTTGATTTTCTGACCAAGTTTGGTCATTTTTGGACTTATAAAAATTATAAAAATTGTAAAACCCCTAAAAACTCATAAAAATTCTAATAATTCGTAGAAAACTCCAAAATCATAAACTCAGTCTATGAATTTTCCTTGTTGTCTTTAGTTTATACGAAAAATACCTTCAGGCTTAGTCGGCCATTTTGCATTTGATTTTGGCCCTCCAACCCTAACTGGACAACATCAGTGTTTTTAATCCTTCTTTCATTTTTATAAAATTCCCTAAAAATCAAGAAATACCAAAAATTCACCAAAAACAGTAAAAAATATAAAAACTCTAAAAATATTTTTGTTTGAATTTTTGGATTAATTTTGAGTGTTTAAATAATTAGTCAAAGTTGCTTGTTTTGGTTGTTTTCCTATTTTCTTTATAATTAAAAATTTCAAAAAATATAAAAATATTAAAAATCCACCAAAAATTCCTTGCTTTCATTTTTATTTGTTTTTGACTACTTCGTAGGCCGCAAGGCCAATCCGTGCTCCTTGAGTTCGACCCTGGTCGCTATACCAGGTTAATCCAATAACGAGACCGCTACCTTGAGTTTTATCGTGTTTTGATCTTTATTTGGTGGTCTGATATTTTTCTTGTTGAGCTCTGAATCCCGAGCGACTGAGGTCGCAACGACCGCAGATATACCTGATTTACCTTGCTCGCTCGGCTCGCTCATCAGAATGGCGCCATTGCTGGGGAGCACGGCTTAGTAGTCAGTTTTGATTTTCTTGTTATTTTGTTTTCTTTTTCGCGGATTTCCGCGGCTCTTGCTGAGTCCGCATCTTTTCGCGGCTTTTTATATTTCTTTTATTTTTTTTGTTTTATTCTATTTTATTTTCTTTTCTTTTATTTTTGTTTTTTATTGTTTTTGCTTGTTTATTTTTATTTTCATTTTTGCAGATATACCCTGTTTTCTTTATTTTATTTTATCTGTTTTAATTTTTATCTGGTATTTGACACTCTTTTGTTTTCTTGCGAGGACCCGAGGACCGAGGCGGTTACTTTCGAGGAGCCGGCGCAACCACGGTGATCGGAGGCGGCTCCCTTCTGCACGGAGCCGCAGGAGAACGCAAGGAAGCATCTGAGTGTGGGAGGATTAGTGTAGCTTTAGATTAGGTTTTATTTCAGTACCATTTGAACTATTGTAATAATACATGGACAACAGGACTATATCGGACTTAGACACTTTCGGGGTCTGTTTCACCGAGCACCAGTGTGCTCGGGGGACCCCTTAGTTTCCTTTGCGATTTTTCGTAGTTTTGATTTTTCACTGCCTTTTCCGGTTTCTCGTGGATTTCTCGAGCCCCTAGCCTTAGGATTTTCTACTTGATTGTGACGTAATATATAGGATCCAAGCACCCTAATATATCTGCCTGTTCCTATAGTTCGGTAATTGGACCTATAATAAAAGATTAATAAAATAGTTGACTCACTTCCTTCAAGCCTTCGTGCCGCAACCCACCCTGCCAAGCGCTGCTCCTAAACCTGATTTGTCGAGAGGAGGAGGGGTAGATCGAGACCGGACTCTTTGGATTGGAGGCTGGTGATCAACTAGTTGTTCTTTCGAGTTGAATTGCCTGCTTAGGGACTCGGTTTTCAGCTTGCACCATTTAGCTAGTTTATTTTCTGTCTTTAAATTCTGCGCGGATCATTTTGCATGTAGACTACTGGAGTCAGGTACGCATTTCTTACTCTACACGCATCATTGATTTCATCGCGCATAGGCTTTTTCGACTTCTCCCCCTTGATTTTTGGACTTAATAACCAAGAGAACCGAAAAATTTGTTAGGCGATTTTGCTTTTATTGAAAAATACCTAAAAATAAAAACAATAAAATTTGGGACTGCTAACTCTATAGACCCTAAAAGACACCACACCTAAAAATTTGACTTGGGGGGAGCAACCCCCTCATTGTCTGGTTTGCTTGCACGAGAGAGTGACCCGAACACTAGGATAGAGCCCTCCGATATTCTTCTCGACTGATTACCGGCTATTTCTGTACGGGACAGTCGGTTGAGAAAATATCAGGTTACCCAACATGTCACATAATCACTCTGCTATCCTGACTGATCACCAAATAAAATTGACAAGATAATTGACCAAGCCTTTACGGTCTTCAGCTCGCGTTGCGTTGGTGAATCGGGGGTTTGCTTGCGATCATAGTTGTTACCAGATCTCATCCGTACAACTCGCCAGATCAAGATGATGGGCAGACAATCTCTTAGGCAGCCTCTGGCTGCACCGCTTTCCAACACGTCTACCCTCTCATCTAAGTTGGTTCGCGAGAGCCGAGAGCTGAGACCCGCTCTTCGAACCCGAGTTCGACGCCACCCTGTTCCCCCTCGATCCCCCTTCTTTTGAGTCCGAGATACCAGTGCCAGAGGAGAGACAGACAGGTGATTTATTGGCACCTGAGTTTGGATTCTTTGGTTTTGTAGAGACTATGGCCGGCAACAGTGACGACTGCACCAGAGGTCCCCAGCATGATCAGACTTTCATTATGGACCAGGGTGCAATCAACTCCACCCTGATCGCCTCCCTCGAGACAGTGCAGCAGCAGTTGAGGGATCAGGGAGCATTCATGTTGGACATGAGGCGAGAGATGGAGCAGTTGAGAGCCGCTCGCGAGCAGCGCGAGCCCGGAGATGGGCCGAGGATACCCGACCACGCGGCAGCCGCCGCAGCAGCCGCCGCAGCCGTAGCAGCAGATCCACCGAGACCGATGCAGGAGTTACACAACCCCGGATCGACCTTGATGCATCACTGGGTTGTTCTACCAGCTATCGTGGGGGACTTCAAGTTCCCCCCGAACACTTTGCAACTCCTCCTCCGGTTCCATGGGCTCGCCACCGAGGAGCCCCATCTCCAACTTCAGGAGTTTCTGATGATCTGCAACACAGTCCACGACCGTCAGGTGGACCAGGATACCATATGGATGATTGCCTGCCCCTTCTCCTTAGCAGACAGAGCAGCCACATGGCTGAAGCACTTGGGGAAGTTCGTCTACACCTGGGAGCAGCTCCGCACTGAGTACTTGCACAAGTACTACCCCCTCGGGCGGACGGACGCCGCTAGAGCCCTGATCAACAACTTCTCCATGCTCCCCAACGAGCAGTTTCACGAGGCATGGGAGAGGTTTCGAGAGCTGACCGACAGATGCCCGCTCCATGACATTTCCAAGCCGAACCTTGTTCAGAGCTTTTTCAGCGAGCTGACACCAGAGCTTTAGGGCTTGGTGAACGCTTCTTGTGGCGGGTCCTATTTCGCCAAGGATCACGATCAGGTCTGGGCCATCTACGAGGAGATGGCTGAGAACTATATGGTGATGTCCCAGACCAGATTGTACACACAGGGACGCCAACAGCCACAGACCGTGCAGTACCATAGGATAGCACGGGTCGACACCGGTCCATCCAGTTCGTCAGCGGCAGTAGCATAGGCAGAGAGTTTAGCCGCAGACATGGGGATCATCAGCGAGAAGCTGGACCGGATGGAGATTATCGAGAAGAAGCAGTGACAGGGTATCACGCAGATGGAGAAGATGGCACAGACTCTGAGTGACCTGAAGACACAACTCATGTGTCTCCAGGAGGCACAGACGGCTTCACATCCTCGTCTTCAGGCACGAGACGAACCGAGTAGCATCAGCAGCTCGTCCCAGCGCTCCAGCTCCCACCAACAGCCTAGACAGGTCCATCTTGTACATGCGGAGCCGTACCAGCAACAACAGCTTTCCTACCAGGCACCACCATCCACTGACACTCAGATGGTGGTATACCAACCGGATCAGCCTCTGGTAGTGCTTCCGCCACTCCAATACGATTCAGAGCCGTTGATGGATGTCAACGGGATTTGGTACGACCGCCCCCAGCCCGGTATCCGACGAGACCATCCCAGATTCTGGTGGACAGCCGGAGGTGTCCAGCCCCAGCAGCAGCCGTCAGGACAGGGTGGTCAGTACAACCATCAGAGGGATCACCAGCAGCAGCAGCCACCAGCATACACTCAGCAGCAGCCACAACAGTCATAGTCATATGGTCCTCGTCCCTATCAGCAGGGACAGTCTTGGAGGCGTGATCAGCCTCATCAGCCGCAGCATCATCCACAGTCTTACCCCTCTCACACACAGTAGCAGTAGCAGCCTCACTTCCAGAGAGGCTACCCGTCAGGTTCTCATGGGCCATCCTATGAGAACCCCGCCTTGGATGACATAGCCCACCTCCTCACAAATTAGCAGGCTACATTCCGACGGGAGATGGATGAGTTCCGCCAGGAGATGCGGGACATTGTGAGAGGGAAGGTCGCCATCCCTGCCCAGATTGAGCCGAATCCCAACAACCTCAAGAGGAAGTCTGAGCAGGTAGTTTGTACTGAGTATGCCACTCCTAGTGATACATTTGGAGATATGTCTGCATATTTGTTTGATACTGATTTTGTCACACTTAGAAGCGGTAGGATGCCAGCAGGCAGTGACTCGTCTGAGCGACACCCTGAGGATATTTCCAGAGCGCCAGGCAAGGAGGAGAGCGGTACTGAGGCCGCTAGAGATGATGACAGTGGTACTGATGCCACCACGGATGTTGATCCCACCGGCGGTACTGAGGCCGCCGTTTCACCAGTTGGAGGAGGTGGTACTGAGGCCATCCATGTTGCCGAGCCAGAGAGCGGTACTGAGGCCGCGAGTCTTCCAGCCGAGGGTGATGCTGATGCCACCGTGTCTTCTGAGAGTCCTGTAGTTTTTTCTTCTGCACCTGTATCTCAGAACACTTCTGGAAATAGAGGAAAGGGTTTATTTTCTTCTGGTCCCACTGTGGTGCATGATGTATGTGTGGATCCTGCCGTCGAGCAGCTCAGACCCGTTCCTAGTCCTTCATCTGATAAGGACCCTGTGATCCCCTTTCCTAGAGCTCTTCAGATGGGGAAGGGGAAGAAAATTGAAAATCCAAAAAAGAGGCAGCAGGAAGAGTTCAACCAACAGATGATAGATCGTTTTCACATTCAGCTAACTTTTCAGGAGGCTTTGCAGCACATCCCTCTACTCCAGCGTTCTCTCAGAGACAGGACTACCGTTAGGAGGAAGAGGAGGAACCACCATTCAGAGATACATGTGCTGACCAGTGCTACTTGTTTCGCGATCCAGAACCGTCTGCCGGCCAAGAGGCCAGATTCCAGAGCCCCATATGTCAGATGCCATATCAGAGAGCAGAGGTCCGACCGTACTCTATTAGACAGCGGATCATCGATCAACCTACTTCCGGCAGCCCTCCTCGACCGCTTCGAGTTGGGCACTCTTCGACAAAGCATGACCGTTCTTCAATTTGCTGATCGATCTGTCAATAGGCCGAAGGGGTTGCTGAGGGACGTTGTCGTCACGATTCAGGGTCTGCAATTCCCCATGGACTTTGTAGTATTGGACATGGAGATCCCTGAGTCAGTGACCAATACCCCCATCATTCTCGATCGCCCGTTCTTGGCCACAGCCAAGGCAGTGACCGACCATGATAACGGGAAGGTATACTTTCGCGTCGAGGGCGAAAGTGTACAAATAGAGACGGTCGAGGACAGCAGAGCCAGAGACAGAGCATGCTCAGAGACCACTTCCGATACAGAGCATATGACAGATGCTGGGCCAGACATCCACCAGGACTGCGACTTTGTGATTACAGATGATGAGGTAGTATGGGCAGATCCAGATGCACAGGCTATCCTCTCACTTTCAAAGTCCACTGATGCAGAGACGCTAGCAGAGGAGAGCTTGAAGAGCACAATCCTGGTCCAGGATACTTTTGAGGCAGCATAGCCGGTTCTCTACCACGAGACTTTTTGTGATGATGGTGGTACTGAGGCCACCTTGGATGATACAGATCCCTCGGAGTCAGATTTTGACTGGGCATATTTTGATGATTACATACCAGATATGACTTCCACTGAGCCTGCATCTAGGGAGGAGGTAGATGCCGAGCAGAGCAGAGACAGTCCATCAGGGCAACCTTCTCCAGATTCAGAGAGTGACTGAGAGTTTCAGTTCTCCCATGCGGAATTGGCAGCGTTCACGCAGAGTTTTCAGAGGCCAGATCCACCAACACTCAGTTGTCCAGAGCTGAAGCCACTTCCTACGTCGCTGAAGTATAGGTTCCTTGCGGGTGAGCGTGAGATGTAACCAGTCATTATCTCCGCCGATTCGACTGGAGAACAAGAATCCCGTCTGATGGGGGTTCTTGAAAAGAACCGCAAGGCGATAGGATGGAGCGTAGAAGATCTCCAAGGGATAAGTCCGACCCTGTGATCCCACCATATCTATCTCGAGGATGAGGCGAAGCCGTCGCGTGAGTTCCAACAGCGGCCGAACCCAAATCTGAGAGAGGTTGTCATGAAGGAGATTTCAAAATGGTGGAGCGCCGATTTTATCTACCCCATCTCTGACTCCAAGTGGGTCAACCCTTTGCATGTGGTGCCCAAGAAGACGGGCATCACTACAGTGGTCAGCGAGTCTAGAGAGGAGATTGCTACACGGGTACCCACTTCTTGACGAGTCTGCGTTGATTACAGGAGACTCAACCAGGCCACCAAAAAGGATCATTTCCCCCTGCCCTTTATAGATCAGATCAATGAGAGACTGGCAGGGAAGAGCCACTATTATTTTCTGGATGGGTACCCCGGTTACAACCAGGTGGCCATCACTCCCGAGGACCAGGACAAGACGACCTTTACCTGTCCCTTCGGCACATATGCCTTCCGACACATGCCATTTGGGCTATGCAATGCCCCTGTGACTTTTCAGAGATGCATGATGTCGATCTTTTCGGACATGGTAGGGGAGTGCTTGGAGGTCTTCATGGATGATTTCTCGGTTTACGGCGATAGATTCAACTCCTGTCTTGACTACCTAGATCGAGTACTTCAGCGATGTATAGAGGTTCACTTGGTGCTATCTTGGGAGAAGAGTCACTTCATGGTGACTCAAGGGACGGTGCTTGACCATATCATCTCCAACAGGGGCATGGAGGTTGATCCGGCCAAGGTAGATGTCATTAGAAAACTCGCACCGCCATCCAATTTGCGGCAGTTACGAACTTTCCTTGGGCACGTCGGTTTCTACCGGCGATTCATTCATGATTTCAGTAGGATTGCCCGACCGTTGACTGACCTGCTAACGAAAGACACCGAGTTCCTTGTTGATGACAAGTGTCTTTCGTCCTTCGAGACTCTCAAGAGATGTGTTGTTGAGGCTCCTATTCTTCAGCCACCTGATTGGTCTCTCCCATTCGAGATCATGACGGATGCCTCCGATTTTTCTGTGGGGGCTGTGCTGGGACAGAGGAGGGATGGAGTTCCATTTGCTATTCACTACGCTAGCCGCACATTGGATTCCGCGCAGCGGAACTACACAGTCACAGAGAAGGAGATGCTAGCCGTAGTCTTCGCCCTAGATAAGTTCAGATCATACATCATTGGATCTAGTGACCTTGTATACTGATCATATCGCCATCAGGTACCTCATGGCAAAGAAGGATGCCAAGGCCAGACAGACTAGATGGATCCTTCTACTCCAGGAGTTCGACATAGAGATCAAGGATAAGCCTGGAGTCAAGAATGTGGTGGCGGATCATCTCTCCCGATTAGAGCATCTTGAGGATTCTAAGCAGATTGACCCTATTTGTGAGACCTTCCCAGATGAGGCGATCCTTGCTATCGCATCTCTCCCGTGGTATGCCGATATTGTGAACTTTCTTGTTGCTAAGAAAGTTCCACAAGATTGGCCCAGGCAGAGGCTTGAGACCTTCCTCGCGAAGGCCAAGTCCTACCACTGGGAGGATCCCATCCTTTACCACGAAGGAGGGGATAGCGTCTGGCGTAGGTGCATTCCTCAGGAGGAGCACCATAGCGTCCTCACTTACTGCCACAAGCTTGAGGCAGGAGGACACCACTCTGGGAGGAGAACGACACAGAAAATGCTCCAATCCGGCCTATGGTGGCCTACCCTCTTCAAGGACTTTGATGAGTTCGTGAAGAGGTGTACTGACTGTCAGAGGATGGGCACTTGTGGACAGCGTGATATGATGCCGATGCAGCCCATTCACTTCTGTGAGGTTTTTGACGCATGGGTCATCGATTTCATGGGTCCATTCCATAAGAGTTAGGGATTTGAGTACATTCTATTGGTCGTTGATTATATGAGTCGTTGGGTTGAGGCCATCCCCGCCCGAACCGCTGATGCCAGGACTGTTTGCAGATTTTTGAGGAGGCATATCATTACACGGTTCGGGGTACCTCGAGTATTGATATCTGATGGGGGGTCTCATTTTATCAATGACCAGGTGAAGGCCCTTGCTAGCGAGTTCGGTATAGACCATCGAGTTGCCACTCCATACCATCCACAGACGAATGGTCTAGCCGAAGTGTCGAACAGGGAGATCAAGACTATTTTGCAGAAAGTCGTCCGCCCTGACCGAAAGGATTGGTCACATCTTTTGAACTCAGTCTTGTGGGCATATAGGACGTCTTTCAAGACACCTTTGGGCACATCTCCCTTTCGCCTCGTTTATGGCAAGCCGTGCCATTTACTTGTTGAGTTGAGACACATGTCACTTTGGGCAGTTACAGATATTCTTTTGGATCCAGATAGTGTAGGAGACCAGAGGAGGGCAGAGTTAGCAGCCCTGGAGGAGCTTCGTGATACCGCCTTCTCAAACAGCCTACAGTACAAGGAGAGAGTGAAGGAGTGGCATGATTCTCATATCAGCCACAAGCATTTTGAGCCTGGACAGAGAGTATGGCTGTTTGATGCTAGGCTTTGTCTATTTCCAGGGAAGCTACAGAGCAAATGGAAGGGACCTTATCTTGTGAGAAAGGTACACGATAATGGGAGTATCGATATATCTGAGTTGTCTTCTGAGAGTACCTTTTGAGTGAACGACCAGCGTCTCAAGCCATTTCTAGATCATGAGCCGTGGGTCGTTGATGTTGCCCCTATTCATTTTGCGTGAGATGTGGTCTCTTGACTCACATCTATTGCATCTCACGCCTGATTATCACTGTTCTCCCGACCCGTATAGATCCAGATGTCCATACCATTCTTTAGTCCCACATCCCTTTCCTCATCTTTTGATTATGCTATACTTAGGGTGTACTTTACCCTAAGTATAGGGGGGATGTAGGACTCTTGGGCATTTCTTTTGATTCTTTTTACCCCTGTTTTTGCTGCCTATACTTAGGGATATTTTACCCTAAGTATAGGGGGGGTAGACCCTATACTATCTCCAATCGGTTTTCCCTTTGTGTACAACTTGCTATACTTAGGATTATTTGATCCTAAGTATAGGGGGAAAAGCTGAGATCCTCTTGATTTTCTATTCATTCATTCGTCTTTGTATATAGCCTTCCTTTTCACTTCCCTATACTAAGCACGAGTTATGTCTTCTTCATCGCTCTTGACTCTGAGGACATCGTTCGAGCTAAGTATAGGGGGGTGTGTATATCTTTCATATATACTTTAGCCATAACTCATACTTTGTGTGAGTGTGTTAATAAATAAAAATGGCTAAACACCCAAAATCCATAAAAATTAAAAAATTTTCCCTGTAAATAATCATTCTTTTATTGCACATACATAGCTATTGTACAAATTATTTTTGTAAAAATGTTTTCAAAAACTTTTTGTGTAAAGTTTGTGTAAATATGTGCATATCAAAATTATGTATATAGTAAAAAATTTTTCCAAAATGTTTTGAAAATCAAAAGTTTGCAAAAATCTTTTGTAAATTTGTGTAAATATTTTGCAAAACTTGCATTCATGCATACATCCATGATTTCAAAACATTTTTCAAAAATTTTGCATGTGTGTAAAATATTGTGTAAATAACATCTTTGTATATACTTGTATATAGTTTTTCCTGGATTATAGTTGACATTTAAACTAGCCTAGAATTAAATTGGGAAATGGAGCTTGATTAAGATCTTAATCCACCTAATTCTAAGAGGAACCTTATAGGGCTTAGGGTTAAGGCTTTTCAGGTCCATGGTGACTTAATTCTTTGAGTCCACTAGGCTATGATCACATGTCATCTCAATGAGCCTAAGTAGAGCACTTAACAACACACACATTACTTATATAGACAATGGCTTCACTTGGACACCGCACTTTACACCGAACTCTCTACGGATGAGGTGGTGAGGAGGCAGTCTTCCATGACTTGGGGTAGCATATGAGGGTAGTACTTCTAGGCAGAACCTCTCTTCTTCTTTTAGTGAAGGAAGTGCGTCTCAACTTGGTCTGGTTGCCATGAGGTCTAACGACAGGAGTTGTGGGTTGCAATAATGCTTCAAAAGAGGGATAGTCTACTGGCTCAAGAGGAAAAACTCTTTATGTATATATGCTACACATGTATATGTTGTATATATGCACTTAAAAAAATGCAAAAAGAAAATAACTCCAAAAAAGTGGTGGGTCTGATAGAAAATGATAATCCCACCGGAGTATGTATATAGTGCAAATAAGCAAAGCTTGAGATTCATGTCCCACCTTATGTAGCTTGCAGCAGGGAGACTTGGCTACACTGGTTGAGCTCCCAAGGATACATGGCTACACTGGCCATGGTCCATTCTCTTCTTCCCCCTCTTCTTGAGCCGGTTGAACTTGAACTTAGAAGGGAATACCCCACTCCTCGAGGAAAGAGTGGCCAGACTAGGGTCATAGAGTTACCTTGTTGTGGAGGGTTGTTAAGTTGCCACTTCTGAGGTGGAGAGCTTACCTATCACTCACACAGTACAAGGAAAGACTCATAGTCTTCAGGGTTTGTGTATGGTGACTTGTTCTGATCTGGATTGTTGAGGAGTCCTGATTATAGATTAGTGGATATTAGAGGCTGTTGAGTTTTAAACCTAAGTCTAAATAAGGTTCCGACACATTAATAATCCAAAGATCTGATCGAGCTCCATAATTCAATTTAATGAAGTCAAGTTTAATAATCAACCTTGATCCACGTACATTTTCTTCTTTTTCTTTTTCTTTTTCACTTCTTTTTCAAATAAGTGTTTGCTAAGGGACTAGAAAGTTAATTATAGAGGGGTGATGAATACCCATTCATCACTCTTTATTCTTTTATTTTAGCTACAAAACCTTTGCCAAACACATGTATATATTTGTAAATATCAATAATTATCAAATTGCATGCATTGTATAAAATTAAATAATTAGCATGTTTTTGTGCATAAATAAAAGAATAAAGAATTAAAAGAAAAAGAGGGAGATATTTAGAATAAATATTGAGCGACCTAATCCCAAGGGAGGGCTCAACATGGGCCTGACCGCATAAAAACCCAAATAGAGGGAGATAAGGAGGCTCATGTGTATAAATATACCTATAAATAAATAAAAATATTCTCCTCTAAAAATAAAATATAAAAATGGGTTGTATTTATTTGTAAATAGTTGTAAATACAAAATCAAAATAAAAATAAGAAAATTAAAAAGAAAATAAAAACATTCTTCCTTGTTTATATTCACCATGTACATAAGACCACATAGCTATTTATTTATCCCTATAAATAAATAAAATAAAACCCCATAAAAATTGTACATACTCTATATTTCATGGTGTAAATAAATAAAATAAAAACCATAAAAATAAAAGTAAATTAAAAAGAAAATAAAATAAAATCAATTTCCTTCATTGTATATATATACCACATATGTATATAAATAAAAGTATTTAATTACCCCTTGTAATTAAATAATAAAAATAAAATAAAAATATCTTTTTATCCCAAATTTTATGTTATAAATAAATAAAATATAAAATTGGAATAAAAATGCACAAAAATAAGTAATTAAAAATCAAAAATTAAAAATCTATATTGTATATACCTATGTATATAATTCTATATTGTATATACCTTATTTTTATTTTAAAAAAATTAATAAAAATCACAAAAAAATAGTTTAAAAATAAATAAATATTTTTCATGTTTTGAGTTTTTCTTAATTCAACCATTTTCTATTTTTAATTTAATTTCCAAATCTTTTACACATGGCCGCTTTCCATTGGTCCACGGGGGATGTTGACTCCCCGTTCAACTCCCCCCTGGACCACTGTCCCCCGGATCTGCACGTCCGACCTGATTTCTCCCATTTCTCGCATCACGATCCGATATCACTAAACCCCTTAACCCCGGGTCCTATTTCTTCCTGATTCATCTCTGATCCACGCCCGGGGTGGGTTTAAGGGGTCCGAGCTCCGATAAGCTCGCCCGACCCTCTCTTAGCCGGACCCATAGCCGTATATAGTCTGAGCTATGCCCGCACCTTCACTCATCTTTGGCTCCCCATTCCCCTACCCAAGACCTCCACCACCTTCTCCTGAGTGACAGCTCGCGTCCGGTGGTGTCGCAGCGAGGAGAGAGTGATCGGATCATCGACCCGGCGACCTAGCGCCGCCGTGCGCCGCCCACTGCGTGGTGCTCGAGCCTCGGGCATCGACGACCCTCGAGGCAAGGACCATGAGCTTCAAACTTCTTCCCAGTTGACATCGACCATCAGGTAGCCTTAGCTCTCTTTCATTTTAGTCAATTTCCATTTACGCCCAAATTAGCTCATCGCTGTCGACCTTCGATTCCGACCACACCCGACACTATCTTGATCATCGGAGTCGACGTACACCTTCGCCCTTCTCCCACGCACATTCTACACCCCTTCATCCAACCCAGTTCGCACAGGAACTGGGATTAGAGCTCCTTCGTCGTCGCTTCGCTGGAGCTCCCCCATCTCGACGCACCGACCACCCCCATCACTTCTAACCGGGTCGAGGCACTTTGCCCTCGACCCAGGAGTGCTTTTGTGCCATTTTGCAGGTCTGAGGAGGACCATCTGAGGTCCCCACATTCAGCATAGGAGCTTCAGCCCCGCCGACATCGCTGGAGCTCTCTGGAGCCTCCCAGCGTCATCAGAGGAGCCCTACAGACGCGGGAGGCCCGGGCGATCATTCTCCACCTATCAGCAGCCCGCGAGGAGGTCCATCGCGCGTACATCAGGCCAGCGAAGTTCGCCGGGCATCTGTTCTTCCTGAACCCTCCAGCACCGTCCGTTCCGCCACCATGCTCCAGATCTCACACGGACCGTCCGATCGAGCTCAAGAGTCCTTCACCAGCGTCTACCATCTGATCGCCACGTGGAGGGACCTGAAGCATCGGATCAGTGAAGGGTTAGCGCCATCGTCCAGAGCCGTTCGATCACCATGTGGCGCGCATCCAGCCCATCTGCGAATAAAGGGTAATTTACCCTTAGGCCCTTAGCCTTTTTATTTTTATTAAGTAGCCCCTGTAAATATTTTCGTAGTTTATTTTAGTTTGGAACATCTGCATAGTGGACCTGGTAGTTTTTGTTAATTGCATTTCTATCCCTGCTTGTTGTGGTCACGTGCATCGACACGTGTATTTTTGGTGAAATTGCATGTAAGGGCATGTTCTTTCTGATGGTTATTGATTGAAAAATCTTTTTAGATATTTGCAAATATGCCCCTGTGAGTGTTTTAATTGTGCATGTGCCGAATTTCTTGGGCTTTTTATACTTTCACCCCTGGACTTTTAGTACGTGTTACTAATAGGTCCAGGGACTTAAGTTAATTACATATAGGTCCCTGAGTGCCCCAGACACGTGCCTTGCACGTGCCAACTTGGGATTTTGCACCTGGACCCCCTGGGTTTCTTTGCTTGTTACTTTTAGGCCCTCCAAAGATACTTTCCTTACAATCAGGTCCCTATGACTGTGGGCTCTTGATTGTTTTGAAGAAAATATCAAATCTACTCCAAATCAAGTGAAATATTGATAGTGGCTCCTGCCACTGTGTAGAATTTTCACTGAATTTTGGGAAATTTTTGAAGTTTTTTTTCTATTTTTAAAAATTCAAAAACACCCATTTTTCTTACTGTCTAGATATAAAATTCGTAAAAAATACAAAAACATCTTTAAAAATTACAAAAAAATCAGAGTTTGTTTATTTTAGTGTGTTTGATTTTCTGACCAAGTTTGGTCATTTTTGGATTTATAAAAATTATAAAAATAGAAAACCCCTAAAAACTCATAAAAATTCTAATAATTAATAGAAAACTCCAAAAATCATAAACTCAATCTCTGAATTTTCCTTGTTGTCTCTAGTTTATAGGAAAAATACCTTCAGGCTTGTTAGGGCCATTTTGCATTATATTTTGGCCCTCCAAGCCTGACTGGACAACAACAGTGTTTTTCATCCTTCTTTCATTTTTATAAAATTCCCTGAAAATCAAAAAAATACCAAAAATTCACCAAAAACAATAAAAAATTATAAAACTCTAAAAATATTTTTGTTTGAATTTTTGGATTAATTTTGAGTGTTTAAATAATTAGTCAAAGTTGCTTGTTTTGGTTGTTTTCCTATTTTCTTTATAAATAAAAATTTCAAAAAAATATAAAAATATTAAAAATCCACCAAAAATTCCTTGCTTTCATTTTTATTTGTTTTTGACTACTTCGTAGGCCGCAAGGCCAATCCGTGCTCCTTGAGTTCGACTCTGGTCGCTATACCAGGTTAATCCAATAGCGAGACTGCTACCTTGAGTTTTATCGTGTTTTGATCTTTATTTGATGGTCTGATATTTTTCTTGTTGAGCTCTGAATCCCGAGCGACTGAGGTCGCAACGACCGCAGATATACCTGATTTACCTTGCTCGCTTGGCTCGCTCATCATGCATCTCTGGAATGTAACGAGGGCATTACATAATCCAAAGGGCATCCATCTAAAAGCATACGTGCCGAAAGGACATGTGAAGATGGTCTTCTCCTGATCCTCAGGAGTAATAGTAATCTGATTGTATCCGGAGTAACCGTCTAAGAAGCAGAAGTACTCCTTCCCTGCCAACCGTTCTATCACTTGGTCTATAAAAGGCAGCGGGACGTGGTCCTTCTTTGTCACGGCATTCAGCTTTCTATAATCTATACATACCCGCCACGACGTGGTTACTCTCTTTGGAATCTCCTCTCTACTCTCGTTTTTAACCACCTAAATGCCCGACTTCTTCGGGACAACATGCAATGGGCCAACCCATTCAGAGTTGGAGATAGGATAAATAAATCCGATGTCACACCATTTCGTGATCTCTTTCTTGACAACATCGCGTAAGATGGGATTCAACCTACGCTGAAACTCTCTGGAAGGTCTATTATCATGGTCAAGATAGATATGATGAGAACACAAAGCAGGATTTATCCCACTAAGATCAGATACAATCCACCCAACGGCCTTGCAGTGTCTTTCAAGAATCTCCATCAGACGGGATTCTTGTTCTTCAGTCAAATACACACTGATAATGACCGAAAACTGATGATGTGGACCTGCAAGGAAAGCATATTTCATGTTTAGTGGAAGGGTCTTTAGCTCAGGTAAGGTCAGATCTGGCTCTGCGATATCATCTTCTAATTGAGTTATGGAATCTATGTTGCTGATGGATGTTTCTGTTTTAAGGTTTTTCACCATCTCAACATGTTCTGGGGTCGGACAACAGAAGATGTCTAGAACATCATTCGACTCACTACCGTGCTCATCCTCGGAATGATTATACGAAACTATTTTGGCTAAGTAAAAATCAGTCTCTGAGTCATCTGAGGTGGAGGGATTCTGTGAATGTTCTGAATCTAAAATATCTGCAACAAAGTCCTCAGAGTTCTGCTTCATGCGTTCTTCACCATCCATGCTGAAATACAAAGTACCGTTAGAAGAGCTGCCACTTGAAGTCTCAGACCCATCCTCTTCTAGGATATCTTGGGTCTCTACTTGATACCTCTCAAGGCCGTCAAGGCGATCCTCATCCATGTAATCACAGGTGTCTAAGGAACTCAAAGCATCAGAACTAGCTGTAGATGCAGTACTGGATTATTCTCTCGCCATCTCTATATGTACCTTCTCCCCTCAGTGCGAAAAGATACCTTTCCTATATCATAATTGAAAAGGGCCTTTGCGGTCTCTAAGAAAGGCCTCCCGAGAATGATCGGGGTAAGATGTAACTGTGTAGGGCAATCCATGTCCAGGACGGTAAAGTCCATTGGGAATTGTAGACCCTGTACAGTTATGATAACGTTCCTCAAAATGCCCCTAGGTCTCTTTACGGATCTATTAGTAAACTGAAGGATCGAACGAGATTTGTAAAGAGGACCTAACTCGAGATTGTCGAGTAAACAAGAAGGTAAAAGATTGATAGAGGAATCGTTATCCAGAAGAGTGCGATCGAATGCGGCTCCTAAAATCTTGCATCTAACATAGTGTGCTCATGAGTCCTTCTTCTTCTTCGGAAGTCTGTTCTGAATCACGCAGGAGGTGGTCTTGGTTAAAATATGCTTCTGTGTTCGAGACTTCTTCTTCCTATGCATTGTACATCTATTTTTCAGCTGTTGATTAAGCGTAGGGAAGTGATCCAAGGCATCGTGGAGCGGGATTTTCAAAATGATGTGATCTTTTAATAATTTCTTAGCTTTTGGAGTAACATCATTCTTTTTGGATTTTTTCGTGCCTTTTCCATACAAAGCTTCAAGAAAAGGGACAACTTTGGGAACGAAATTCTCTTTTTTGTTGCAATCAGGATCAACTTGTACATCAAGAGTATCAAAGTTATCTACAAAACTCTCTAAAATAGGGAAGGACACATCAACTTCAGGCATGTCTTCATGATCTGGCATGGTGTCATCGTTTTATTCGCCTAAGTCCATATCGACCGTCTCAACATCACTTCCTTCTCCCTGATCATCGAGTGGTTGATCCCTATCTTTGCAGTTCTCCTCCTCAGCCTGTGTATCATGGCCTGGCTTTCGCTCCTCTTCCTGTGCCATCTCTTCCTCTCGATCAGGTGCATGTGGTGATCTATCACTCCTGAGACAAATGAAGTTAGATAAGAATTTAGGAAAAGAGTTCGTACATGTTGTGTCGTCTACCTGACTGGGTGCCTCCTTTTGTTGTTCGGGTTCATCTGAGGTTGTACGAGAAGAGTGGTCTTAGGTGTTGTTAACTAATCCAGATGATGGTTAACCCGCTCTATCTCAGTCTTGTATGCGATCTGGAGCGTGCTCAACATGTCCATGATCTGGTTCAATGCTAGGTCTCGCGAAGATGTTTCTGGTTCAACACAGTAATCCTGACTTTCGACTCTCTCTTGTCGTTGCGTTTGCTGCTGCAGAGTGTACTGTTGAAGAGATCGAAGTGGTGTATATGGAGACTACTGCTACTGCTGGTGATAATTGGGTTGTGATTGCGGAGCTCGATGATGAACTAAATGTGGTCTCTGATAGACATTCTGGTGAGACTGCTGCTATGTGTAGTACTGTCTGTGTTGATAGTGCTGACGTTCACACTGCAAATAGTGTTGCTGTTGCTGTTGCTGCTGGTGATGTTCGCTCAGAGAAGGAAATTGTGATGTTGGCTGAATCGGAGCGTACCATATTCCATTGATCTCAAGATTGGCTTGAGACTCAACATTAATGTCTCCCGGGCTAGTGATCTGGTTAGGAGTGGCATGAGAATGTTCTTCAGGCCAATCAATTTATGGAGTCTCTGGCTCACTCTGTACGAAATGTATCTATCGGGTGGGTGGAGTGGGTAAAGATCTCCGAGCAGGTTGTGAAGTCGAAGAAGCTTGAGTCTGCTAGTACCGAAGCTCCAGTTCCATCACCTTCTTCATAAGATCACTCAGCTGCTGAGGCAGAGATGAGAGTTTCTCCAACTCTCGTAGCGACTGCAAGTTCTAAACTTGCTTCTGAATCACATCTACCAATGTTGACTTTTCGTTGATATAATCCATATTGGTATTGGATTCAGAGTCTTAAATGTTTGCCACCTTATGATGCTCTCGGTGATGCGATGGTTGTGGAGCCTTCTGGGATGCCGGAGTAGAGTCAACGACTCTCGAGTTTTTTGCCATCCCCTCGAAGATGGACCAGACAGACTCGACATCCTGATTCAGATAGCTGCCACCACATGCGGCACTCACAAGCCCCTGAATATCTGACTGGAGTCCTCCAAAGTAGCTATGTACTAGTACCTTCATCAGTATCTCATGATGAGGACATCTCTCGGTAAGATCCTTAAATCGATTCGACGCCTCATGGAAAGATTCATTCGACAACTGAGAAAAGTTGGAGATATGACTCCTCATAATATTTGTCCATCTAAGAGGAAAAAATTTACCCAGGAACATGGACTTCAGATTAATCCACGTAGAAATCTCTCTCCCTAAATGATTGAGCAAGTAAAGCGCCTTATCTGCTAAGGCGAAGGGGAAGGCTTTGAGGCAAACGACCTCCTGCGTAACTCCAATGTAATTAGCCGTACTACGAATCATCTCAAATTGTTGCAAAAAGGTAAATGGCTCCTCTACGGCATTCCCATAGAACTTGGGAAGCAGTGATATGAATGACGAACGTAACTCGTATGGCCCCTGATTAGGTGGTAACCGAATTCAATGATGTAGAGTTCTGGCACCCGGGTCATACTCATCTCTAAGTGTTGCAGGAACCACAGCAAGTGGCAGTGGGTTCCCGGCTCTTGCTCTGAGCGCAACGATCTCAGCTCACAACTCATTCCGTGTTCTGAATTGGTCTCGAATCTGAATATTCATCTGTTGTAATGTATCGAGAATCCCGGTTGTAATATCTGCAGCTGGATCCAGTCTTCCATCAGTGTGTGTCTCTCTAGTCTATCGGACCTCTGCGGTTCTGTCCTCGACTGGTCCTTTTCCGCGATCCATCTGCTTCAAATCTTCTGGAAAGGAAAACTTCTCGTAAGAGCTCAGAGAAAAATCAGCTGGATAAAGTGACGATAAATTGAGGCGGGGTCCGCCTTAAAATATGGGCTGGGAAGCGAGGGAGTCTGGGTTTGACTCTCCTTAGGATCAGATGGAACCGACTCGGGAGGAGGGTCATCCCGATTCTGTGAAGATGTACGACATACGGTGAAAGATTGAGAGCTCAAGGAGTCTGAGCAAAATAGCCTCGAGTCATCATCTTCGATGTTAAGTGGATAATCGGGAGAGCACGATGTCAAATCAAGATAGATGGGAGAAGGCGTATAAGACGCGGTAACTTACGCCTCACAAGCAAACACAAAGCAGAACCCGTATTCACCAACACAACCCGATGATGACCGCAAGAGTTCGGTCATTTATCTTGTCAGTTTGAGGGTTATCTTGACATACAAGTATATTCACAAATGATCGTGAGATGATAGGTGCCCGGGATTTCCCCGCAATACTGTCCCGAGCCCTTACAGAAAACCACTTGTTCTCAACCAATATGGGAGTAAGTAATTACCGTTTCTGTCTACCCATGTTATTTGAGAACGGAGCCTTACACAGTGTCCTCTAAACCTCCCCACTCTGCTAAGTAAACTCAGACCGTTTCCAGCTGCCCGAGCGTACCCACTTAAGAATAGTGATCAGGTGTATGGACTAAGTAGTATCTTGAAGGAAACACGGACGTTGATTCTATCCTTAAGTGTCGTCCCTCACTCACAATATCTGGAAATGTACCTGCAGTTGAAGTGCGGGGATTACTCTCCCAAAGCAAATGATACTTACGTTTCTTTTAGAGTTTGATATTTAAGCAATCTCGATTTTATTTTCGATTTTCTCTTTTTTTTGAATTTTTTCAGACAAACGTCTAATGATTTTTTTATTTTTTATTATATCCTAAAAACATGCACCTAGGTTGCGAGACCTCGAACTAACTACGAAGGCACACGTATGTTGGAAGAAAAATCAAAAAACATCTAAGCATGCACCTAGCCTCATGAAAAACCACAGAAAACTGACGATGCGAGAAAAACCACGGTGGGTGCCCTGCTCCCCCGAATGCAAGGCACTCGGTGAAGCAAGCCTCGAGGAAAAGGGAGGGGAGGTACAAGTCGGTATGCCCTTACGGGGCCCCTTTCTACAAAATACAAAAACACATGCAAGTGCCCTTACTCTTTTTTTATTACAAAAAATGCATGAAAATCCCTAGCTAATTCTGCCTTTAGCAACCGACCTGTGAGAGAAGGGGTCGATCTCTGCATTTTCAACTACTTCAGCTTCCGAGGAAGCTAGCTGAACTTACAGGCCCTGCAAAAATTAGTTAGAGAGAACAAGAAATACATGAAAAGTCATAAACAAAAACCGTAAAAATCAAAGAAAAAGCTGTAAAACAAAAATCAATCAAAAATTAAAAAAGAAACAAAATTTGTAAAACCAAGAATATTGGGAATTTTCAAAATTAAAGTAAAAAACCGATGTAGAAATAATGCCTCCCCAGCAACGGCGCCATTTTGATAACGCGATTTTGCCTGCGGTTAATAATGATGTCGGTTGTAGAAAGACCGCAAAAACAAAATTAGGTTGATCAAACAAAAATCAATGAAATAGGAGAGAGACAATGTGAGAATATGCTACTTCTCTCTCCTATTTCGTCTACACTTTATTATTTAGCCAGGTAAGTGTGCCTAGGTCGAACTCAAGGAGGAATAATATCAATACTTCGGTTTTCGATAAAAGAAATAAATCTCGAAAATATTCTCTTTATTCTTGATTTTACAAAAGACTCAAAAACTGACTCGAAAATCACTCGATATTGCAAAAATCATCATCGAAACAAAGCGAGGAAAATCACGGAATACAAGAAATGTGTCTTGGGTAGTTGTTTAACCACCCTAAAATTTCGAGACGAAAATACAACAAAAATGGTCTCCAAAACACCCCTACAAGCCAGGGGTATAACTGCAAGAAAAAAAGTTTTATGACTATTACAAATCGGTCCCTAGAAAGGACTAAAATGCAAATAAAATAAATTTTATTGCATTTAGGTCCCTGCAGAGGGACTTAAATGCAATTCCGGAAAGTATCTAGAGCGGCCTGGAATTCAGGAAGCTCGCTGGGCTTATGACGTAATTTTTATACCCTTCATCTGACGACTGAAATTATATCGTATCTCGTGATCTGGACCGTCCGATCTGGACACGTGGCGTGAGCCTGTAGCATCTAGGTGTTCTTGAGATGTTCTTCCTCTTTCCAGCTGCTGGTGACGTGGGCTCCTTCATTGAATTATCCCCGACGAAGGACCCCGATCATGGGCCACCGGCAGGGCCATAGGGGTGTCTCCTACACCCCTCGAGCTCGCTTGCGGTGGATCTCCGCCATAGGTGATCGAGATCGACAACTAATAGCTGGTGAAGAAGGCCGTTCCGGCTGAACCTGGAAGTTGGAATGAAGACGGTGATGCTTTGATCTTCTTAGATATTTGATGCTCCAGATGATGGTTTAATGGCTCCAAATGAAAGAAGGACCTACAAACAAACTTTTCTTGCTCGATTGGCACTAAATCGACCAACAAACTTGAGAAATTTGCAAATCTAAAATGGTTTTCCAGAATAATGAAAGCAATGACGTTGGAAAGAAATGAAATGATTTGAGTACGAATTGGATTGAATTTGGGAGGGTTTAGAGAAAGGCGTCTAAGTTTAATGATTAACGAACCTAATCACATGCTTATCTACCCTAATCACGGCTTGGATACCGAGAACTAAAACGAGAAAAAGTGGAGGAACTCACCTGGGAATGAGGTTGTATGAATCTCGATGGCTGCTCAACAAGCGGTGATGGTCGGAGCTCTACCTGTCGGTGCATCGCAATGCAAGGCAGAAGAACACCTTGGAACCCTCCTCCAGTCGATCCTCTTCAATGCTGGCTGACCTCGGGCCCTGTCACGGGCGGAGTGAGGCGGGGCACGGTGGTGAAGGTGTGGTGACGGCCAAGTATATCTGGAAGCTGAAGCTTAGGAGAAGCTAGTTTGGAATGACCGATTTGAAGGGGGTTTATAGGATGATCAGAGCGAGTTAGTTGATGATCAAGGGTTGGCGTGACATGTGGTAGTTAGGAGAAGAGATCTGAGGGTGGAGATCGGAGTTAATAGTTATGGAATGTCAGGTAGAAATTAGAGAAGTCAGGAGGTTAGAACAACTCAACCGGCATGAGTTCTTTGAGGAAGATGAACCAGGTGTTGACACGTGTCGACACCTGGTTGGACAGATTCAAGAAATATATCAATAAATAGGAAATAAATATTAGATAATGGTATTTTAAATAAGTATAAAAATGAAAGTTATAAATAATTAAATTATATAAATTATGGTATAATTAGTTTTTATAAATATTAATTTTTTATAAAATATAAATTTTATATTAATAAATAAGTATAAATACTACTTAATAAAGAGGTTTTGGATTTTTAATTTAATAAATTAATAAATAGTATATTAATTTTATATTTTCTTAATTATTAAGTTTATAAACAAAGTATATACGAATTTTTGTGGATTTTAATAAATTAATTTGGATATATTAATATATATAAGAATAAGTCATATAGTTCATTTATACCTATAAATTAGTTTTTTTGATTTATTTAAAATGATAAATAATCTCCAAAAATTATAAAATAAATTAGGGATAAAATACAAAATAAAGAAAATAATTAGAAATTATAAAATTCTTAAAATAATAAATAATATGTTCTAAATAAAATAGATAGCCTAGAATTCGGACTTTTTGCAAAACTGGTTTTTTGCAAACGGACTCCGATTTTAGTGAAATTACCTTCATTAATTAGAGAATATTATTTTATGAATTTCAATGGTGAGTAGATGAAATTGGAGTTTCTACGAGCAAGTTATGATGTTCGGAAATTTGGATTTTGAGAATTTACAAGTTGGATTTCTTGGCATATATAGAAGGTAATATTTTTAAATTATTTTTTATTTTTCCATACATTTTTGGAAATAATTAAGAGAAGAGTTTGGTGAAAAATATATTCATATGAATTAACTAAAAATCTTTAAAGTTTTGATATTTATTGGATAATTATTGGAGAATGTATGAAGTGTGAAATTAATTATTTTTCTTTGTTTTCTTCCTTATCTCCCCCTATTATTTATTTGTCGACCAATCCATGCTAACTTGGTCTCGGGGATTAGGTTATAAACATATCTTTCAGTTATATTTATTTTACAAGCCGCATTGCACATATATACATATCTACAATTTGCCTTTATTTTTATTTTCTTTATTTTTATTCTTTTATTTATTTAAATGATTTTAATGCATAAAAGTGCATTTTTATCCATGAATGTGATTTTATTAAAAAGAGAAATTTAATGGAGATTTACATGTATTTGTTAAGGGTTTTAAGACAAAATGTAGACAGAATGTTAATGAATCGTGGATTCATCAGCGGTTGATCTGGAGAAGATGGTGCCCTAGATGGGTTCATCTCCAGCTCCGCTGGAGATGAATTCCTAGGATGAGAGGGGTTCTGGAAGAAGAAGGGATTAAATGGGTGGATGCACGGATGTGATTGATGGTCAAAGATTATTGGAATGGGGTTAATCAAAGGTGGAGTGGATTATATGTGACAGATTAATTCAGAGAAAAATGGAGTAAAACAAGCAGAAGGATATTTACCTGATTGAAGAAGAATGCATGCGAACTGATGAATGTTGCGGCTTGTGCTGAGAGTCAGTGCAACTCTCTGATCATCACTTAATAAGAAAACCAATCCTCGAAGCTCTACTGATGTGATATGCCGCCCGTAGCATGGCTGGTAAGTCATGCATCACACTAGAAATAAACTGCCACGATTGCACGACATCGAATCCTTCTTCCTATTATGAAGAGGAAGAGTGGCTAGGGGTTACTCCTTGCAAGGGTGGACGATATCTACTTGGGGTGGTGAAGCAATATTTGAAGAAGAGAAGGTGGTGGTGGCAGATGGGGTTTTGGGTAGTTTTAACCATCATGGATCGAAGGGTAGGTTAGGTGTTAATGGAGGTTTGAGTTAGGGCGTGGTTAAGGGAAGTTAGGGGAAGGAAATGGTGATGGCAGTTGGTGGGAAAGTAACTGGCGGTTGTTGGAATTATTAGGAGATGGTAAACGGTTAAACAGTTTGCAAAGGAAGAAAGAGAGGTACAGGAGGTTGGGGACGAAACAAATACCGTTGGATCTTTTGATCCAATGGTTGGAAATTGGGCGGAGGGAAGCAACTTGGATTATGTCAGAAGGAAACCCTCAGACGACACTGGAGGCAGCACATGGCGATAGAAGGAGCGAGACACGTGGTCAGATGAGGATGGGACACGTGGCCCAATTAGAATCGAAGAAAATAATATAAATCAGAGTAAACTCAAAAAGAATTTGCTAAGGGGATTTAGAAAAAGTGATGAACATGAAAGTTATAGATCTCGATGAGATCTACAACTTTCATATAGAAGTCAAAGAGATTAGAGGTCATTTGTACATAGCTAAAAATTAAACACAAATTAAAACAATATAAAACAATTTCTTTTATTTTACTTTTATTTATTTTTTTTGGATTTGATTGTTTTATGTTAATTCGTTTATATACAATATTATTCTAATTTTTATTTGATTTTTAATGAGGAATAAAAACATAAAGTATTACACAATATTTGGGTTACATTAATATATATGAATTAGTGTAAATTATCTAAAACACACAAATTAGTAATTAGTGTGAATTTGTCAATGAATCTTGTTGATTAACTTAAGCAACAAAGATAATAATAATGACTAATGCTGATAAATATAGGATCTATCACCCCCATATACTTAAGCTAAGCTCATCCTCAAGCTAATAAATAAGGAATTAATTAGAGAGTTAATTTTATTAGTGAGTTCCCTGACTTGTGCAAGTGAATATACAAGGCTTGATTTAACCTAGAACACTAGATTTTAGAAATCCTAAAACTCTAAGTTGACCTTAGTATTAATCAAAAGGAATTCAACTCCTCTAATTGTCAGACTCTCAATACATACATGCATGCATGCATGCATGCATGCATACATGCATACATGCATACATGCATACATACATACATGCATACATACATACATACATACATACATACATACATACATACACACACACACACACAAGAAGTATGACTTAGTATAGACTGAAATAATAAGAGTAAAGTCAAATATCACTAAAAATTCCAATCTCAGAAGCTCTCCTAAGGACCCAACCCTCAACACTAGGGAATAAATGTAGTCTTGCTTCATTCCACCATATCTTTAGTTTGTCAGACTTCAAAGGGATTGATGGAAGGCCAGATTATGGAGGATATAGGATTGTGTACTTATTTTCACTTCCTCTCATTGGAACAAGATTCTCTCAAGTGCCAATATTCAACACTTTTTTATTCTTATTTTTTCCAATCAGTCTCTCCGTCAAGGAGAAATTTAAGTTGTATGTACTTGTTTTCCTGAGAATACTCTAGGGTACGTCTTCTTTAAGCCTCTAACTTGTATCCAGACTTGTAGCGCTAACGTGCAGAGCTCTTTTTGAGGTACTAGCCCGACTCATAAAAGCCTAATGATTTGGTCCAAGTGGACACTTAAAGGTTGGGAGCGCTTGCCTTGAATATAATAGCTCATATGATGTAACTTTGTATTTTGATGAGCTTTTTCTTTCATTTCACTTTTTATTTTTTATTTGAGGTAACTTCCCTTCTTTTTGGCTAGCTCCACTGCTTTTACCATGGATTGTGTACATTGATAAACTTATTAATTTAATGTCATCACACCCTTGCACTTTAGATCAAAGTCAAAAGAGCATGAGAATATGTCCCATACTGGCTAAGATGCTGCCACTCATGTTTCATGAAGCCTTCATTAATTTTATCCCATCCTCGAGCATCATATAGATCAAGTCCAAACTCAAGCTTCAAATCCCAGTATCCTTAGTAATACATTGACTCATCTCCATCATGAATGCAACCGTGCATGTGAGTGATAGTCAAATTCTTTAAAGGAGATTAAGCGTAAAATATAACATGCATATATTTTAACTAGGGAAGTGTGAATTTTTAAGTCAAAGACCCTAATGATTAAGACATGATAACTCTAAGTCTATGGACTCCTTAAACCCAGTGTTAGAGATCATCTCAATCCTTGAGTGCAATGTGAAAATGTTAGAGAACAACACCAATTAATAAGTCAATCTTTTTGTGATTTTCCATTTATTTCGAATTAAGTTAGAGAGTTAAGCAATTAATTATACTCATTTACACCCTTGGCTTTGAAAAGATTTTTGAAAACTTTTTACAAACATAGTCACATAAGTATAGAAATTTTCCAAATAGTTTACAAAGGTTTTCAAAACAAGTAAAACACCATTTTTCAACCTCAGTAAAATATTTTTCAAAACAATGTCACATAAATATATATAGGTTTTCAAAATATTTTACAAATGATTTTCCAAACATGTCAAATCGTATTTTACCATGTAAAAGATTTGAAAACCATGTCATATATATATAATTTTCAAAAATCATTTTCAAAACATTTTTTACAAAAATTAGTTCGAAAAATGTAATACGATACCGTAGCCCAATTAGTTTGAAAATTTTAAAAATATATGAGCTATGGCTAAAATATATATGTAATATATAGTAGACCCCCCTATACTTAGCTTTTGCTATGTCCTCATAGCACAAAGTGATGTGAAGCCATAGCTCACCTAAGTATCAAAAAATATACAAAAATTGAGATAGAATCACAGGTGCAAAATGAATAAAAAGAATCGGTTAGATGAAGACAGGGACTCGGGTCCCCCATACTTAAGCTGAGAAATAGCTTAAGTATAAAGATATGAAATAAAACTAGGTGCCCCAAGGGAAACAATCAGAACAAAATTCGATCCCCCTATTCTTAGACTAAAAATAAGAGTAAGTATAAAGAACATGAAGCTAAGTGAGGGAGATACCAAGTGATGCTGAATCTCTAGATGAATGAATATCATGAGATGAAACGGAACCTAGAGTTTCAGAAGGCTGAAGAGTCAAATAAGATCAAACAAACCCGATTATATCACCAACACACACAAATGAAGATAAAAAATATGGTCTAATTATCTTCTCTCATTTAATGGTGATAATACAGAATTCGAGTTCATTACGAGTAGGTTTAAGTAGGATTTGGGCATTATCCTATGGATGCATCCCTCATCTCTCAATGTTTAAAACTAGTTCTACAAATATTGAGGGGATTACTCTCCCAAAACAAGGTCAATTTTAGCTCCATTTTAATTAAGTCAACTTGCATTAACAATCCCATTTTTAGAAATTAGGTCATCACTTGTATTAAATCTCGAAACACATAAATCATCGTCTACTGTCCAATCCCATTTCCGTATTAGCCTAAGTGACAAATCATGAAATGGGAAAAACCCATGCAGACGTAAAATCATGATGCCACGCTCAAGAGAAATACTTACAGTAACTCCAGCTCTCTTCATACACATGCGTGACTGAATATAAAATTTTATCTAAATGTATGCAAGTTGATGAAAAATCGTACCTAATCATAAGTTATATTAGTGGGAAGAGAATCAATTTATTTTGGGCTAAGTTGAATGTAAATTACGTGCATCTTATGAATCGTCAGAGATAGTAAATCTCCTTGGATAAAGTTAGTGTGTCCTATACTACGATTCAAGCACAAAAGATATAAAATCTAAAGAAGCTCTAGGAGCCACGTGCCTAAATCTTAATATCGACCACTCAACTTGAATTCCACCCACATGAGGGTAAAACAAACTCAAGACACAAATAATAAAGTCCAAGTCCATAACATACATCAAATATAACAAAAACATAATCTTCGAAGGACTTGAAACATCTTCTGCGGTTCTTCTCAATAGGAACTCCATCTTGATCACTTCCCCCGTTCAATCCGCACCGCACGTGAGCGCTCTCACCAGAGCGTGCCACGTGGCGTAACTGGTGCTTTCCGATCACGCCTTCGATTCTATGATCTGAGCCGCTCAATCCGCTCACGGTTCCTAACCGCTCGATTACCCCTAACTTCCCATCCAAGCCGCTCGCCGGCGCTGCGGCCAGAGCTCAACACGTGGCAGACCATCTGCCTTCGATCGCTTCGCCATCGATCTAATCGCATCCGCTCGTTCGCGCCTAAATGTCCGCCGTTGGATCTCCAGATCTAACGGCCCCTGCGTCATCGTCAACCTCCAGACCCCCCTCTCTTCCCACTTTCTCCAGCTCGCGCACACCTCTCCCCCTTCCTATTTTCTTCGCCACTCCAGTCATCATCTCAACTCTCCAACCGTCCCACGGTCTTCGCCACTCAACCATCTCCCTTGCGCATCACTCCACGACCCACGACTTCATCTCAGTCGCCCCATCTTCGCCTCAAAACCCACGTCGACCACCACCATGACCGGCCACTCACCCTTCAAATATCTCGCATCCTCCACCGAGTTCCGGTTGTCCACTTTTACATGGGGGCTCACCCAGCCCTCCGCCACCTCCCAGTGACAGGGGGAAGTGGCCGGATTGAGCGAAGATGAAGAGCTCCCTGGTGAGACCCTCCGTCGAACAAGGCGGAGCTGCGGCGCCCTAGCGACCGCTCAAGCTGCACGGACCGGCTGCCCGTGTCCAGCGACGACTCGGGGCTCGATTCGAGCCCCAGCCCAAGCCCTCCGCTCTGCTTCCGACCAGGTAAGTCCCTCCGATCTTCCTTTATCTTTTTATTCGATTTCTTAGAGTTAATTAGGCCTCTCCGATCGTTCTCTCGCTCCATTGAATCTCTTACTAGCTTCGTTGCACATCCCCCATTTTCGCGCACCTTTCCGATCATATTCTCCCTTCCTCCATACCTCAAACCACCCTCGACCCATCTCCTCCGCCACCCACGGCGGAGGAGCACTAAGCTCCCGCGTTCTCACCCCACAAGAGCTTCCATTCCACCTCACCACGCATAGTCACCTCGCATCTCTGCTTTGGCTGTCATTCTAACGTTGCAGGTCACTAATCTGATCAATGGCCGGAGTCTGGTCGGAGCTTACTTCATCGACACCGCAACTGTCATCCGAGCTCCTGTGAACAATGCCAGCGTCTCCTGGACATTCCCCGAGTTCCCCGCTTCATCGACGATGTGTCTTTGAGCTCGAGGGAAGTCCATCGAAGCCGGGAGCGAGCGGCGGAGCCAGAGCTACCTCGCCGAAGATCCAAACCCGCCGCCAGCTGATGAGGAAGGAAGACGCAGCAGCAGTCGTTGGATGTTCCCTCTTGGGGTACATCCAATGGCGTGGATATAGCCACGTAGCCCAGAGTCCTATCGCCAGAGACCATTGGATCCTCACGATCCAATGGCTAACATTCGGCCACGTGGCGTTCCCTGAGGTCCCTCCGAGCCTTTGTATCCGATCCTTGAGGTTTGGAGTTGCCGAACCACATCCGAGCCTGCAGCGAGCCCGAGCCTACGTCCAAGCCTAGCCGAAGCAGTCGAGCCTCCTCGAGCATAAGATCGATCCGAGCCTGGAGATAGCACGTGCACAGTACGTGCCTTCTGGGCAAATTGCAGGGAGCCCCCGCCGTCTTCTTCAATTTGCAGATAGGTCCCTGGATCACGTGCAACATGCGTGAATAGTGGAAATTTTACAGGGAAGGTCCCGTTCTTTTACGTATTTATATTTTAATCCCTCCCAGGACCTATTTGTAGTTATCTTTTTTATGTTTTATTGCACTTATGCCCCTGGCTTCTTTTATGCATATCTTGAGCTACGTTTATCCGATTGAGATGATTTCAGTTTCGTTTTAAAGCTGGTTTGATGATCTTTCTAATGGCATGCTGAGTTGTTGTTTTAGACACAATGAATTTTTATGTATTATGCAGTAGCATTGTGTCTATTCGATCTTGAACTGATGCCTTGCTTAAAAGTGTTCATCATATCTGCCTCTTCAATTAAACTTGAAATTAACTCATATAAATTTTGCTCATCATTTTTACCTAGGGCATATTTTCATTGCATTACATAGCATTTATTTGCATCATAAGAAAATTGATACAAAATGCATACTTTATTGTTATTTCATTGTTGTGTCTTTGCATGAATTTGACCTATATATGCCTGTAACTCAACACTTGGTTAAATAAATGGAAATCCGATTTATAGGAGAGAGGCTCGTGTCCCTGAGTTCGACCTTGGTATCTTACCAAGTAAAAAATTTCACGATCATCTCATTTTGATCTATTATTGACATATATTTAAATGAGATGATATTTTGATGACCCAACTCGGCCCGACTACGATGATGATTCCGAGTGCTAAAAACACATTTTAAAGGGCCGATTTTGCGGTTCATCACCCAGAAATGGCATGATTTTGTCAAGAAACATTATAGTAAAAATGACATTTGATCGATATGTGGATAACAGTCCCGCATTTCATAAGTACTTAAAAATGAGATGCACTCCTACCAGGACTCGTGGGAAGAAACAAAATCAATTTATGGAGACTCATATCTTAACAGTTGCCACTACCCATTGTGTCAAAAATCAACATCTACCAAGGAAAAAGAGAGACCTAAGTGCTCACTATGTGGAGAGTCGCATCAATGCATTGCGTTTGCACACACTCTCCTAGATAATGGTTCTTCAATCAATCTTCTGCCCTTAGCATTATATTATAATTGGAGTTAGGATCTCTTAGAAAATCATCAACTCTACTCCAATTGTGGATAGATCAATGAAGAGACCTAAGGGTGAGGTGAAGAATGTGGTTATCTTGGTTGAGGAGCATGTATAAAGTGGACTTCACTGTCCTTGATATGGAAACCCCCAATCATTGGAGAGAATCTCAGTTCATTCTTGGACGACCATTCTTGAGGACAACATGGACAATATTCGATTAAGACATAGGAATTATGAAGTTCTGTTCTCTAGACAGACAAGTGGACTTAGAGATGAAGCAAACAAAATGGCAAAGACCCGACACTGAATCTAGTATCGAGTACACAGAATCATCAGAGGCAGAATGCAAGTTGATTAACACAACTAGACTTTGCCAATAGAATCCAACAAGACAAAGCGAGACCCTCTAATCAAGAGAGGATTTAGTGCACATTGCAGTTTACCAAGTGTTTCCTGATTTACTTAAAGACACATATGCCTATACCCTTGACGACACAGAGATCCCATTGGATCTATCAGTCCCATCTTCTGCGGGGCAGTCAAGGGACATAGACAATGAGTCAAATGTGGCTCTGGCTGAATTACCATATTACTCATGCGATCCAAATCACCCTTCATAAGAGTTGCTGGCCAGCACATCACATATTAATCCATCATCATCATCCAAGACAGAGCTGAACTCAGATACCAATTAACCAGACCTAATTGATGATTTAGAATTGCATGAGCTGAAACCACTTCCTCCTACACTCAAGTATGCATATCTTGCGAGACCCAAAGAAAGATTTTCCGTGATCATTAAATCGACATTAACTAGAGATCATGAGTCCAAGTTACTTGAAGTTCTTGAGTGGAATCACCAAACTATTTGCTGGACAGTGTCAGATCTTGTGGGGATTAACCCCGCTCTCTGTTTGCACCAAATATATGTTGAGGATAACGCGAGTCCTTCCCATGAATTTCAGAGAAGACTAAACCCTAATCTTCAAGAAGTAGTTAAGAAAGAGATTGAGAAATGGTGAAAAACATGGTTTATATACCCTATTCCTGACTCCAAGTGGATTACCCCACTTCATGTTGTTCCGAAGAAGTCGGGAATTCAGATGGTCGCCAACGAGGAGGGGGTAGATATCGTGACACGAGTACCCACATCGTGGTGTGTTTGTGTCGACTACAAGCACCTGATGCCACACCATCTTGGAGAGACTTGCAGGGAAAACATTTTTCTATGATGGGTACTCTAGCTACAATTAGGTAGTCATCATTCTCGAGGATCAAGAAAAGACAACATTTACTTGTCCTTTCGGTACTTACGCATTCAGGCGCATGCCATTCGGGCTCTACAATGCCCAAGGCATAGTTCAACAATGCATGATCACTGTATTTGCCAAAATGGTGAGCGACTTTCCGGAAGTATTCATGGATGACTTCTCGGTTTGATACATGTTTAGTGCACTTGGATTGAGTCTTCAAAAGGTGTAGGGAGGTCAATTTGGTACTCTCCTGGGAGAAAAATCACTTCATGGTGACGTAAGGTATCGTGTTGGGGCACGTCATCTCCAAAAAGGGAATGGAGATTGACCCTGACAAGGTGGATGTGATCAAGGAACTTGAGCCTCCAACCAATGTTAAGCCAGTGCGGTCATTCTTAGAACATGTCGGATTTTATCGAAGATTTATTCATGATTTTTCAAAGATCACCTGCCCATTAACCTAGATCTTAGGCCAAGATATCGAGTTCATTGTCGATCACAAGTGTCTAGAGGACTTTGAGCTCCTTAAAAGGAAAATCTATGAATTACCGATTTTACAAGCTCCTGACTGGTATCTTCTTGTTGAGATCATGACGGATGCATCGGATTTTGCTGTCGGGGCTATGCTTGGACAAATGTGTGTTGGGATACCGTATGCGATTCACTATGTGAGCAAAGTTTTAGATCCTGCAGAAAGAAATTATACAGTAACTGAAAAGGAAATGCTCGTAGTAGTTTGGTCCCTTGAAAATTTAGATCATATATATTGGGCTCCAAGGTGACAATTTTTACTGATCACACATCAATCCGATACCTAATGGAAAAGAAGGATCGAAGGCATGTCTTCTGAGATGGATTTTATTAATCTAGGAATTTGATTTGAAAATTAAGGATAAACTTGGAATTAAAAATGTTGTGACTGATCACCTTCCCTGAATTGAGAAGAATGACAATCTTGATATGGAACCAATTCGAGAGACCTTCCTAGACGAGTCAGTTTGTCCTACTGACTCACTCCCATGGTATGCCAACATGGTGAACTATCTCGTCTCCAAGCAAGTTCTCCAAGGTTGGACAAAGGGCAGTATTAATGGCTGAAGTTGTATTCGAGGAAATACCACTGGGACGATCCGTTCCTTTTCTTTAAGGGTCCGGATGGCATCTAACGAAGGTGTATTCCTCAAGAGAAATTCCAGAGTGTCCTCACATATGTCTTACATTTGAGGCTGGAGGACACCATTCGGGAAAAAGAACCGTACACAAAGTATCCAATGTGGATTTTTGTAGTCGATCTTGTTTAGAGATGCCAATGATTTTGTACGACCGTATCCGATTTGTCAAAGAATGAGAGGGATTGTTAGATATAGATATGAAATGCCCATGCAACCAATGATTTTCTTTGATGTTTTTAACACATGGAGAATAGATTTTACGTGTCTGTTTCCCAACAGCAATGGAGATGAGTACATCTTGTTAGCGACTGATTATTTGTCAAGATGGGTGGAGGCTATCCCAACTCTAACTGCAGATAACAAGATTGTTTCTAAATTTATCAAGGATCACATTATTGTGAGGTTCATGATTCCAAAGGTTTTGATTTCTGATGGGGGTAGCCATTTTTTGAACAGAGAAATGAGATCATTGTCTACAGAATATAAATTCAAGCATAGAGTAGCTTATCCATACCACCCACATTCTAATGGCATGGTAGAGGTTTTTAATAGAGAGGTGAAGAGTATTCTTCAGAACTTGGTTCGTTTCGATAGGAAGAACTGGTCTCATCTTTTGGACCAGGTTCTGTGGGCCTATAGGACAACCTGCAAGACTCCACTCGATACTTCACCTTTTAGGATGATCTATGGAAAGCCATGCCATTTGCCCATAGAACTAATTCACAAATTAGAATGGGCAATCAAGAAGATTATTGGAGTTGTCACCTTGGGAAACTATGTCGTGACTTGAATCTGAATGAGCTAATAGAAATCTGAAACCGGGCATATGACAACAATGCGATTTATAAGGACAAGGTCAAGAGATGGAATGATAGTCACATTAGGCATAAGACCTTTGACCCTGGGCAGATACTATGGTTGTTCAATGTCCGGTTGAAGATTTTCATGGGAAGCTCAAACTAAAATGGATGGGTCCTTACATTGTCATAGATGTGCACAACAATGGAAGTGTTGATATTGCTAAGCTTAAAGATGGTGCACAACCTTTTCCAGTGAATGGACAATTGTTAAAGATATATGTATATTCTAAAGAACAATTAGCCCAAGTCGAGGTTATCAATTTTATGCAGAGCGAGCATATTGAAGACTAATCAGACCTGCCTACATGAAGAGAATCAGTTAGATGCAAGCTGTACATATCATCTTTATTCTTCACACATTTCTAATGTACATTCTCGTTGTGATTCTCCAGATATCATCAGACCCCCACCCTTCTTCCGTACTTAGGCTGACCATAGCCTAAATATAGGGGGACCGATGCCATCTGTATATACCGCTCTCCTCATCCACTTCTGCACTCGGCTGCCCCATTTTCACCCTTCTTTCGTACTTAGGATGACCAGAGCCTAAGTATAGGGGGGCCCGATGCCCGTTGTACATACTCTCCTCATTCAATTCTCCCCTTGTCCACCTCATTTTTGCCCTTTTTCTATACTTATACTGTTCACAACCTAAGTATAGGAGGGTGGGCAGACTTCTATTTTTTTTCTTTTTCACTCTCGTATGCTTATCTCGAGCTATGTCTTCTCTGTGCTTTTTGTGCTCTGAGGACATAACACTCACTAAGTATAGGGGGATGTAGATATACTATGTATATATAATTTACTCATAGCTCGTACTTTCACGTAAGTCTATATTATTATTTACGAGGTGGGTAACTAACTTATAAAATCTAAAAAAACAGAAAAAAGCTAACTTTCTGTTTTGTGTAACTAACTCTGCATGTATAACAAAAGTTTTGAAAAATGCTTCTTATTCATTTTTGCATCAAAAAAATCTTTTACATTAAAAAAAGCTTAAAAAATCTCGAAAAAAATGTTTGCATTTCTTGCATATGCACTTCATGCACTTGCATTGGTGAAAAGTCCTTGGGTTCTGAACAAGTTATGAGCAGAAACCAAGAGTGGTCTTAACTTGACCTTAATCCACCTAATTTTCAGAGGAACTTCACCGAGAAAGATGATTTTAGAAGCTTCATGTCTTTGACTTAATTCTTCGAGTTACACATGATAATGTGTAGAATTTGACTCTTAGTGTCTAACATGGTCGCCTCATTTTGGGTACGACTCTTGAATAGGGAATTAATCTATACTCTCGCACTATGTACTTAGCTTAACTCAGATATGGTGTTAGAAGACTGTGTGAGTCTCTTTATGGCAGCATGATCATCTAACGACTGGAGTATGGGTTGCAATAAAGCTTCGGATAAGGGATGGACGTTTGGGTGCAATTTTTTCTAAGTCCCCAAAACATGTGCGGAAAGGAATATTCTATATCTGTAGGGGCACAATAAGATCATTGTAGAGCTACCAAAAATCCAAACAAAAAGAAGTCAACTACCAAATAAATATTTGACCAAAAAGGTCCAAGCTTCAAGACAACCTGCAGATCTTGGTGGAGACTTGGCTAAACTGGTCGGCTTCACAAGGAGAGGTGACTACACTGGTCACCCTCCAGTTCTTTTCCCCCTCTTCTACAAATTTCTCCCCCCTTTTCGATTGTGAACATAGCACGACTGAACTTAGAAGGAAATACCTGACTCCCTGAGGACGAGTTTTTGGCGGAGAGGTTTGCATGGTAGTTAGACATTTTTAATGGGAAGAGCTAAAACCTTTCACACACATGAGACAATTGTTCAATGTTCATGGGGTATGCTTTGGGAAGAGGATTGATCTAAGATGACTTCTGAGACGAAACTGTGACAATGATATAGAACTTGGAGGCTGTTGATTTTAAAACCCTAATTATTACAGAAGTTCCACCAAACTAATTTAAAGGTCGAGTCTATCTCCATTTTCTCCTTTTTTCTCATGGTCTTGGTATGGAACCCATTTTCATTCCACCTAATTTCATTTCTTTAGTTGCTCGGGGAAGGGCATGGTTTAAGTATAAGGGGTTGATGAATATGTGATTCTTCACTCTAAAAGAGATTAGTTAAGCTTAATTTCCCAAAATTCATCTACATTTTATCAATTATCTTGCATAATTATCACTCATTCATATGTAATTAATAATTACATTTTATCATGCATAATTACATAAAATAAGAAACAAAAAAATCTTAGTCCAATTGACTTGTAAAATAAGCTAATTTCCTCGATTTTTAATTAATTCATGCTAATTCCAGATCACCTGAAACCAACTCAATTATGTACATATCACTATCAAGAATAAAAGAAAAATAAAAAAATCACTGACAAAAATAAATGGACCAGAAACCCAAACCCTAATTTCAGGATGATCAAACTAAAACACTGATATCTTCCCATATATTGTCTAATTTGATCCTACTCACTTTTGAACTAAAGTATATTCAATTATCTACAAAACAAAACCAAGTTCAAGTGAATCAGAGCTCATATGTGAAAGTTGGGTTTTGGGACTTTTTTTGTACATTGTGTATTTCACCCAATTTTGACCTACTATGTTATGTACATATTTGACTCTTTTTGTTTTATTTATTTTTTTCATTTATTTTCTTTGATAAAGGTTTTATTAAAATTCGTAAAAATCCAAATATAAAATTAGATTGAAGTTAAAGAAACTAAGTCTCAGTCCTTTATTTTATTTTATCTATACAAAAGTTGTCTTTATCGTACTTTATTTTATTTCTCCATTTTCGTAATTATTAAAAATCCAAAACATTTTAGAGTAATGTGTAAATATTTGTCTTGATTTTTATCATATTTTTCTGATTTTTATCCTATGTAAAAATGAAAAAGAAATTACAAAACCCCCAAAAGCTGTTTTTCTATGTACATAGAGTACCACCAAAAATATCACTTTATGCAATTGTCCTATTTTGGTTTTGGTATTCATGAAAGTTGTATATCTCATCAAGATGAGCAACTTTTGTGAAGAATTTCTTTTTGATACGAGGTTGTTTGCTATATCTTTTTGAATATTCTTTTCATTTTGGTTTTTGAATTTTCTAGGAGTGACACATGGGAGCTCCTGGAGGTGCCACGTGTCACCCCTTTTTGAGCTTTTGAAATTTCATTTATTAAACAAATAAAAAATAAAAAAATAAAAAATAAGAAAGCAAAATAATAACACCACATGGCAATATCAGGGCCGTCCAATCTTGATCGATGGGACGACCCCTAATCTTTGTCTTCCTCCGTCAATCTCGCCATCGTCCTTCCTTTTTTCACCGTCTCCGCCAACTTCCCAATCAAGCGCCGCTTTCAATCGTCGGCAACCGCTCTCGTCAACCCAATCAGATCACTACTGCTCCTCTCCTTCCTATTCCTCAGCGTATCTCATCACCGACTGCCTTCCCCAATCACGCTACCACCCATTCATGATTCCTCTTCTCAATCCCCTGCTATCTTTGGGCGAATCCAATCCCACCCCATCCTTCCATCTCTGGACATCCCCTTCCCCCATATAACTAGAGCTCTGCCCCTCGAAGACCTTCATCTACCGATACACAACAACCGAAGAGGAGCCTAGGGCTGAGCGTCGGTGACAGTGCCACTTGAGCTCGTTCTTCCCCAATGAACTCCCATCTGAATTGCGACGCGATCCAAAGTGTAGAGCACCTCGTCGTAGGGCCTCTGTCGAGGCCTGCTCAGCTCCTGCCTCCAGCATCTTTATTGTACTTTATTTTATTTCTCCATTTTCGTTATTATTAAAAATAAAAAATTAGAATATTGTGTAAATATTTATCTTGATTTTTATAGTATTTTTCTGATTTTTTATCCTATATGAAAATAAAAAAGAAATTACAAAACTTCAAAAAGCCAGTTTTCTATGTACATAGAGTACCACCAAAAATATCACTTTACGCAATTGACTTATTTTGGTTTTGGTATTCATGAAATTGTAGATCTCATCGAGAGGAGCAACTTTTGTGAAGAAATTATTTTGATTCGAGGTCGTTTGCTATATCTTTTTGAATATTCTTTTCATTTTAGTTTTTGAATTTTCTTGGAGTGACACATGGCAGCTCCTAGAGCCGCCATATGTCACCCATTTTTGAACTTTTGAAATTCCATTTAGTAAACAAATAAAAATATAAAAAATAAAAAAGTAAAATAATAAAGCCACATGGCAACATCAGGGTCGTCTAATCTTGGTCGATGGGACGACCCCTGATCTTCATCTTCCCCCATCAATCTCCCGCCATCCTTCCTTTTTCACCATCACCGCCAACTTCCCAATCAAGTGCTACCTCCAATCATCGGCCGCCTCTCTTGTTAACCCAATCAGATCACAACTACTCCTCTCCTTCCTATTCCACAGCATATCTCATCCCCGATTGCCTTCCCTAATCACGCTACCGCCCATTTACGATTCCTCTTTTCAATCCCTTGCCATCTTCGATCGAATCCAATCCCACCCCATCTTTCAATCTCCATACATCCCCTTCCCCCTATATAACTAGAGCTTCGTCCCTCGAAGACCTTCATCCGTCGATACACAATAGTCGAAGAGGAGCCTAGGGCTGAGCACCAGTGACAGCGTCGCTTGAGCCCATTTCTTCCCTGATGAACTTCCATCCGAAGCTGCAACATGATCCGAGGTGTAGAGTACCTCGTCGCAGCACCTCCGTCGAGGCCTGCTTAGCTCTGTCCTCCAACGTCTGTCGAGCCACTCAAAGCTCCTGCCTCCAAGCACTATCCTCTAGGTACCACCCTTCGCCAACTCTGCCTTTTGTACTCCTCCACCTGTTCTTTGTAATTCCTCCACCACTACGCAATCCATCTTGATCATCATCTCCACACGACCGATCAACAGAGCTGAGTCCCCCTTGTCTTCACCGAACTCCAGGCATTGCTCCACCTTTACCAGGAACCCTCTCCGCCTTCATCAACACAAGGGTCCCCCTTCCAGGTCTACCATCTCCATCAGAGACTCCCAGGAGGTGCATCGTTGTCACCTGACAACCTCCTCCTCCACTCTTTATCGACGCCTCCTGGCTGGAGCCAAGACTCGACTTCACCGCTAATCGCCTCTGCCTTCGTCGACATATAAGATCACTCCGGGAGTTCCTTCTTATCAACGGAGGCATCTCCCTCAACTAGCCGTCGCCTTCTTGGAACCACCGTCACCACCTTGACATCACCATACACCTCCGCCCCGATGTCCCTTGGCCGTATGTCGACCGTCGAAGCAGCCACGCCATTCGCACTCGCCTGAGGTCAACCTCGACACCATCCTGCTTCGCCCGTCAACGCCTAGACTCCACCGTGAACTACTTCCAAGGAGCCTCAAGTGACTTGCACTCTCTCCTGGGGAAATTTACAAGGCAAGCCTCTGGAAGTTCACCATATTCCATAGAAACCCCCATCGTTGAGGGCACGTGCTGCACACGTGCCCCTTGGCACTTTTGTGGATCCCGCTTCTAGGCTCTAGGTAATTACTCTTTAGTCCTTTCTCTACATTTGTTGCTTTATTTTAATTATTGTACTTCGCAAATAGAACCCTAGTTTCTTCTGTAATTTTGATCAACATTGTTGCATCATTTTATTATTCAAAAAATGACAATTTTTATGCAATTAACTCTGTAAATTATAGCATGATATTTACATTTTTATGATTTGTGGTTAATTATTAATAAATATTTTGTGGCATATTGCATATTTTGCCTAATTTGTGTTCCAAAATTCGTATTAAATTAACCACTGCCAGACAATTATCGAAAATTCATAAATAGTAGAATTAATTGTTATTTACACTGTGCCCCTAAAAGAATTGCATTTGCATGTGTCATTTGCTCTGTAAAATTCAGTTTGTGACTCTTAGTAATTAATTTTTAATAGGTATTAAACTCAACAATTTTAGGGTTTAGAATTTTTCTAGGATGGTTCATTTATTGAGCTATTTTGGATAAATTTATTCCCTCAAAATAAATAGGTTGAATATTTATTATAATTAATTATTGTAATTCACCTTATTTGCATTCATTAATTCATTAAATAATCATGTTGCATTGGAAAATTTCAAAAAAAAACATTGCATCAATTTCATCATATTTCACATCTAGGCCAAGTTTTGGAATTTTTGGATATCGTTTGATTGACATTAATTTTCTAGTCCTTAAAATTGACCGAATTTGCATTTGCATTCAAAAATTACATTAAAAATACAAAAAAGATTCTGCCTTGAAAACCATACACGAACTTTGATAGATATTAACCTAGGTGGTTCCTTTGCCTTCTTGACTTCAATCTTGGGACTTGCCCAGGTTTAATAAACATAAAAACCACTTCACGTTAATTTATTTAAATAAATTTTCATTTAATTTCTTGATTGATCCCTATCGTCCGACTATAGCACGAACGATAAATTTACATTCATGCATAATTAATTCTTAATTTTTGTGATTTAACAAAGGGAAATTTCGGTTTAATCGCATATTCTGGAAGGTGACCTGAGAGCCTGAACCATAAGCTACTATTGAATAGACTATATGGATGCAAGCTACTATGCGTTCAATACGTTCTCTGATCTGGCAGCATATCCTGATTTGGTTGTTGGGGTCCCTTCCTTTTTCCGTGAGGAGCCATCTCTAAATCAGACTTAAGAATTAATCTACACGGGGTCCAGATTCAGCTCTTGATCTGCACATTCAAATTCATCATATTCAGGCTAGCAATCTTGTGCACCATATGAGAAGATGGATATGAAATTAGGGTCAAGTTTAGATATATGTTAATCGAGCATTTTTATAAGAAGATAAATTGATTTCCATCCATAAGGAGTGAATTTCGGGATAAGAGTGATCCCGATTTATTAGAGAAGAAGATGAGGAGTCTGAAGTTCGATTCATAAAGTCCGAACCGGGTTCTCGGGAATCGCCTCAAGTAATTAAAGATGTCAAATTCATGAAATCGATGTAGGTATCAGTGGGATCCCAACTAAACCATCCATGAGTTGACATTTCGAGAGACAAGAGGAGTAGATGAGGAATGTAATATAGTGATAAACAATGAGCATGAAGAGTAAAATAGAAGAAGGCTCAAAGTGAGCGGAGTAAAAGAAGTGAAAAATTGATGAAATAAAAAAGGGTGCAAATGCACGAGACTGATCATTGACCTAAGATCTAATTCAAACAAACGCTGATGCAAAGGATTCACCAACTCACGCCAACAGAGCCGTAAGAGCTCAACTATTTTTATCATTTCAATTTTATTTGTTATCAGGCAATCTTTTAACAAGTCCTTAGAGGCTATTCCTATAGGAAAGTGAGTACTGCCAAAAGAGTATCTCGTACTTCCTACTTCCTTTGTAACCTGTAGCCTGTACTTTTTAAGAGAATACTTGCTATTGGGTATGGATCCACTTATCAGCCAAAGAATAGAGGAGGAAGACAATATGCAAAACTAATACTTCCCCTTGGTGGGATACTCGGACACAAGATGATGAAACAGACATCACCGTGAGGGGATGACCTATGCTCAATACTTCAAACTAAGTATGCAAGAAGATGAATCCCTACTCGTCCACATACGATAGAAGCACCAATACTTCATGAATCCAATCAGCAACAAGGCAATATCGAAGTTGGGATTTTGACTCTATTTTCCAAGGGTCGTGCCTCACTCTATTTGGAGGGTACCTGAAAATAATACAAGCTTTATGAACCCAATAAAATGAATGTCCATTACGAATTTTATTTTTGGTCAAAGTGTTATTAACAATCCCTTTGTTTTAATTTTTATTTTCTTTTTTGAGTATTTTTTAGAATAATTCACCTAACGAATTTTTTTATTTCCTTTAAAACCAAAGTGATACAAAACTGGGAGAGAAGAAAGGCATGCAAGTGACACTATGATGGAAAACTCACCATTGTGTTTAATGATGCATGCTTAGTTAGAATACTTACATCGCTTCCCAACTCTCTCCATACGTGATGCAAGACAAGGAATTTAAATCTACACTACATACAATGCAAGCTGGTGAAATCATCCTAAGCAAGAATTGTTATTAGCATGAAGAACAATTCCAATTTGATCTAGGTCCAAGCATAGAGACTATAGGTGCATGCAAATATTAAGGCTTTGGACCTAAACTATGGAGTCACATAATCCTAAAATCTAAGGGCTCATTCACATAAAACAAATAAAAATAAAGTGTAAATACAAAACACGAGAAACAAATAAAAACACATGGAATAGGCCGTGAGAGTTCAACCAAATGATTTTGTACTTGTATTATTACAATTAATAATGCAAAATAAAAGTCTCTCTCTCTGTCTTACAAGAAAACAAATTCTACACTAATGCTATGTTGTTCTTCTCTCTCTTAAGTCGACTTTGATGCTCACTCCAATCGGCTCGTGAAGAAGGAGCCGATCTCCATGTGACTCGAATGCACCAGCTTTCCTAAGAAAGTTACCCTCATTCCATAGTCCCTCGCACAAAGTCAAATAGGAGATTGGTTAGAATAGATAAGCATTTATTTGTAAAAGGAAACAAAAATATACAAATATGTAAATAATATATACAATCTTATCCTATGTTACTCCATGGCAACGATGCCATTTTGTTGATGTGGATTGGAGGGGTGGTGTCTAACTCCCGATCTTGGAGGAGCCTATGGTGTTCGATAGGTTAGATCCGACAATCGTTGTATCGACCCTCTCTCATCTCTCGACACGTCATCAATCAAATCAAGCAAACAATCAATCTACGATACAGATAAAACAATAAATAAGATGCATGGTGAAATTTATTATACCCTATAAATATGTGTATAGGGGCAAAGTGTGGGGTTGAACCAGTGAGAGAAAACTGGATAGGTATAATTATTATCAATTACTAAAAGCTAATAATAATTATTTTTGTACTTTTTTTCCTTTTTGATAATTTATGGGTTTTTATTATATTTATTTTTTATGGATTTTTAATTTTTTATATTTTTATTATGTTTATATTTTAATTTTTAATTTTTTAATATTTCAAAATTTTAGTTTCTTTTTATTTTAAGGAATAATATATATATATATTTATATAGTAATAATAATATAGATATTATAAATAATGTATATGACATATAATAAATAAAATATGAAAATATATGTGTGGATGGTCCTTTTTATTTTTTAAAGGTTTTAAAAATATATTAGTTATTTATAATTAATAATTATAGATATATAACTATTATACCATATATATTATCTACATAATGTTATGTAATTTTAATTATATATAGTTAAAATTAAGAAAAATAAAATATTTTTGTGTATTAATAATTTTCCTAATTTTTATATGTTTATATATATATATATTCTAATTTTTAGGTATTTTAATTTATTAAATATACCAAAATAGGTAATATTATATATAAGACAAACTGTTTAGAATTTAAAAATAAATAATAATGACTAAAATTACTAAAAATATTTTTAATATATACCATATATTATAAACAATTTTTCAGAATAGAAAACTATTTTTAGAATTTTGAGGAATTTTTACTATTTTTATGGAGTTTTTAGGGGTTTACTATTTTAGTGTTTTCTTTTTATTTTTTTTGATTTTATGTCTGGAGTTAAAATATATGCTAATATATACTATATAATATTTTTGGAATTTTAAAGTTGGTTTTACTAGGGAATATTTAGCTCCTATTCTACTTTTAGTAAGTGAAATTGAAATAAATACCTAGTTAAAAATAAGAACATGTATGAACATCATTAAAGGTATCTACAGAAAGTTTTCCATAATTTATAACCTATAGGAGCTAATTAATAAAAAAAAGAATAAGAAGAAAAATATATTTCTAGCATGGGTATTTTTGCAATAAAATATATAACAAGGTTCTTCGTGCAAATAACCCCAAAAGTTAACACTTCATTTTACAATTTTTAATACTAAAAGTAAATACACAAAAGCTGCAAGGGATTTGTTGTAATATTCACAACTCCTCACGTGGCGCAACAAGTGAGGCACAAGGACTTACTTGTAATTTTAAGGAAGTGCATGGCCTCTTTGTAAAACATACAAAACATTTTAAGCACTATTAAATATTTATGGGACTTAACCATAAAATACAAAAGCGATAGGGCTACTTAATAATTTGCCTAAAAGTGGCACGATCTGATGGGTGGCGTGACGCCACGTCGATGCCACTTACTTAATCTGATGCTCCTGGATGCATGTCGTTTTGCCTTCAATCGATGAACCGTATTAGATCTGGGTCACGCTGATGATTTAACGACGATGAAGATGCTTCAAATAACCCATAAGAACTTGATCTTGAGTGAGGCTCGAACGTGGATATCTCCTTTCTCCGAGCTCATCCTTCTTTTCTAATGGGACTAATAGACTCCTAGGGATGCCCCGCTTCTACAGGTGGTTATGGATTCGGGCCCCATTAGAAGGGGCCTGGAGCACAAGGGGACCTAAAGCTCTGTGATGGAATTCAAAACCTTGCTCTAGGTGCTGCAACACTCCTTCTCCTACACAAAAAGGTACCTTGACTTGAGGCGAAGATCCTCGATCCAATGTTGAAGCTAGATTCGCAATAGAATGTTCGGGCGATGGAGCTCTGATGGGTGGCAGAAGCAGGAGCTTGAGGGACCATGATTTTGCAGATCTTGGGTGGAATCAATGGGGATTGGATGGAGAAATGAATGGGCGAGCAAATAGGAGTGGTTGTGGTGATTACAATTGGAGCACAAATGAAAAGAGCCGGAGCTCAAAGCTCCAACAAATTAAAATTCCTAAAATTAGGCTAACCTACTGATTAATCGACTAAACTAACACCGAAATTAACATATGCTAGAAGTAAATGCAATAAGAAATCCTTTATAAGAAGCTCGTACCTGACTATTTCAGGGAGCATGGGGCCTTCGTCGGGGATACTCCGACGATGAAGATCTCGCCTCGCCTCCTTCTTCTCCACGCCGACAAGGCAGATGAATCCGAAGTTGTCACCTACGAGCTTAAGTCAAGGGCTCCTATTGGGTTTATGAAGAAGTAGAGGGGATCCAACTTTCAACATGGGGCTATGGAGTTGATTTATAGGTGAAGATTTTGGGTAAAAAGGTGAGGAGATTGCATGCATGAGCGTGGTTGGTGGGATCTTTGATCTTTGCGAGATGACCTGATGTATGTGGAAGGTGTTTATGGAGGTCCCAAGGTTCATCGAGTTAAGAATCAAAGATAGAAATTTGAGGAAGGCAAAGGTTTCATGACCTCTAAGAAAGGAGTGGGGAGGGCTGGACAGTTGACCCGATGATCAATAGTCCGTGCCTCCTGGTTGGTCCATGTGGACCAACCAGGAAATTCAAAGAGAAAAATCCCTTATTAATTGGTTTTAAAATAATTAACTATTTTATTATTTTTATGTCAAAAAATGTTTATTGTTTTATGCATTATTTTACGGCTATTTTTATTTATTTTTACAAGCTTAATTATTTGGTGTTAACATTTACAAATATATACATAGGTATGCATAACAGTATTATAGGTATTTTATTTTATTTTCATTGTTGTATTTACACCTTTTATACATTTATAATTTATTTAGTTACAGATTTAGATATTTTTATTGTATTTTTCTCATTTTATTGATCTACTTAGATAAATATGTATATGTATTATATTAGGTATAATTTACATATATAGTTTATTACTTTACTTATTTTAATGTATTTTTAATGGTTTCATTTTATTTTTATTATTGAAATATTTTTCAAATAATATTTACAAGTATATAAACATATAAAGAAGCTAAAAATATAAAAAATGGATATATTGAATATTATATACATGCATATAGTACAATAAGGACCCAAAACCCATCTTTTACATCTCAACTTCAAATTAAATGAAACCACCTTCATTAAATAAATAATTAAAATTTATGAACAATAAAGTGGGCTTGGTAAATTTTGAAAACATATGGAGGAAATACAGGTCTGGGAAGTTTTATTTGCGGCATTTTCTTCTGTGTCCCGAGTGCACTATGTATTGTTTTTATGTGAAATAAATTTTTATTTTTCTTGTATTTTTATGTACAAATTTTATATTGAGGGTTTTATTGTTTGAGGTATAAAAATAAGAAAATAAAATAGGTACCAAATGGCTATTTATTGAGTAAAATAATTAGGATTTTGAATGTATCCTGCACAGTTTCTCTCTCCTATCTCCTACTTTATTCCTTGTCGATCAAGTCATCATGATGACTAGATATCGACACACTTCATTCATTTTCTTTTATTTTCTTTATTTTTTATTTTTGATTTAAATATCAATATTTATGCAGCATTATTATCAATAATTGAGTGTTATTTTTTACAAATTAATGCTATATACTTGCATTTATCTAGGGATTTAAGGCCAAAATGAAAGAATAAAGATGGCGAAACTGAGATTCATCAGGTCCATATACCGGAATAGTGGTGCTCATATTAAGATACATGAGATTTATGATCTCTCAAATGAACAAGTATACAGAGCTCACTCATGAGATAATTTGGGGTCAATATGATTTTCATGCACAGTCGTCTTGCTTATAAAATAAGACATGAATTTGAGATATTAATATATTCTTTTGAAAAGTATATGATTAATATTGTTGCCCAAACATCAAATGAGAATTCTATTGATTTATTCTGAAGAAGACATACAAACTAGGGTTTGAACGCCGGATATATCAAAGTCTTCCAGTGTAAAGGATGAATGAGTATTGTGAATTCTCAGGGTTAAATTTATTATAATATATCATCTACCATGACACTTCCATTCAAAGGGAGTGATGAAAGCCTAAGACCTCCGCCCCGCGCGTCCCCGCCAAGCAGCTCCCTCTGCCATGTGCGTCCGACATTGGCATACGAGCTCCAACCCTCCCCCGATTCATCCCGGAAGCCCTCCCCGTACCCCCCGCCTGCCCCTGCTCGAAGTCCCCTGCCCCTGACAAAGAAGCCCCCCGGCTGCCCCTGCTCGAAGCCCCCTACCCTGGCCGAGAGCGCCCCCGGCTACCCCTCCTTGAAACCCCTGCCCTTGGGCGAGTAGCCCCCCCCACCCCCAATCCCCCTGCGGAAGCCCCCGCGCACACCCCTGCTCTACCGCACCCCACCCACCCCTGCTCGAAGCCCTCAACCCTTGGCCGAGCACACCCCCCCACCATGGAAGCCCCCCGCTCACTACCCACCCCACCCCTCCTCGAAGTCCACAGACCCTGCCGCCTCCCACCCTACCCTGCTCGGAGCTCCTAGCTGCTGGCCGAGGTCCCACCCGGGAAGCCCCCCTGCAGACCCCTCCTTGAAGACCACAGACAACCCCCCAACCCCCACACCTCGAGCCCCCTGCCCCCCCCTATTCGAAGCCCCCCTACGCGACGAGCTCCTACGCTCGGCTCCTGTTCGCAGGAACCCCCCCCCCTCCCCCCCAATGGAACACCCATCGTCTGGAAGCCCCACCTCCTCCAAACTAGGTCGAGCACCGCTGCCACCACCCCCCTCCTCCAACCCAAGTCGAGCCCCTCCCCCTGGAAGACGATCTCCATTTCTTCTTTTTTTATTAATCTCAGCCGTTAGATCAATGATTAGTTAGATTAACTCAGCTATCTGGTTGAGTTAATGGACTAAACTAACAGAAGGTTATGGGTGTAGAACGGAGCGGTTATTCGGGGTCCTGGTATCGAAGGTTCTTGGGGGTAATTATGAAACTACTCATGGTTATGGGTGTAAATATCTCTAATTATTATTACACTTTTTTCATAACGACATTTTTGAGTTTGATTCATAAAATATATTTTATTATTTAATATGAATAATGATTAACAATAATTAATATTTGTATGCATATTATTCATGTAAATAATATACATACATATATATATATATATATGATTTCGATAATATTTCCAAGGCATGAAAGTACGTGTGAATTCACAATAATTTCATTGATGTAAATTGGATTTACATTTTTTGTGCTTGTGGATATGATTAATAAGATATAGAGACTATTTTCAAAATTTCTTCAATAATGATAATGTGATTATCAAGATAAATGATTGATAAATAAAAGGTAATACCCATGAGTATATTTAGTAAAGATGGGCGTGTACATTGGATGTACATATGACGCCATTATATTGAGTCCTATTGAGAATAAGGCTATTAATATTGGTGCATTATTGATTGATTAATCATTTAATAAATTAATAGCAACCTCATTCCATATATGGAATTTGTTGGGCATGTGTATTGACACATGGTGTCACTACAAAGAGTCCTTAAATTGAACTCTTTGTTGATCTGTTTCTTGACTTATTACTTAAATTTGTTGGAGATAAATATATAGATAATTGTGTTATTGAACAAGGACTTTGTATTGACCCTTTGATCAATAATCCAAGGGCCATCATTGCACATGTCTACTTGAAGAGAAGACTCTTCAATAACCGTGTATAATGTATATAAAAGGAGAGTAAGAGACTCTCTATTATACACTTAAGTTTGGAGAGCCTAGTCCATTAAGAATTGCATGCCTTAGAGAATGAAGAGAGTCATGAGTGTATACAATTCATACACGCCTCTTCTTGAAGCAATGTTTGTGAAGACACCGTCCAAGTTCGTGGGAAGCAACATGATTCATCTCCACACCCATGAGATAGACACTACAAATCGGAATTGATTTGGAAGGTCTCTTGCCTTAGAGACTCACGCTTCAAGAGGTAACCCTAATCTCATCTTAATATTCATTAGAATATTAGAAAACTTGTTAGAAAAATATTTTCTCTAATTTAATGGTTCCGTAAAGTACAAATCGTTATGTTGAATTTCTTGTTCACGCGATGAACATACAATGCTTTATGCAAATAGTTTGCTAATTTTCTGCTTTTCCGTGATGCAAAGTTCATAAATAATTGATTTACTTCCTTAACAAATGCCATTATCCAATTCCATTAGGGTGCTAATCGAATCGAATACCTTCGAATCCACCAGGATTCTGATTCAATTCATTATAAAAGTTTCGAATCTAAACTCGAATCGAATTTTAAACGAATTTGCCAACTTAAATTCATATTCAATTCATTTTGAGTTTCAAATATTCAAATTCGGTTCATTTAATTTCAAATTTGAAACGTAAATTGATGTTTTAGAGATTATATAACTAATATTATAAGAAGAATAATATAATATAAATATTTTATCGTGTAATTTTAATTTTGAATATATATCACTAAGATAAGTTGAAAAAAACTATATAAATAATACAATAGAAAAAAGTACCTAATTTTTACAATTATTATATGTCTTTTACAACCTAAATATACTTTTTCTATAAGAACGAATATATAAATACACTATAATTATATGAGATTATCAAAGAGTTAAAATATCATTGACGAAAAAGCTGAACACATTATAATTACCATTGCATGTTAAAGCAAGATAAGAACAAACTTATATAGAAAGTCGATACAAATTAACATTATTATTTAAAATAATGAGAATAGTAGAAAATAACGTAGCAACATAAAACCTCTTCATTAAGTGTGGGGATCTTCAATATCGAAAAACTAAGCCATAAAATGAAATATACGGAATTTTTGATGTACAAAGGAACAATTTACATCGCCGTGAGAAGAACTTGTATATTACTCATGTGATGGCAAATGTCGTCTTGACAATGATAATCATCATGGATTGCTATGCATGGAAAATCAAAACATAAAAGCAGATGATAGATATCTAGATAAATTCCGATCCACGAAAAATGTTGAGGAACTCGAAATAACAAAACCATCATTTTCATGTGCTAAATAATGACAAAAAGAATGGAAAACACAGTGTAAGCAATGTGGGAACATGAAAATAAATGCGTGGGTGATGAATTAGAATTACAATCTTAAACATTTGATCTTTTCTAGTAGATTTTATAACTTATATTTTCTATTCTTTTTATATTCAATATATAGTCTTTAACTAATAGGATTATACATGCATATACACACACACATGTACACATTAAATTGGCATGGCTTAAAGTACTTTGCAATCCTCTTAATGCCTTAAAATTTCTCAATAGCATGCTAAGATCGATTATTATTTATGCAAAGTAACTCGTATCTAAGCTATTGTCATTATGTTAAAATAAGAATTAAAGACGTGAACTTAGATATTTTGTATAACTGATGAATGAAGGACATATATCTTTGACTCATAACATATTTCGGAGTCAAACCACTTGAACTTAGTTAGAAAGGGGAAATGAAAGAAATAAAGTCTCACTAATGGTGCATATATATGTCACGCATTGAAAAGCCACGTCGGTGTATTATGGGAGTATGGAAATCGTAATGGTGAAGTCTGAACATGATAAATCATACCAATTGAGCTTATATATGATTACAAGCTTAAAAATAACCACTTAGTATCTGTAGTAAGTTAGTTTTAGAGTATCCTTAGATGCTTGTAAATGTTATGCTTAGAGATATAATGCAAATGCTAAATCTTCAATGTAAATTAAACGTCATAATTTTTTTAGTACATATTCATATATTATTTTCTACATCTAGAATAAATACATGACAATATTTCGCTGTAATTATGCTATAATTCCTTGCACAAGAATATTTGAAAAGGATCCTAATAGACTTACAGTGAGGTTGTTACATGTGTGTATGTAAATATGTATGTATTATATACATATATACATGCATATACTATGTATACGAAGATAAATAAATAAATATATATATATACCTACATATATACATATATGTATGTATATAAATATCAAATCGAATCGAATTTTTATCGAATGAATACAAGTTAATTCAGATTCAATTCATTTGGGAATCAAATCCAAAAGTTAAATTCAAATTCAGCTCATTTGATTTCTGATGAATACTCATTCATCACTCTTTATTCTTATATTTTAGCTACAAAAACCTTTGCAAATGCATGTAGATACTTGTAAATACAAATAATTACCAAAAAACATGCACAGTGTAAAAATTAATAAATAGCATGTTTTTGTGCAAAAATAAAAGAATAAAGAATTAAAAGAAAAAGAGGGAAATATTTAGAATAAATATTGAGCAACCTAATCCCAAGGAAGGGCTCGGCATGGGCCTGACCACATAAAAGCCAAAGTAGAGAGAGATAGGGAGCTCATGTGTGTAAATATACTTGTAAATACAATAAAAATATTTTCCTCTAAAAATAGAATAAAATGGGCTTGTATATATTTGTATATATTTGAAAATATAAAACACCATAAAAATAGAAAAATTAAAAAGAAAATAAAACTATTCACTTGTACATATTCACCATGTACATACACCTACTCCTATATTTATTTAACCTTGTAAATAAATAAATTAAAATCCCTAAAAATTTGTATATACTCTATCTTTTATGGAGTAAATAAATAAAATAAAAACCATAAAAACAAAAACCAAAATAAAAAGAACAAAATTGAAAATCAAAAAGAACATTGTACATATACCATGTATATATATGTATATATCTATTTATTTAACCCTTGTATATAAATAATAAAACTAAAATAAAAATACCCTTTTATTCCTAATTTTATGTTATAAATAAATAACATATAAAATGGGAATAAAAATGTACAAAAATAATAAATTAAAAATAAAAAATCAAAAACCTATATTATATATATACCTATATATAGCACTATAGTGTAAATACCTTATTTTTATTTTGAAAAATTCATTCTGATGATCGAAGAATTCACCAAGACACTCGGGTAAATAGTAGATCAAGGGTTGTTGCGACCCGGATCTCGGAGACAGTTCGGTCAATCAATAAAAATTAAGAGCAGACCACCAAAATAGGATAAAAATCAAAGAAAAATAATAGAGTCATGGCTATTGGATTAGCCTGGTATAGCGACCAGGGTCGGACTCAGGGAGCACGTGATGGCCTTGCGGCCTACGAAGTAGTCTAAAAGAAGAATAAAATAACATAAAGGTATTTTTGGTGGATTTTTAATGTTTTTAAATTTTTTTGGATTTTTAATTAATAAAAGAAATAAGAAGAGCAAGTCAACAAGCCAATACAACCAATTATTTAATCACTTAAAAATCACCCAAAAATTTAAATAAAAATATTTTTATGTTTTTTTAGAGTTTTTACTGTTTTTGGTTAATTTTTGGTAATTTTCTATCTTTTAGGGAATTTTATAAAAATCAAACAAGGAAGAAAAACCAAGGTACTGTCCAGTCAGACTTGGAGGGCCAATTTAAAATGCAAAATGGCCCTATCAAGATCTGAAGGTAATTTTCCTATATAGTAGAAAATGCAAGGAAAATTTAGGCACCAGAATTATTAATTTTTGATTTTCTTTTATTTATTAGAATTTTTATGGTTTTTTAGGGGTTTTGTAATTGTTATAGGTTTTATAAAGCCAAAAATGACCAAAATTGGTCAGAAAATCAAACAAGGCAAAATAAGCAATCTGTATTTTTTTTGTAATTTTTAGGGGTATTTTAATATTTTTTTGTGATTTTAATGCTAGATAGTAAATAAAATGCCTATTTTTGAATTTTTAAAAATAATAAATGAAATAAAAAATGTCTCCAAAAATTAGAGAAAAGTTTACACTATGACAGGAGCCATGTGTTCAATTTTTATCAAATTTGGAGTTAATTTGCTATTTTATTAAAAGCAAAAATCAAGGTACAATGCACAGGGACCTGTACGCAAATAAGAGAAGTTCCAGGGGGTCCGGTGCAATTTCTCCAAGAAAACACGTGCGAGGCGCGTGACCTGGGCACTCAGGGACCTATTTGCAAGAAAACTAAAGTTCGTGGACTATTTAGTAACACGTACTAAAAGTCCAGGGGCTTCAGTGTAAATAACCCACTATATAACGCACATGCACAGTAAAATCATTCACAGGGGTATTTATGCAAATATCAAAAACATAGATTCATTCAAGAACACCCTAGAAACATGAAGGTCATACATGCAATTAACCCACAAAAGCACGTGTCGACGCACGTGTCCCACTACAAACAGGGGTATAAAAGCAATTAAACTACAGTACGAGGTCCTAAGTGCAAATGTACCAAAATAAAAACAACTAAATGCGATATTTACAGGACTAACTAATAAAAGAAACAAACAGGGGGGCCTACAAGAAATTTACCCCTTATTATATCCGAGGGATGGATGAGCGCCACGTGGAGATCCAACGGTCGGGGGAGGTGGCGCCTCAATGAAGGGTCCTCGGGTCAGATCGAACGGCTGCGGGCTTGCCACGTGGAGATCGGACGGCTGTGAGGCGCTGCCGCTAAGCCTCGCTGAGTCGACGGTCACGATCACTCCTCCAAGGATCTGACGGTGCTGGCAGCTCCTCAAATGGATGCCTGAGATCTGAACTGGAGCTGGAGGTCAATCGGACGGTAAGGGAGGGTCCTCGACGAACTGGACGCCGACGAGTTTCACCGGGCTTGTGTGGGTGCTAGAGACCTCCTCGCGGGCTGCTGAAGATTGGAAAGAGTCGCCTTGGCCTCCCGCGTCGAATGGTCCCCTCCGATGACGGCGAGGAGCTCTGGAGAGCTCCGACGGCGCTGGCGGAGGAAGAGTTGCTGCTCCAAAGAGTCGGAGCCCTCAGATGGGCTCGGATGAACCTGAAAAGCACGACAACAGACTAGCGGGTCGAGGGCAAAGTGCCTCAACCCTGTAAGCGGAGGTGAAGGTGAACGGTGCGGCGGGGCGTGGGGACTCCGGCGAAGCGACGGCGAAGGAGCCCCAATCCCAGCTCCTGTGCGAGCTGGGTTGAGCGAGTGGGTGGAGAACGTGCGCGGAGGAAAGGCGAAGATGATGAGCTATTCCGATGATCAGGACGAAGGCGAGGGTGGTCGGAATCGAAGATGGACGGCGACAGGTGAAATTGGGCGAAACGCAAAATTAGGGAAATAGGGAAAGAGAGAAGGCTACCTACTGGATGATGTCGACTGTGGAGGAGCTGGGGATGCTCCAGGTCCTTGCCTCAAGGGCCGTCGGTGCCCGAGGCTCGAGCGTCACCTCCAGGCGGCGCACGACGGCGCGTAGCTGCCGGATCTTTGGCTCATCCATTCTCTAGCCAAGGACCTCCATCGCCTCCGCGAGAGTGACAACTCGCTTCCAGTGGTGTCGCAGCGAGGAAGGAGTGGAGGACCATCGATCCGGCAGCTACGCACCTCCGTGCGCCGCCTGGAGGTGACGCTCGAGCCTCGGGCACCGACGGCCCTTGAGGCAAGGACCTGGAGCATCCCCAGCTCCTCCACAGTCGACAACATCCAGTAGGTAGCCTTCTCTCTTTCCCTATTTCCCTAATTTTGCGTTTCACCCAATTTCACCCGTCGCCGTCCATCTTCTATTTCGACCACCCTCGCCTTTGTCCCAATCATCGGAATAGCTCATCATCTTTGCCTTTCCTCCGCGCACGTTCTCCACCCACTCGCTCAACCCAGCTCGCATAGGAGCTGGGATTGGGGCTCCTTCGTCGTCGCTTCGCCGGAGTCCCCACGCCCCGCCTCACCGTTCACCTTCACCTCCGCTTACAGGGTCGAGGCACTTTGCCCTTGACCCGCGAGTCTGTTGTCATGATTTTCAGGTTCATCCGAGCCCATCTGAGGGCTCCGACTCTTTGGAGCAGCAACTCTTCCTCCGCCAGCGTCGCCAGAGCTCTCCAGAGCTCCTCGCCGTCATCGGAGGGGACCATTCGACGCGGGAGGCCAAGGCGACTCTTCTTCGATCTTCAACAGCCCGCGAGGAGTTCTCTAGCGCCCACACGAGCCCGGCAAAACTCACCGGCGTCCAGTTCGCCGAGGACCCTCCCTTACCGTCCGATTGACCTCCAGTTCCAGTTTAGATCTCAGGCGTCCATTTGAGGAGCTGCCAGCATCGTCAGATCCTTGGAGGAGTGATCGTGACCGTCGACTCAGCGAGGCTTAGCCGCAGCGCCTCACAGCCGTCCGATCTCCACGTGGCGAGCCCGCAGCCGTTGATCTGACCCGAGGACCCTTCGTTGAGGCGCCACCTCCCCCGACCGTTGGATCTCCACGTGGCGCTCATCCGTCCCTCGGATATAATAAGGGGTAAATTTCTTGTAGGCCCCCCTGTTTGTTTCTTTTATTAGTTAGTCCTGTAAATATCGCATTTAGTTGTTTTTATTTTGGTACATTTGCACTTAGGACCTCGTACTGTAGTTTAATTGCTTTTATACCCCTGTCTGTAGTGGGACACGTGCGTCGACACGTGCTTTTGTGGGTTAATTGCATGTATGACCTTCATGTTTCTAGGGTGTTCTTGAATGAATCTATGTTTTTGATATTTACATAAATACCCCTATGAATGATTTTATTGTGCATGTGCGTTATATAGTAGGTTATTTACACTGAAGCCCCTGGACTTTTAGTACGTGTTACTAAATAGTCCAGGAACTTTAGTTTTTTTGCAAATAGGTCCCTGAGTGCCCAGGTCACGCACCTCGCGCGTGTTTTCGTGGAGAAATTGCACCAGACCCCTGGAACTTCTCTTATTTGCGTACAGGTCCCTGTGCACTGTACCTTGATTTTTGCTTTTAATAAAATAGCAAATTAACTCCAAATTTGATGAAAATTGGACATATGGCTCCTGTCATAGTGTAAAATTTTCTCTAATTTTTGGAGACATTTTTGATTTCATTTATTTTTTAAAAAATTCAAAAACAGGCATTTTCTTTACTGTCTAGCATTAAAAATCACAAAAATCAAAAATTAAAAACTCTGGTGCCTAAATTTTCCTTGCATTTTCTACTATTTAGGAAAATTACCTTCAAACCTTGATAGGGCCATTTTGCATTTTAAATTGGCCCTCCAAGTCTGACTGGACAATACCTTGGTTTTTCTTCCTTGTTTGATTTTTATAAAATTCCCTAAAAATCAGAAAATTACCAAAAATTAACCAAAAATAGTAAAAACTCTAAAAAACATAAAAATATTTTTATTTGAATTTTAGGTGATTTTTGAGTGATTAAATAATTGGTTGTATTGGCTTGTTGACTTGCTTTTCTTATTTCTTTTATTAATTAAAAATCCAAAAAAAAAATAAAAACATTAAAAATCCACCAAAAATACCTTTATTTTATTTTATTCTTCTTTTAGACTACTTCGTAGGCCGCAAGGCCATCACGTGCTCCCTGAGTCCGACCCTGGTCGCTATACCAGGCTAATCCAATAGCCAGGACCGCTATTATTTTTCTTTGATTTTTATCCTATTTTGGTGGTCTGCTTTTAATTTTTCTTGATTGACTGAACCGTCTCCGAGATCCGGGTCGCAACGACCCTTGATCTACTATTTACCCGAGTGTCTTGGTGAATTCTTCGGTCATCAATTTCGAATCGAACTTTTTTCGAATTTTTATCGAATGAATCCTAATCGAACTCGAATGATTCAGTTCAATTAGCAGTCCTATCTGTATTAAAGAGATTTTGTATCGGAATAAACGATTGTCAAAATAAAATAGTTACATCATACGTACACCATTAATTATTTATGTATGTGGAACATTTATTCATTTCTTACATTCGGATAAAAAACAGAGGGATAGATCTCATTTACTTAGATATTCTTTCTGATCCCAAATCGGACCTAACCTCTTTTCATTTCATGTTCATGTGGTCGGTATCCCAGCCAAATCCATAGACTTCAGACTTCCACTACTACCGAATAATGTAGTTCAAGAGGGAGTCATGTAGGCACATTAGGAATGCACATTGTTATATGGGTTTTTTACACTCGTGCTATGCCGAGTTTTTACAATAACACTTATGTCTTGCTTTTTTTGTAATTACATTTATACCCATGCATGTAGTTTTCCTGAATTCTTAGTTTTGACTTTCCGTTCTTACTCCAACATGCAGATTTTAATTATAGGAGTATATATAAAAATATAAAGATTTTATAGGGCCGGTGTGTAAATATAAGGAAAAAATTTACATACAAGTATTATTAACAAAGTCCACAAATACATTGGTATAAATATTCCTCCCCTTTAAAATGCCTCATGGTTCGCATCATTCATTGAAGGACAGCTTATTTTCTATTTCATGTTTGCCAAAGTGAATTGAAATGACGAGATAAAATGCATGAATTTATTTTACTAATATAGGTACCGTATGCTCTGATTTATTGCGATGAGCTCAGCAACAGTGTTCACATTAACATTAGAGGAACAATTAGAACTTCATATAGGTGCGGGATCATGCATGTAGAGTGGCTCCTCTAGAGTACTGCAGAATCTGCTGCAATCGTCCGAACCGTTCGATATCATACATGTGGCTTATATATATAGTCTTAATTGAGCAGTGCAAAAGGGGAGAAGTCGATACGAATGCTGCCAACGGTAACCTCACCTCCGCCCTTGCGCGGAACAAGTGTGACCACCACTGCCTAAACATCGTCGTCTCCTCGGAGCTTCAGCACGTCCGCCAACCCAAACCTTAGCTGCGTCCTCACCAGCTTTGCATGAGCCCCTCTCACGCGCCTCCCGTGTGGGATATTCGTGAAGCTCCCCAACTTCTCGCACGCAGTCGGGTTGAGGTCCTGGAACATGTCGTGCGAGAACACGTATACATCAAATTTGACGTGCTTCCTCCTGTCCAGCTCGATGCCGTCCACCACCAAGACCTCCTCTTGCGTTGCCTTTTCCTCCTCGCTCCTTGATGGATTAGGCCTCGTCACCGTCACGCTTACCGGGAAATCCAATGTGAAGGGGAAAGTAGGTGGTTGGGGAATTGGAGGCGTGTTCTTAATGCTCGATGTAGTCCGAGATGTGGGAGGGGTGTGCAGCCATGGGAGGTCCACTTCTTGATATGTATAGCCCATGCCAGAGGTGTCGAGGCAATCCTTCACCTTCACTCTCACAAGCTGTGCATTCTCGTCGTAGAAGTGGAAGTTGGAGTTGAGCCAGTCCTCATCTCGCAAGTCTTTGTTCCTACTTTCGAGCTTCTTCCACAAGTACCATAACCTGCAATTTTTTCTCATCAATAACAATAAGCCAGCCTATATATTTGAAAATAATGCCAAGCATAGTTAATAACTTGGTTGGTTTCAGACTTAACTGTTTGACCTATTTTGTTGCATAGACTCTAGAATCTTCTTAATGAGATGGCCGGTTTAAGTGGTAAATCTAAATGGCCAAATACTAATTTATTGTAGATATAGGTATTTGTTGACAAAGTTGTTTATTTACAGGCAACATTAAATATAACCTACGAGGATGATAATTTTATGCAATATTTTATAGTTATAGTGAGAAATACAAAAACAATTACAGAGAGATTGTTGGGAGACGGGCAACAAGCTGCGCTGCCAATCCCTTTTGAATGGCAAATCCAATTCTTCGAAATACAACATCTATAGATCTGGGAACCATGACATTGCCGTGCATAATTCTTTGGACCCTTCTGAGAAGCTGTATTGCTTCAGTAGCCAAAAATCCGAAGGTGTCAAAATCAAAAGGAATGAATACATGTTGATTTTCAATACATGCCTTCTCATGCTTAGCAACTTTAGTTGAGGCAGCTTTCTGTGCAGCGTGTCCCGCAATAAAATCACTTCTTATCGGACTCAGCAATGGAGAAATTCCAGTTAGATCAACACATGCATGCTTCCCTCCAGCCCATCCAAATATTAAAACATCTGCTGGTCTGAGTGTCGATCTCCCATCTTTAGGATCCGTAAAAAAATTCACAGGTGCTTCTTTCTTTGAAACAACTCCAGCATGTCTGAGTACATCATAAAGGACATCCCTTACAAAATCATGTCTATATTTAAAACCTGGGAGTTCACGACAATGAACTGCATGCTCCCCAAAAGCGTCCAAGCATGATTTGTGGCATATTAGGCAAGGCTCATCAGCTGGAAAAAGAGGAATCATAAGACGATACTTGAGGATAGTGCAATACTCAATAGGTGACATATGCATCCCAAAGCCCTCAATAGGAGTAGCAAGGAGGAAGACTTGAGCATGGTCAGCCTGTAAACAACGAAAAATTGCTTTTTTCCTAACAATCATTTCAAACTTAATTTCCATTTCTTCAACTATTTTGCTAAAAAAATAACTCGCCAAAGCATTCTGGGATTTAGGGGGGACGGTATCCTTGTTAGCAAAACATGTAAGATCGAGAAATGGAAGTGTGGTGCGTAGGCCCTCCAAAGCGTATAGAAATCAGAATCCATACCATGTATTCTACTTTCTCGTAAAATGTGGTCTTGAGCACCCATGATTGAGCTCTAGAGGCCATGAAAGCATACGAGGAAGCCTCAAGAGCTGAATGAAGATCGAAACTACCAAGTCTGATGGGTAGTGATGCCACCCGCCATTGAAGGTCGTCAAAAAAAGGGCCTCCACAAACCACAATATCCTCAATAGCTCCGTGAAGCCCTTTGTCAAACCACGTAGCAGTTTGTTCCATGTATGCAGGTTGACATGTCCTTAGGCCAAACATACTTGACAGTGCCCATACAAGACCGTAATAAAAGAAGCTCACTTTGTGGATCCTCTAATTGAGGGAGTAAATGCATTAAGTCAATAGCTTTTGTGGCCCTCGTCATAGCCAAGTCTTCAACAAAGTCCTTGTCCCTACTCACTGCACCTCCTAGTAACCTCACTCCCATCACAGGTCTTCTAATATCCATGGGAAACAACCCTTTGCTGATCTTCTGCCCATCACACGAAGGCCAAAAATGTTCGGTTTTTTTTATATTCAGCATAAGCCCCATATCTGGACCCTTGTAATGTATAATGTCAAGCACCTTGGCTATCTCCAAAGTATTCCCGATGATAGTCCCATCATCAAGATACCAAGCATGGAGAAGGAGCTTACAATTATCTCGAATCTCATGAATAAGGGGGTGCGAGGCAAGAGAAAAAAGAAGTGGTCCTAAAGGATTACCTTGCTGCACTCTGGTAGTTGACCATAAATTATTATCTTCAATATATAATCTGGCTGGTTGAGCATATATAAACTCCACCCTTGAAGAAATAGATGGGGATCTCCTCCTATCTTCAGAAAGCATCAACGATTTATCTACCATGTTGAAGGCATTAAAGAAATCAACAATAAGCATGGAGAGAGACCCGTCACCATGAAGCTTGCTCAAAAGTCGGTTGGAGCTGTGTAAGATGGCTTCTGCTCATCCAGATACGCCAACTCCAAATTGAAAGTCATTGAGATACTTAGACATATCTTTTCCCACCCCCATCATGGTAACTTTGGATACAAGACGCCTCCAAATCGTACCTACAGCAATAGGATGAATGCTGTTGTCTGGTTTGAGCAGTGGAGTAAGAGATGCAGAGGCTACAAACAACCAGACTCAATGGGCCTCTCCCACCTAACCATAGATTAACCCATGGATATAGCACGTAATAGATCAGTGGCAACTGCCGATCCCTCTCCACAAAGGGCATCTAAAATGTTTTGAGTTCTCAGCCCATCTCTACCACAAGATGTCCCTTTAGGAAAGGATTTGATAGACCGCAAAATAGCATCTGCATCAACTGTAATAGGAGTCTCCTTTTGTGAAAACTGAGGCAACATCAATTTTTTCTTTAGCGTAGAGTAGTAAGATTAGATATTAGAGTTTAGAGGATGTGTGCTTTCCTGCCAAGTGGTGAAGAAGCCAGAGAAATAAGAAGACACCTTAATTGTGAAGGATCCCATCGAAGTACGCCTTGCTCTTTGGTTGCGAGAGAGAATAAGATAGCGAGGAGAGATAGGAATAGAGAGAGGGATGGGGGCTCCCGATCGGCGAGCTTTAAATCGACGACGTTACCCTCCTCCTAGGAGGTTATATATAGGGCATAACCCTCGACACGTCCGCCTCTCATCCTTCACGCCCAACAGTTAGGGTCTCCGTGAGACCCGACCTTGCCGCAACCGTCTGAGGCGGTTGCGTGACCACGTCGGTCACGGCGATCGTTCTACATCTCCCACTTGATCGAAGTGGTCAAAACATATATACTCCAACTATTCATGTAGTATATACATGGAGATTTATCATGTGAGGATCATTATCTATGAAACATCTGCCTTGACTCAAACATTCCTGAGTCCCATTAAACCAACAAGTTTAATGCATGCTCCTGCAGCAATTCCTTTGGTTAGGGAATCAACCAACATGTCACTCGTAGGTATATAGGTTACTGTGATTTCTTTCTTCGCCATTGTATCTTGTATATAATGATATTGGATCTCAATGTGTTTTCCTTTTGAATTATTAGCCCCACTATTAATCAAGCTTATTGTAGCTTGATTGTCACAATACATTTCAATTGGTCCTTTGACCAATTTGAGGCTTAGATTCTCTAGAAAATATCTGATCCACGCAGCATGAGTGGTGGTCATGCTACATGCAATGTACTTAGCCTCATGTGTATGCCAAGATACACATCCTTGTTTCTTGCTACCCCAAGAAACGGTTGCACCATCAAACATGAACAGGTAACCCGATGTGGATTTTCTATCATCCACATCCCCTCCAAAATCGGCATTGGAGTATCCTACCATTTCAAGTGATTCTGCTTGATACACAAGTTTCATTTTTACTGTCCCTTTCAGATATCGTAGAATCCTCTTTACAGCTTCCCAATGTGCTGGACCGAGATTGCTTTGATATCAACTGACTAAGCTTACTGGATAGGCTAAGTCAGGTCGAATACACATCATTGCATACATTATAATTCCCACCGCTTGTGCATATGGTACATCTAAAGGTCTCTGCCCCTTTTCGGGACACTGATTCTTACCGAGCCTCTTTCTCATCACAAGTGATGTTGGAGCTGGAGTACTGTTCTACATTCCAAATCTCTTTATTATAGTATGAAAATATCTTTCTTGACTAAGGCTCAATGTCCTTGAGTCCCTGTCTCTTGTTATTTGTATTCCAAGAATATAGGATGCTTCGCTCATGTCCTTCATCTCAAATTCATTGCTCAATTTTTGTTTGATTTCATTGAGCATTTGTATGTCACTACCTGCAAGCAGAATGTCATCCACATACAATGACATGATTGCAAACTTGCTCCCACTCTTCATGACATACACACAGTTATCCAATTTATTTGCAACAAATCCAAATTGGATAACTTTCTCATGAAATTTGAGATACCATTGCCGTGAAGACTGCTTCAAGTCATATAATGATTTTCTTAACTTGTAAACCCTTTTCTCCTTACCTTCAACTTGAGAGCCATCAGGTTGTCGCATATAAATTTCCTCCTTTAATTATCCATTAAGGAAGGCTCTTTTCACATCCATTTGGAACAATTCCAAATCCATATATGCGACTATAGCTAAGATCATCCGAATAGGTGCAAACTTAGCTACTGGAGAGTAGGTTTCTTGGAAATCTATTCCAGCTTGCTGAGTATAACCCTTGGCAACTAACCTGACTTTGTATTTGTCAACAGTACCATCGACTTGGTACTTCTTCTTGAATACCCACTTACATCCTATGGATTGCCTACCTTCTGGCAAATTGCATAGCTCCCATACACCGTTTCGCTCGATTGAGTCCAACTCATCCCTCATGGTGGCCGTCCATGATTCTGACTCAGACAAAGCCATAGCTTCATCAAAGGATATGGGATCTATACAATCCGCGACATCCTCATCCACGGTATAGCATGACGTCTCGCATCCATAGAAATGGTAATCCTCCATCCATGCGGGCCATGTTCCAGGTCTCTTGTTGTCGATTATACTCGTGGGATGTGTGGGTCCACCCACTTTCTCTAAAGGATCATCATGATCTATAGGTTCATTCTCTATATTTGGATGATCGATATCATCTTCAAGTTCTTGTCTAATGCTTAAGTCATCTTCATTTTCTTGTAAGACAATCAAAGGATCTGATTCCTCGACTTCATGTTCCTCTTCTTGATGAATTTCAAGGAAAGTAGCATCACGACTTTCGATTAGACCTTTAGTTTCATAGAAGAACCTATATCCTTTAGAATTCTCACTACATCCAATAAACTCGCACTTTAATGTCTTGAAGTCTAGCTTGTCCCTAATCTGACTCGGTACCAGAACATGTGCAACACATCCCCATTTTCGAAGATGGGCCAACTCGGGCTTTCCGCCATTCCATATTTCATATGGCGTTGATTTTACGGACTTGGTGGGATTCCTATTCTGTATATAGTTCACAGTCAACGCCGCCTCTCCCTAGAATTTCTTGGAGAGTCCTGAGTGTGAAAGCATACACCTTACTGCATTCATCAAAGTTCGGTTCTTTCTTTCTTTCTGCTACACCATTCTGTTGTGGTGTATAGGGCATTGTAGTCTACCTACGAATGCCTGTGTGAATACAGTAATCCTCAAACTCCTTTGAGGTATATTCCCCATCTCTATCTATCCTAAGGGTCTTGATTGGTTTTCCCAATCTTGTCTCCACTTCTGTCTTATATCTCTTAAATGTTTCAAATGCTTCCAACTTTCTTCCTAAGAGATAGACATAGGAGAACTTCGAGTAGTCATAAATGAATGTTATAAAGTATTCCTTATTTCTATATGTGCTGACGCTCAATGATCCACATATGTCTAAATGGATCAAACCTAGTAACTCCGTTGAGCGAATTCCAGTTGAGAAGGGTCTTCTCGTCATTTTACTGGTCAGACAATATTCGTAGGGCAATGTCTTTGCACCCGTGATCTTAGGCAACAGATTTGCCTTAATCATTTGATCCATCTTAGAATTTCCTGGATGACCTAATCTCATGTGTCAGTAGTCATAGTTAGACAAACAACACAAAAAATACATAGAAGAGACATTCATTGATTCACTAGAGTTTATTACAGGAATGCAGAATAGGTCATTGCTCGGGCACAAACTTTCCCATCACATAGACCTTCTTATTCTTGCCAATAGAAACACGCTTATTATAAAAGCGGACTTCGAAATCCTTCTTGAGCAGCACTGAGACAGAGATCAAGTTCCTGCATATTTCTGGGGCATATAATACATCATTCAGTAGCATAATGTTGTCCCTCAGGTCAAGCTTGTATATCCCAACACCTTCTACGTCCAGGTAGGTGTTGTTTCCCATGAATATTCTCTGTTCTCCTTTGCTCAGCTCCTTGAAGTCCACTAGGCCTTCCTTCGTCTTTGCAATGTGTCTTCTTGCTCCAGAGTCGATCCACCATCCGTCACTGTCCGTTACGATGGAGTTGCATTCCACGATAGCCACGAATTCTATTTTCTTCTTGCCTTTATTTTCAGGCATTTTAGAATTTCCTAGCTTCTTTTTGTTGGGGCAATTGACCTTGAAATGATCATATTTATCGCAACCGTAGCAAGAGCCACGTGGGTATTTCCCACTCTTTCCCTTGAAATTCGCCTTGGAGGGGCCTAACCTTTTCTTCGTGTGCACGGCATTTGCTTCTTTGTCTTCCTCAACCTCAAAGATCTCAGCTTTCGACCTTTGCTTAGAGAGATTCTGCTCAATTGTCAGCTGTGCAGGTAGGTCCGTCACTGACTTAATGTTGCCATTCATTCTTAGAGATGTGGCAACCATGTCGAATGACGGTGGGATGCTTCCTAGTATGGTTGCGATCTGCATCCTTTCCGGAATCACGCAATCAACAGCTGCAAGATCCTTAGCCATCATGATCATCTTGTTCACGTGCTCGAGGACGCTTTTGGATTCCTTCATTCTACAAGAGTTGTACTTGTGTAGAAGAAGCTGGACGCTCACTTCTGACTTGGAGTGATATTTCTCCTTACCGCGGTCCAGAGCTCGTTAGCAGATTCACAGATCTCAAAGACCCAAATCAGGTTTAAATCCATGTGGGTCAGAATAAAGCTCCTAGCCTTATTATCTGTTTTCTCTCACTGTTCGCGGGACCTAATTTCCTTCATAGTTGGATTTCAGATAAGTTTGGGCCGGGTTTATCTATGATAGAATGTATACTATTGTGCAACATGCCATAGTAGATCTTTCTACTCCACAATTCATAATTAGTTATGTTAAGTATTTAATTTTTCCCACCTCAGTGGCAATTGTCTTGTTTGTCATTTTGAATCTTTATATGTTTCGTGTTAGTGTTTCTTGGCACTGGAAGATGCAGCGGTGGCGGGGATCCGGGACTTGGGCTTTCAACAACAGGTCTCACGGCGTCGACGACAGCGTTGGCTAGAGGAACTAGCGATCGAGATCAAGGTAAGCTCTGATACCAGTGAAGGATCCCAACGTGGTACGCCTTGCTCTTTGGTTGCGAGAGAGAACAAGATAGAGAGGAGAGATAGGAATGGAGAGAGGGATGGGGGCTCCCGATCGGCGAGCTTCAAATCGATGGCGTTCCCCTCCTCGTAGGAGGTTATTTATAGGGCATAACCCTCGACACATCCACCCCTCATCCTTCACGCCCAATGGTTAGGGTCTGCATGAGACGCAACCTTGCCGCAACCGCCTCCCACGTCGATCACAGTGACTATTCTACAAATTGCACATTAACTCTTCCATTTATTCCACTGCTTGAGATAATGAGATGAATGCTAAGGGACGACAACATGCATCGAAATTGAAGTTTGTGGATTAGTCACTATATATTCCGTCCCTTATTGGAACAATATATGCAAGTTAAATGGATTATGTGAGAAAAGATAATCATATACTGTTATATAATCAGGTGTTAGAAGAATCCTCTTTAATGGATTTGTGATTGAACCTCTAGGGGTTCGTTTGGTTGCAGGGTTGGGCAGGTTTGGGTTGGGTTGGGTACTATTCACAGGGGTACCCCCTCCTCACAGTTTACTATTCACCCAACCCTGTGAATAGTACCCAACCCTGCCTAACCCTGCAACCAAACGAAGGCTCCCAAGAAAAGGATTACAATTCATACAATGGATCCTTTACGAAGTTGAGGCACACCGCGGTAATAATTTACTGTCTTCATTTACATATGTTTTTACTATTTTTATATTATTTATTGATTTCATACATATATCGTAAGACTCATATCATTATCATAGGGTAAGATGGAAAAAATAAAGAAAATTTTTGACGAATTAATCTTTTGTAGCTCTACGGTGAGCATCACCACTATAGTCCATCCACAATCAATGACTTGTCTATGATTGTGAGCCACACCAAAAAACTAAGGAACCGAATCGTCTACAGTGCTGCAGACTCTGCAGTAATCGAGCGAATTGTTCGATCATGATCGAGCGGTTCGCACGAATTTGCACTATACATACTAACAAAAGTACGAATTCGTGCGAACCACTCGATCAAGATTGAGCGACTCGAGCAGTCTCGTGATATTGCAGCAAAGTCTGCAGTACAACAATCAATCCACTCTACAAAACTAAACTATGATAATCATCATTGTAGTCCATGAACAATCGGTTGGACAATACATAAATGATCAAGTGCATGAGCGAAGTTGATGTCCACTGCAACTTATAAACGGCCACCATAATATTTATATTTTTCCTTCCACGATAGAAAATCCATACCATGAAATTCGTAATCATTTCTTACTTCTCCAAACCAACAAAGCCAAATTAATCAGTTATTTTGCTTTTGCAGTCGTTTAATCTTATAACATATAATTACTTTTTATATTTTCACCATATTTTTTATCAAACATATTATATATCAATGAAATCATTTCACTTATCTTATATTTTAAACTATTTTATAATCATTTACTATCAATTAAATATTATATAGAAACTATTAACCAATAACTAAACTCTATTACCATAAGGACACAAATTAACTCTCCAAATAACTTAATGAAAGGAATGAAATTATCCTTCTAACTTTAACCCTCAAATAGCGAACATTTATTGTCTTCAAATCATAATTTCCATGATACTAAATATCATGCATTTCCTAAGAATAATAGGAATTGCGGGTGAGACAATAGAATGGGCGAGAGAGAGGATGGGGGAAGAGAAAGCTATGATGGTATGTGACTTTGTTTCCTTTATTGCTATTGAAAAAAAACAATAGAGTTCTTATAATATGAACTAGTCCTGCATTTTCCATTATGATTAATTAAAAAAAGTTGAAGCAGAACAAGATTAACTAAGAATTTTAATTGCACATAATACTATAATGGTGAATTTGGTGAAAAGGCATTAAGTATTTCTTACAGATCTTTCTTTAAATATTAGGATATGTATGCATTTCATAATGGATTGAGCGAACTCATTAGGAACTGAAAAAAATCCTAACAAACCCTCTAAACGTATCATAATGGATTAATACATTTCATGATTGCATTTCACGATGCATTTCATAGGCTTTTTCGGTAGGCGAATTAGCCTCGAAAAAAGGGGCTAGTTTTCTTTCCGACATGATTTTTAGTGGTACGACTATTCCTCATTATTCAATCTTATTTCATCCTTATTTCTATCTTTATCCCACCTTACATACCTTTATTTCATCTTATTCTCCTTATTCATATCCTCCAGCCGAACAGATAATAGACCCTTATTCTCCTTATTCCCCATATTTATTCCTGCTTATTCCTAAACCGAACGCCTCCTACGAATGGGTTCTCTTGTCACATGATGTCTTGCTAATGGAGAAATCTTACATGTCACTACACTCTAGGATTGCTAATCGCACTGAACATGTTCGTATTCGATTAATGTTCGTTGGATAATAGTCCGAAAAATGTTCGTTCGTTTATAAACGAACTGAACAAAACTTCAAATTTTAGTTCGATTTCTTAACGAATAGAACAAGAACATAACATATGTTCATTCGATAAAAGTTTGAGTTTGATATATGTATATGTGTGTATTTGTATGTGTAATTTCGTATTTATACACATGATAAATATCGAGATTAAAGAAATTGTGTTATTTATTGGGCTTTGTACCGCTTTAATTTGAATAATTTCTTATTTTTACTCCTTATCGAACCTTGTTATCAAACTCCAGTTTCAAACTTGTTTATAAACAAGTTTTAGTTAAGTTAAAGTGAACGAGCTGTTATCGAATCAAACTCGAACATTCGTTTTTTAAACAAACCCAAACTCGAACATATCCTATTGAACATTTATCGAACCGAACTCGAACTCGAACTTACGAACTTCCTTATCGAACCGAACTCGAACATAGATCAGTTCGTTACAGTTCGATTCGATTAACAACCCTACTGCACACCATCAAATTGTGAAAGTAAAAGAATGGCATATCATTTCTCGATTAGGTATTCAACTAGAATAAGACAAATCTTAAAAATTAGGTGAGAAATATGTGTACGTAATTAAGCCATTGAACGAATTGAAAGAGCATTATTTTTTTATGGGAAATAGATGACAAGTCATCTTAAACGATGTCGTTGGTGGAAGCATTATGTGAACGGTTCCACTCACGTGGGAGATGATCTTGTATTTGAAGAAGGATCTATAATGCTACATTTGATTTGAGAAACGAAGATAATACTAAAATTTGGATAACGTGTTAAATCATATAGGGAATGCATGCAATTTGCTCTTGAAAAATAAAAAGGAAGATGAAGATCTCGATGTAAATTAGTTTTTTTTAAGGAATTTCGGGTTGTAGAGAAATTGCTTATTATGATTGTTCGTATGATGTCTGGCTTATAATTGCTATTGAGATTGTTTTAGGTAAAGATAATGAAAAGAATAACATCAAAGTGCATATATCTAATGTATTACGTATTTTTATTGATTTGTTTGTCAATATGAAAGAATTCTTGAAGAGTTGATGTGAATGCAAAAAGGGGTTTGTGTTTTAAAAACGAAGAGCACAAAGATGATGCATGCCATAACAGATGCCAGGTACTTATAATGGATGATATATTATTAGGGAACCAATTAGTCAGCAGACCGAGGTACCTAACGTTCGGACTTGGAGGGTTTGTACTGTCCAACAAGTCGATCCGTCAATCGTTGTATCGGTCGCTCTCGTGGCACTCAGTACCCAATCAATACTACTAAATCAACAATCAACCCATGCCATATGAATAAAACCTAAACGTGCAAGGTGAAATTTATTATATCCTACAAAATGTGTGTATAGTCAGCAAGTGTAGGGGTCGAACCACTAAGAGCAAACGATAAAATAGGTATAATTATTAATAATTAATAATAATTAATAATAAATATTTTGTATTTTTGCCTTTTTTTCTGATTTTTGTAGGTTTTATTTATATTTCATTTTTATGGATTTTTAATTGTTTTATATTTTTATGTTTTAAATTTAAAATTTTATTTTTCTTTTTAATTTTACATAATTCTAATTTCTTTTTGATTTTTAAGAAGTAATATATATGTATATATGATGATGATAATAACATTATATATAATATAAATAATATACAAGGTATATAATTATATATAAATGACCATCCTTTTCTAAAAAATAAAAATATAGATTTATAAATAATAAGAGGTTGGGGAACTTGCACCAACGTGCATGTAACTTTACATGCACCGGTGGTATAAACGCCCATTTTTTTGAAACGAAACCTTAGGGGATCTACTTAGAACTATTAGTGCAATATGTGTTTCAAATTTCGTGTAAAACAGACGTTCCTAACGTGTTCATCTAGACAGCTAAATTTCAGCAATTCTGAAACCGTTAAAATTTCACAGTCTTGATGGATGGCTTAGGAGTCTCGAATTAAGTTGAATTTTTAATGACAACGTGGTGATATATGGTGATCTAAATCCCATATGATTTCATTTCATAAAAATAAAAAATACGGGTGTTTATGGCACCAGTACAAGCTCCCCAAACTCAAATAACAATATGTAATATATAATTATTATAAAGTATATATAGTATATATAAGATTAAATAATTTCAAATATATATAAATAGACTCAAAATATAGAAAATAAAGGGCTTTAGTATTTTTAGTATTTTACTATATTTTTCAGATTTTTAAAGGATTTTCGCTAATTATTTTTCAAGTCTGAAAATGTATAAAACTCTGCGAATATAAATAGGTCGAATAGCATTGGGTTTTAAAAAAAGATAAACGTTTCGAAATTTCCCAAAACTTTTTCATATATATTATATATAATAAATAAAAATATAGAATAGAAAACAATTTTTTTAAATTTTTAAATAATTTTTACTTATTTTTATGGTTTTTTAGGGTTTTGTAATTTTTAAGGTTTTATTTTATGTTTTTTAGTTTTGGTATATAGAATATATAGTAATATATAATCTATTTTATTGGAATTATTAAAGATGATTTCATATTTTTTGTATTTTTATATCAAATAGGGAATAAATTGCTACTTTTCATTTTTTTATAAATGGGAAATACAATAAATGCCAAATCCAAATACTAGGCATGAAGAAACATGATTTAAGCATCTATTGAAGTTATCCCATTAATTTTAGAACACATGAGCTATTTAATAAAAATGAAAATGCATAAAATAAATACAAGCCTGTTAGGGGTATATTTACAAATAAAATGAAATACATGTGCTTACACGCAATTTTCTCCAAAATATAGCACTTAATATGCAAGTTTTAGTACTAAATACAAATAATTAGACCTATGAGGGTTTATATGCAAAATGTCAAGCACATCGTACGCACGAGCACACGAGGTGAGCCGGTAGAGGACCTGTTTATAATTAGAAAAAAGTTTGGGGGCCCTTTCGCAAAATAAACAGAAATATTTAAACTACTATTTATATTTACAAGACTATATGTTAAATACAAAATGTGAGCGGGGGTAGAGTGAAGTTTACCCACTAAAGCGGCTTATCAGACGACACTCCTTGAGCCATGTCACACCACTTAAGATGATCGATCGGTCCTAGACGGGCGTCTCTTTAGCTTGAATCAAGGTCTCGGGCTAGATATGGGCTCGCTCCTTGATCGATCGATGCTAGGGCATGTTGGAAGAACATGGAAGAACACTTCCCTATTTTTCCTTTGATCCTCGAATTCTCACATGTCTAGCACTCTTCTTTAACTCCAACAAGCCCAACACATTATTGGAGCTCCACTGCATCTGTAGGTGGCCGTAAATAGCTCCAGATCATAGTGATGGGGACCTGGAAGGGGATTTCACATTGGTTGACTTGTAGCACCAAATATACTTTGATCCCTTACCCCGGAGGGTGTTCAAGCCCTCAGACCTGCACCAAAAATGGGCTTGAGGCAAGCATCATCGATCTAATATTGAAGCTGGAAGCACAGAGGATGATCAGGGTAGACGAGCTCCGATGGATGGTGGAGGAAGAAGCTTGATGGGATTTGATTTTTTCAGAATCAAAGGGGGAACAGAGAGCTTTGATGGAGAACGCGACAAGTATGGAAGATGCGGTGAAATGGAAGGTCGGAAAAAAGGAATCTTGGTGAAGTCATGCTGGAGATGAAAGCTCCAGCTAATTAAAATGGACCTAAATTAAAGTCTAAACTAGAATGCTGGAAGGAAATGCGGTAAAATGGACCTACATTAGCATCTCGAACCAGACTAGAATCCAAGGAGTAGAAGGCTTCACCGGTGGAGTTCCGATGAGCCATGGATCTCCAAATCCTGTCTCTTATCCTCACCGACAAGTTCCATGGAGTAGCTACTATCACTAGAACTCACCACAGATGCTTTCTATTAGGGTTATGAGGGTAGAAATGGGATCAAAATGCAAAAAGTAAGGATTGAGTTTTGTTGATAGAACATGTGATGGGCATGGTTTCGAGGGGCGGTGGCGTAAGAGATGGAGGGAGTCGGTGAGGGCTAGATCTAGGGTGTGGAAGAGGGATAAGGGAGGTGCAGGTCAAGGTGCTACTTGAGGGAAATGGCTCTGTGGAGGTGGAGTAAGAAATGGGAAAATAGGAGGTCACAAGCGAGTCTGACGAGATGGGCGGTTGGGAAAGACAGTTTACTCGAGGCTCAACAAACCTTGATATCTGGTTGGTCCATGTCAACCAACGAGAAAATTTAGGGAAACAAATCCCATATTAATTAAGTTAAAAATAGTAATTGATTTTTATTAAAATAAAGTAAAAACATAAAAAATGTTAATTATTTATGTAGTATTTAATTATGATTTTTATTTATATTTACATACTTATTTATCATGTACTAATATTTACAAGCATATACATTGGTATATTTACCTATGTTTGAGGTATTCTATTTTTATTTTGTTTTTAAATTTTATTTTTAAATTTTTAAATTTTATATATTTATAATATCTTTGAATACATATTTATATATTTTTATTTGATTTATCTGATTTTATTTATTTAGTTAAATAAATACATACATGTATATTATAGGTATAATATACATATATATTTTAATCCTTTATTTATTTCAACGTATTTTAATAATTTTCTTTTAGGTTTATATTTTAATGTATTTTAAATAATATTTACAAGAATTTAAAAATATAAGAAAGAATGAATAAATTGAATAAAATACGCATGTTCACAATACAATATGGACCCAAAAGCTAACTTTATCATCATAACTTTTTTTAATGAAACCACCATCATTAGATAGATAGTTTAGCTTTATGAATAATAAAGGTGAGTTTGGTCAATTTTGAGTTTTGTTTGCATCTTTCTCCTTTGTGTATCCCAGTCACATTGTATATTATTTTTCTATGCAGTTATTTTTGTATTTTCTTTGTATTTTAATGTACAAGTTTTATGTTGAGAGTTTTATTAATTGAGATGTATATAATGCAAAATAAAAAAAGGTATAAATGGATATTTATTAATGAATAAATCAGGGTTTTCATGTATTTTATGTACGGTTTAATTGCCCGATCTCCCTCTACTTTATTCCATGTTGACTAAGTCAATATTGACCTAGTCTCAGAGTTAAGGGTTATTCAGTGTCTTTGATACTTCATTTCTTTTTATTTTCTTTCCTTTATTCTTTTATTTTGCAATTAAATACATGTATTTACACAACATTTACAAACAATCATTGAGTGTTATTTTGTACAAATTAATGCTATATACATGCATTTATCTTGGGATTTAAGGCAAGAATAAAAGGTGATGAAATGGGGATTCATCTCCCCCTATACATGCCTTTGCTAGTCCCTAGAAGACACTTATGACAATGAGTGTATAAAAAGAAAATAAAGAAAGAAAAAAGAAGCTGGACTGATGTTTAACTTTTAAAGTTATCTTCATAAAATCAAAGTTTGGAGATCAATCAGACCTTTCAGAATTTAAATTGGGTCGGAACCTTATTGAGAATCTTACTTGAAACTCAACAGCCTTCAAGAACCACAAAACTATGTCCAAGTCTCCTAAAAAAATAGGCTAGAACATGTCTACATCATACGCAAACCCTTATGACCACGAGTCTATCTTGTACAGTGTGAGTGATATGCATCTCCTCTCAGCTAAAGCGGTAAAGAGACAATCTTCTCCAAAATGGTGACCCCAATTTTGCAATCCAACAACTCTTTCTTTGACGAGCGGTGCATTCCCTTCTAAGTTCAAGTGCAGTCGACTCAAGAAGAAGATGTGGAGAAAAGAATGGACAGTAGCCGGTTGATGAATACCCATTTATTCACCTTTGTTCTTTTATTTTATCTCTATATCCCTAGATAAATGCATGTAAATATTGTTAACTTGCACAAATTAGCTTTCTAACTATTGTCTGTGAATAAGGCTTAAATACATGTATTTAAATACGAAATAAATGAATAAAGAAAAGAATAGAATAGAAAAAAATAAAAGAAGTATTGTCAATACTTACTGACTCTAAACCTCGAGACTTAGTCAATTTTGACTTGGTCGACAAGGAATATAATAGGGGGAGATAAGGGCAAGTAAATACAGACAAATTAACACATATACCAAGAAATCCTAGGTGACCAAAACACTACATATATAGCCAAACATACACTAATTTATACACACACTTACACACCTCAAATAAAGATATTCTCAACACCAAACATGTACATAAAAATATGAAGAAAAATAAGGGCACATAAAAATGACACTCCTTGTGACTAGGACACACATATGAAAAAGCTGCAAACAAAACTTTATAGATCAATATTTTCTCCATATGAACTCAAAATCGACCAAACTCAGCTTTATTGTACTCTAAATTAAATTATATATAGTGGTTTCATTAAATTTAGAGTTAAGATAAAAAAAGTTGGCCTTTTTGGTCTCATTGCATTATAAACCTATATATTTTAATCATTTAACTCATTCTTTAAATTTTTACGCTTTTTATATGTTTACATACTTGTAAATATTTTTTATATTATATTAAAAATTTAAACATAAAAAGAAACCATTAGATATTCATCAAAATAACTAATATAATAAAATACATATGTATATTATACCTACATGACATATATACCTATATTTATTTAAGTATATAAATAAACTCAGAACAATAAAATAAAAATATGTAAATATATATTTAAATATATTATAAATATATAAATATCAAATATAAAATCAAAATCAAATACTCTATATATAGGTAAGAAAAAATGGGGAAACCCCCTAAGGGAGCTAACTTGGCTCCCCTATCCCATTTTCCCCATTTTTTTATTTTTTTGGAAAACAAATCTGTGATAATTCATCACTATGTTCGTGTATTATGCCATTCAAATTTTGTGAGAAACAGAGATTCCTACATCTAGACAAATTTTTTTAATGGTCAAAGAATTATTGAAATCGACCCCGTCTGGATGGAGGCCGTAAGAGTCATTGTTTCACATGAAATTTGAATGACATAATATAGGGATATTATGATGAAAATCCATGAAAGTATTTTTCAGAAAAATAAAAAATGGGGAAAATGGGGGGGGGGGGAGAGCCAAGTTAGCTCCCCTAGGGGGCAACCCCATTTTACCCATACTGGTATTTATACCTATAATTATACTTGTAAAAATTAACATATAATAAACAGATCGATATAAATAAAGAAAATCACCTAAAAATAGTACATAAAATCACAAGCATTTTTTAAGTTTTGAGTTTTTCCAAATAAAATCATTTGATATGTATTCTAAAATTATTTTCATTTTATATTATTTTGTCATGTAGAGCACCTACGTAGATGAATGGAATGCTTTCCTCGGTTTGCCCATCAGTCAACTAAAGCTGCCTAGCGCCTAGGCCTGTTAGCTCCGCTGACCTACCTCTTTCACCAATTTTCCCTAAGTTCTACCTTGATTGGATCAACGTGACCATTTAATAAAAGTTGCTCCTCAATCGATGCTCCTACTCGCCAGACCAAATCCTTGGTCAATCCCCCATCAATCTGCCCACAAACCCTAATCCAACTACCTATTTCCGCTCTTTTTATAAATAAGATACTCTTCACCCATTTTGAATTTTGATCCCCTTAAACCCTAAAGACCCCACGTATTCATATTAAATAGAGCCTCCCTTTGTGATAGGAAGGTGTAGCTCTCTGAATCTCGGTGTGGACCAGGCAGAGGAGGGAGATCCAACAATTGCCAGAGCTCTGCTCGGGTAGAGGTTTTGTTGGCTCCAAATACTCATGTTGAGCTGATAACTTAGGATTTTATCTTGAATTTTTGTTCCTTAGCGAAATGATAGCACTAGATTAGTGTAGTCATTATTTATTTTCTATATTTTCTTATCTCTTCCATCGCGGGAGCTTAGAGCTCCGACCACCATTCATCCAGTTCTACATCTCATTTCGACCCACAAAGCAGCCCATCTCATCCCCATTACTTTCTCCACCGAACCATCCATCCTTCCCAACCTGATCTGGCACAGATAAGTGAATCAGGTGTTTCCCTCTGCCACATGCTGGAGATCTGTCGCCCATCCCCATTTCTTGTATAACCAGCTTCGTTTTGGGTGAAAGAAGAAGCCCTCAAACTCGTGACTCTTTTTGTGCATGGGTTGGACGTTGACTGTAGCTTGGAGCGAGGACTCGATCCTCTTTTTAGTGCTCCAGGTTGCCTGGAGTAGACTGAGCTCCATATCCCCATCGATGGGACTTGGAACCCTTTGAAGCCCATCAGCAGGTGTGGAAGTCTTCTAGTGAGTTTTTGGGTTGATCATCAGCTAATGAGAAGGACAAAGCAGCAAGCATTCATCAATCAAAATGGCTCCCCGTACATGTTCTTATGTGTTCTTTGTTAGGTGCTCAGCACCGTCGGATCAGGGTGTGCCTCCAGAATCTATCAACATTGTAGGATCAAGTCAAATCGTTATACCGTCTCAGTCGTCGGATCATATTAAGTGAAGATCAAGAAGTCTGATCGAGCACCTTAGTGGGAGTATTTACATACTTATCCCCATGCCTTTTTGTATTTAGTTTCTAGTATTTAAACCTTTATCTGTAGTAAAAGTTTATGTAATATTTGTACTTGGATCCCCTGAGCTATCATCAATTCACACCTAGGTCTCATTTACATCACCTCACATGTTCATATACGTGAGGTGGTGAACATTTTGTACATGGGCCCCTCGTGGTTTTGTATTTGTATTCAATCTACTATTTCACATATCAAGTGTTATATTTTGTGGTTAAATTGCTCATAGGACCATTAACTTTTGTAAAATTGTAAAAAGACCCCTGCTAGTACGGAATATGTTTTAGAATATGGGAATATTGTATGTATGCCCTTGTACTTGTTTAAAGTGTTATTGAATGCTTTGACACTTCTTCAAAAGAACAATTAGGTCCGTGTACTGCACTGTTAATTTTGTGTTATATTTTAATTACTAAAAATATCATTTTACATCTAAAAATTATACGGAAATTATCTTAAGCACATGAAACCATATTACATAAATATATTTTTATTAAGGCAATTATTTTATTTTCTTTTTTTATAAAAATATAAAACATTGCATTTTCTCCTGTTTAGAATTTAAAAATCCATAAAAAATTAGAAAATGTATTGAAAAATTCCAAAACAATCATGTTTGTTTATTTAGATATATTTGAATTTTTGATCAAATATTTTTGTAAAATATTAATTAAAAACTCCTACAAATGGAAAAACATGAAAAAACTTATAAAACTACTAAAAATTGAAAAAAAACATAAAAATATATTCTAAGCTTCTGATTTTCTTTAGATTATCTAATATCCAGGAAAATTGGATTTAAGCTCAATATGATTTGATATATATATATATATTTATTAAGCTCATTTCAAGTTCTCTAGTTTTTTGTTTTATTTATTTTGTATATTTCCTTATTTAAAAAATTATAAAAATCTTCAAAATTATCCTAAAAATAACAAAAATATAGGAATTTTATAAAACCAAAAAATATTTTCTTTTTGAATTTTTGAGTTTATTTGGTGTATTTGAAAAATCCAAAAACATATTTTTGATCATTTTTCTATATATTCTATATATATAATTATACATTAGATATTAATTTATATTTTATCAATGCATTTAAAATAAAAATTTCATAATTAAACATCTAAGAAATATAAAAAAAAAACCATAAAAATTAAAAAAACTAAAATGACAAAAAGATTCTAAGTTGTCTAAGAATTTTCGTTACTCTGCCACGTGTTCTACTTTGTGGTTAAACCCCTACTGCTTGTGTACTATACACATTTTTGAAGGGTATAATAAACATTAGCTTACCTACATTTACTTGATTAATCATTGTTGTGGGTGATTTTTTGAGATTGCACTTGAGTTGATTATCTAGATCTAATAGAGGCATCTATACAACAATTGTCAAATCCGACTTGTCGAACATTGTAGGCCCTCCATGACTGGACGTTAGACTCAAGAATTCTCACGCATTTCAAACAACACCATTGTTGGAAGCATTAGTTTGTTGAGCATATACTACACACTTAAATCATTTTGCCATCATTTCATTATCTATTTTTATCTCTTTATTCTATTTTTATCTGTGTTTATTCTTATCATCTTCTTGTTTGAATTTGTTGTGATGGCCCACCTATCGAGGGAGGATTTCTTTGGATTTTTAACGCACCCATGAGCTACGGAGATTGGTGGCTCTTTGGAAATCTTTAAGGAATAAAGCCCAAATCCCAGCTTGGGTACTTGATGAATCTCCGTTTCATCATCTTTATTCTATCATTTTGGCCTTAAAACCCTAGTAAATGCGTGCAAATAGGCTTAATTCATGCATTTTATTATCTATGCATCTTTGTGTAAATATTGTATAAAATACGGTTTTTAAAGCCAAAATTATAGAATAAAGAAAAGAAAAGAAAAAGAATAAAATATTGAAATTATTTTATGACCTGAAACCCAGAGACCTAGGCATCTCGATGGATAGGTCGACAAGGAATAAAGTAGGGGGAGATAAGGGCCAAAATCCAATAAATTCCTCTTTTATTTTATTCATTTCCCTTCATTTTGGGACCTATTTTAGTTCCACTTTTATACTTCAAATAAAGAAACTTTGAACATGAAAGTTCTAGATAATTAAGTATAGAAAAATATAAAATTGATTTCACACAAAAATAATGTACAGATAAAAAGTTATGATCTGAATAAGAATCCAAAATCCCAACTTCCCAGACCCATATCTCTAAAAAAAAAACTCAAAATTTATCAAAATCATCTTTAACTGTATATAACTTTTAATAAGTTATTTAATAAAGGTGGTTTTATTTTTTTTGAGTTACGGTTTGGAGGTTAGGTTTTGGACACCAATTATATACTTATATCGATTAAAATATTCATTTTATTTATTATCATTATTTTTATAATTTTATATTTTTATAATTTTTTAAATATTATTTATAATATATGTACATAATAAAATAGGAATAAAAACATCATGAAAATATAAAAATAAAATATTTGTAATAAATACATAGGTATAATACCTATAAGTATACCTATACAGATAATACAACTATTTATTTAACTGTATATAATGCATTAGAAAAATAAAACAAAAATATATTCAAGTGTATAAAATTAAGTTATAAATATATAAAATAATAAACTAAATTAATAAAATTAAAAATACAAAATAAAAATAAAAGATTAAAATATATAGATGAATATACCTATATAACCCTCAAAAGGCAACTTATAATTTTAAAGCTCTAAAAATAATTAAAAATCATAATAAAATACCATATAAATAAATAAATATTTTTATTTTATAACATAAAATTAATAAAATCATTTATTATTTCTAAATGAATTTTGAAATCATTTTTTCTAGGATTTTTCCAACCAGGAGGGCCCGAGTGTTCATTGTCAGACCTTCCCGCGACCCTTTTTTCTTGATTTTTTCGCCATGAATCCGTTGCTCGAGGAAGAGTTGACCCTTCACGAGATTTCCTCACTGTAGTTCCATGATTTTCGCCGGGTACATAGATTGCTCCAGGTCCTCCTCGTTCGTTCCGTATCTCTCCTCGAAGAGTGCTCCATCACCATGCCATCCGCTGTACATAAACCTCCACCCGATTTTATCCAATTTTTTTGAACCTCTTTTGACCTGTCCTCCCCTCCTTTTCTAGTTTTCTTGGATCGACAGTGTGACAGGCTTTCTCCAGGCGTCGAAAGGAAGGTGAGGCGCTGTCGGGAGCATCTCAATCACATCCGATGAAGACTCGTCATCGAGGTCTTATCTCATTGGTCGCCCGGCCAGCTCGAGGTCATTTTCTGTTCGCTTTTCTTGCTTTTTAGTTAGCCATAGTTGTTCACTTTAGTTTCGCATTTTCATTCGTTTGATTGGCGCTTGTACCACCACCTGCCACTCCCTCGCCGGAGCTCTTGCTCCGGTGAGCTCCCATTTCATCGTTCCCAACGCTCTTCCACCTACTGGAGGGTAGCGGCAATTTGCCTGCGACCTCTTAACAATTCTGCAGGTATCAGAAGCAAAAGGACTGTTTGGAGCGAGTTTTGGTCCTCGATGGAGGATCCTAGAGCTTCCCCGCTCCGCCGCCCCCGTGCGAGAATGCCGGTACCCCAGAGATTTTTGACGCCTCCATATGATATATGATACCTGCAGGAGCTTTCGCGGCCATTTTGAAGCATAGAGACATGCTAGAGAGGGAAGATCGAGACCAGGGAACTACGACTTGCCAGAGTTCCTCCCTGTTCTTGCTTATCCTCTTTCTACCGTTGGATTGAAGGCCGCCTCTCTAGTTTGCATCTCGGCCATCGGATGCACCAACTGTTCACCGTTGGATCATCAAGGGGCATCTGATCTCGGTCCTGGATTGTGAATCGTCATCGGCACAGGAGGCACCGACACGTGGCAAGTGGACACAGATCTGCCGTCGGATTCCTCTAAGCACTTGGGTATTTTACGCTTTTAACCCCAGCAGTTATGTATTTAAAATATAGTACTCAATCTTTCCTCTGCCGTGTAATTATATTGGAACTTTTGCACTAAAGACCCTGATATTTATCACATTTGCATATTGGACCTTGCCAGCGAGGCTCACGTGTCCAAGTACGTGAGCTTGGCTATTTTGCGATGAGGCCGTCGCTTGCGTTGCATATTTCATATAGGTTCAGAAACTTTTTAATTAAGTTATTATATTTTTGGACATTTTACACTTTAGTCCCTTGCTTTTTGGGAAATTACGATTTCATCCCTACTACACATGAAGCTTGGCGTTTTTGCAGAGAGGCCCTCACGGCTTTGAGTATTTAATATAAGTCCTGTAATTCTCATAATTAGTTATATTTTTTTTGGAAAAATTGCACTTTGGTCTTGCACTTTCTGATATTTACAAAAATACCCCTTCTAGTGTTGTATTTTCTCTTTGTTGTCTCTATTTATTTACCTCTTGCTTATCCTCTTTCTACCGTTGGATTGAAGGCCGCCTTTCCAGTTTGCATCTCACCCATCGGATGCACCAATTTCTCACCGTCGGATCATCAAGGGGCATCTGATCTCGGTCGTGGATTGTGAATCGTCATCGGCTCAGGAGGCACCGACACGTGGCAAGTGGACACAGATCTGCCGTCGGATTCCGCTAGGCACTTGGGTATTTTACGCTTTTAACCCCAGCAGTTTTGTATTTAAAATATAGTACTTAATCTTTCCTCTGCCGTGTAATTATATTGGAACTTTTGCACTAAAGACCCTGATATTTATCACATTTGCATATTGGACCTTGCCAGCGAGGGTCACGTGTCCAAGCACGTGAGCTTGGCTATTTTGCGATGACGCCCTCGCTTGCGTTGCATATTTCATATAGGTTCAGAAACTTTTTAATTAAGTTATTATATTTTTGGACATTTTGCGCTTTAGTCCCTTGCTTTTTGGGAAATTACGATTTCGTCCCTACTACACGTGAAGCTTGGCGTTTATGTAGAGAGGCCCTCACGGCTTTGAGTATTTAATATAAGTCCTGTAATTCTCATAATTAGTTATAATTTTTGTGGAAAAATTGCACTTTGGTCTTGCACTTTCTGATATTTACAAAAATACCCCTGTAATGTTGTATTTTCTCTTTATGGTCTCTATTTATTTCACACATCTATGAAATTCTAAATAATCCAAAAATACTCATAGCCTCTTGAATTGATCTTTAATGATATATTTTTAATTTACATTTTTGAGCCCTTTTAATATTTATGAAAAATAAAAACATGCATTATTATCCCTATTTTCATTAGAAAATACATAAAAATTATAAAACCTCTTTAAAAAAATCCGAAAAATATATTTCGAATTTATTTAAGTATTTCACAACTTCAGACCAAAAATCACTAAAAAATATAAAAGAAAACTCATAAAAATTGCAAAACCCCTAAAACCTTTATAAAAATATAAAAAAAATCCTCAAAAAATCCTAAAAATATATTTCCAGTCTTTTAATTTTCTTTATTTTATTATATTTATTTTAAAATTAATTTGGAGATTTTTGGTTATTATTTGATATTTTTCATCTCTATTTTGATTTCGGATATACATTTTATTCCCTACTTTTAGTATTTTGGACTTTAAAAATACCAAAAAATTAGCAAAAATACAGAAAAATCATAACAATATTAGAAAATTATACAAAACACAAAAAGATTTTTATCCCTGTATTTTGACTATCTATAGCCATTTATATATATACTATCTCTCTCTTATCTATATTATATATATATTCTATATAGCTATATATCTATTTTAAAAGAAAAAGACAATATAAAAAATATAAAATATAAAAAGAAAAATACAAAATCAGAAAATTAAAAATCAAAATAAAAAAATAAAAAAATAAAAAATCAAATAAAAAATAAAATTAAAAACCCCACAAAAATAGCACACTTATAGACAAATACATCATAGTCACTTTTGTGCATTTTTGCCTCGATCTATCATGTTTGTTCCCTGTGTTCGACACTCTACACATACTTGCACCTATACACATCTTTGTTGTAGAGTTATAATAAATTTTAACCCCGCATCTACTTTTCATTGTTTGATCATTGTTGTAGGTTAATTTTTGTTTTAATCTGGATTTCGTGCGGTCGATTCGACGATTGTGTTCCCGCCTTTTGTGGAAAACAAGACCGCTAGATTTTCGGGTTAAAAAAATAGCGCCGTTGCCGGGGAGCAACAATGCTTAGATTGGGATTGCTTGATTGATTGTGACATTTGTCTATATTTTTGCCTTCTTCATTTCTTTTCCCAATTATTTGATATTATTGTTTGAATTGTCTAAGAACCCTCTCGTTAGACTTTGTGTGAGGTACGTGGATCGAGGGAGGCACTATTTTTTAGGAGCACCCATGAACCCATGTGAGGTGGTTTTGGCTTTGCACAAAGGCAGACTCAAGAGGGAATTTTGAAGACAATTCTTGAGCATTTATTTTATTCCATCTTTATTTGTGTAATTTAAGTGAGAAAGAGACCACTATAATTGTAATAATACATGTACTTTGGACTTTGGACACTCGGGCCCAATTTTCAAGTTTTTGTTTGCTTGGGGACTCACTGCGGTTTTTATCGGTTTTCTTCGCATTTTTCTCATTTGTTTCTCAGTTTTGGTTTTCTTTCTTTTGTGTGATTTAGCCTTTGGTAGTATTAGGTCCAAACACCTAATCATATTTGCCTGTGCCTATAGTCTACGTTTGGACTTAGTTAAATTTCGAAACATTGTTCTTCACGCTAATAACAGTTTCTCACCGTACGACGATTTCATTGGCTTGCATTTACATATAGTGTAGGTTTCAATTCTGTTGAGCATCTTTACATGTAGAGTGCTAGAGGCAAGGTGAGCATGTACGCTCTAGCATCCATCATCGTTTCCTCCTCTTGCATTGCTTTTCCGACTCTCCCTCTGATTTGGCCAACCTAGGTGCTTAAAGGAATTGATTCCCTGATAAGCTCGTGGATCACTCACTAAAAATCCAAAAAAGTGATAACAAATAAAATTGGGACTGTTAACATTACTTGACCCTAAAATCAACCAAAAAGAAAAAAATCTTGTCTTGGGGTGAGTAATCCCCTCATTGTCTTCGCTTTTACTTTCCTACGCACACACTAAGGATTAGTGCCCAAATCCTATCAGGACTACTAAGTGTTTGCGAAATTCTGGACTTCTCACCTAACTCTAAAGCAGACAAGATAAAAAGACTGCATTTTTGTGATCTTCACCGAGTTAAGTAGGTGAATTGAGGGTTTGTATTGTGTGAGTTTGATTGTGTTTGCTTGTGTGCATTCTAGATCACTTCTGCGTATTTGTGCCTTATTCTTCACTTCTCTTGATTTGACCTTCATGCTCTCCTGATCATTTTCCTTTTGTTTCGAGATGACCGACTGGAGCGTTTTCTATCCGGACTTTACGGATCCCTCGTTCACTCTAGTCAGTCCACCTCCCTTTTATCAGTAGGATCCTCCTCCCATTTTTTCTGATTTTTATACATATCTGCCTCTGCCACAGTATCAGGACTTGGACTTCTATCGACATCCACCACCATCTCCATATTTTCCACCTTCACATCCACCCAAGACTGACCTGTTGGAGTCCCCTTTCTTGTTTCCATGATTGAGACCTTGAACCAAATGATGGAGCAAATGAATTCGAGGATTGATGATCTTACTAGTTTAAATAAGAACCATAATGACGCTCCACTATTTGAGGATATGCATTCTTTTGAGGACGATCATGAGAACTTGCAATTGTCCAAAATAAAAAAATGAGAAAAATTTAAAAACACTAAAAGAATTCGGGAGACCTTTGGTTGAGTCAGATTGTGAGGAGAGGTACGACATGCCAGACCATTTGACCACACCTGCATTCACATCTTGTCCCATCCCTGACCCCAAGGATGCCGCTGTACAGACTACTCTTGGCATTCCTCGTGTATATGCTGATTCCGATCTCCTCCCTTGTATGGAGGAGATCCAAAAATTCAAAAAAATATTGACTGAACGCGAAGTGGTGGTTGTTATTCATAAGATCATTGATGCGAGGAGCAGATCTGAGCATCATATCTTGACCATGGCCACTGTCCACACCATACAACATCGTCCCGTTCCTCGGAAGAAGAACACTGCTACAACTTTCATTAGCTGCACCATCTCTGACCACATATGTGATCACACTCTCCTAGACGACGGTGCTTCAATTAGCATTATACCCTTCTCACTGGTACAGTCTCTTCACTTAGGGCATCTAAAGAAAACCAGGATGATCGTTCAGTTTGCTGATGGATCCATCAAGAGGTCGATGGGTATCCTTGAAAACGTCGTCATTTCGATTCAGGGCATGAGTTACAATGTCATTTTTGTTGTATTGCCCATGAAGACCTCCACTGGGGAGCACTCTCCAATCATCCTAAGACGACCATTCCTAGCCTCTGCGAGGGTCATTATTGACTATGGATTAGGAGAGATTCGCTTTCGTCCTATGATGAAAGAGAAGTGATCATCACTGCACCCACTATTGACCAGAGACATACCTGATGTGACTTCACCGATCCTAGCTGACCCCGAGGACCATGACCTAGATGATACTATCAGAGACTTTTGCTGTATGTTGGATTCCACCGAGACCCGAGAATTCCTCCCTTTGGAAGAAGACTCGGAAAGCATGGACCTCGGAGTTCCTTCTTCTGGTGTGTGGCATTGTGTCGATGACATCCGTGGGATTTACACGATTGACACCTTAGAGCGGAGGGAAGATTCAGAGACTAGACATGATGGACATGATTCAACTACTTCCACTGATGAGTCCGTTCCTATTCACTTAAATATTGATGAGACAAAGGCCGAGATTGATATTGTTGCATTTATCCAGGAATTCGGGCCTTTTGATGAGAAGGATGACCTTGTTGAGAGTCTTAAGGATGAACATAGTTTGACTACTTCCACCGATGAGTTCGTTCCTTGTGGTTTTTACCTAGATGAGACATCACATGATGACAATGACTACACTTCTTCCAATGATGATGAGTTCGTCCCATTTCCCCTTGACATTAGCAAGACTCCCAAGGCCGGACCTAGCTGCACTACTTCCACTCACCCATCTGTGCCTTCACACCATAGGACCACTGAGGACCTTCACCGTGTCAACCCTGATCGACTTGTGTCATCTGTGGACCCCGATGTCGACCAGCACCATATCAGATATATTCCTCAACAGTCCCGTAAGAAGGTTCGCTTTCATCCTTCTTGATCCTCTGTATATCCACTCTGTTGTATATCTGCTTTTGTTCATCTTTGTCCCTCTCCCATTTTGCTCATCCATCCCATTCCAGTGTGTGCCTTGCTTAAGACGTACTTTGTCCTAAGTATAGGAAGATGAAGATCTCGATGTAAATTAGTTTTTTTAAGGAATTTCAGGTTGTAGAGAAATTGCTTATTATGATCGTTGGTATGATGTCTGGCTTATAATTGCTATTGAGATTGGTTTAGATAAAGATAATGAAAATAATAACATCAAAGTACATATATCTAATGTATTACGTATTTTTATTGATTTGTTTATCAATATGAAAGAATTCTTGAAGAGTTAGTGTGAATGCAAAAAGGGGTTTGTGTTTTAACAACGAAGAGCACAAAGATGGTGCATGCCATAATGAATGCCTAGTACTTATAATTGACGATATATTATTTGGGAACCAATTAGTCAGTAGAGAGCGAGGTACCTAACGTTCAGACATGGAGGGTTTGTACTGTCCAACAAGTCGATCCGTCAATCGTTGTATCGGTCACTCTCGCGGCACTCAATACCCAATCAATACTACTAAATCAACAATCAACCCATGCTATATGAATAAAACCTAAATGTGCAGCTGAAATTTATTATATCCTACAAAATGTGTGTATAGTCAGCAAGTGTAGGGGTTGAACCACTAAGAGCAAACGATGAAATAGGCATAATTATTAATAATTAATAATGACTAGTAATAATTATTTTTGTATTTTGCCTTTTTCTGATTTTTTGTAGGTTTTATTTATAATTCATTTTTATGGATTTTTAATTGTTTATATTTTTATGTTTTAAATTTTAATTTTATTTTATTTTTAATTTTACATAATTTCAATTTCTTTTTGATTTTTAAGAAGTAATATATATGTATATATGATGATAATAATAACATTATATATAATATAAATAATATACAAGGTATATAATTATATATAAGGGACCACCCTTTAAAAAAATAAAAATATAGATTTATAAATAATAATATGTAATATATAATTATTATAAAGTATATATAATATATATATGATTTAATAATTTCAAATACATGTTAATAGACTCAAAATTTAGAAAATAAAGGGCTTTAGTATTTTTAATATTTTACTCTATTTTTGGGATTTTTATAGGATTTTTGCTTATTATTTTTCAATTCTGAAAATACATAAAACATTGAGAATATAAATAGGCCGAATAGCTTTGGGTTTTAAAAATATATAAAAGTTTCAAAATTTCCCAAAACTTTTTTAATGTATATTATATGTAATAAAGAAAAATATAGAATAGAAAACAATTTTTTATATTTTAAAATAATTTTTACTTATTTTTTTGTCTTTTTGGGTTTTGTAATTTTTAAGGTTTTATTTTATATTTTTTTATTTTTGGTCTATAAGTAGAATATATAGTAATATATATCTATTTTTTTGGAATTATTAAGATGATTTCATATTTTTTGTATTTTTATATGCAAATAGGGAATAAATTGCTAATTTTCAATTTTTAATAAATGGGAAAAACAATAAATGCCAAATCTGAATACTAGGCATGAAGAAACTTGATTTAAGGCATCCATTGAAATTATCCCATTAATTTTAGAGCACACGAGCTATTTAATAAAAATGAAAATGCATAAAAAATACAAGCCTTTTAGGGTATGTTTACAAATAAAATGAAATACAGGTGCTTGCACACAATTTTCTCCAAAATATAACACTTAATATGCAAGTTTTAGTATTAAATAAGAATACTTAAACCTACGAGGGTTTGTATGCAAAATGTCAAGCATGTCACACGCACGGGCACACGAGGTGAGCCGGTAGAGGACCTGTTTATAGTTACAAAGAAGTTTGGGGGCCCTTTCGCAAAATATACAGAAATATTTAAAATGCTATTTATATTTACAAGACTATATGTTAAATACAAAAAGCGAGAAAGGGGTAGAGTGAAGTTTACCCACTAAAGCGGCTTATCAAACGACACTCCTTGAGCTATGTCACACCACTTAAGATGATCGATCGGTCCTAGACGTGCGTCGCTTCAGCTTGAATCAAGGGCCCAAACTAGATATGGGCCCGCTCTTTAATCGATCGATGCTAGGCCATGTTGGAAGAACACTTCCCTATTTTTCCTTTTATCCTCGAATTCTCCCATGTCTGGCACTCTTCTTCAACTCCAACAAGCCCAACACTTTGTTGGAGCTCCGCCGCACCTGTAGGTGACCGTAAATAGCTCCAGATCCTAGTGATGGGGACCTGGAAGGGCTTTGACATCGGCTGACTTGGAGCACCAAATATACTTTGATCCCTTACCTCGGAGGGTGTTCATGCCCTCAGACCTGCACAAAAGATTGGCTTGAGGCAAGCATCATCGACCTAATATTGAAGCTGGAAGCATAGAGGATGATCATGGCAGACGAGCTCCGATGGATGGTGGAGGAAGAAGCTTGATGGGATTTGATTCTTGCAGAATTAAAGGGGAAAAAGAGAGATTTGATGGAGAACACGACAAGTATGGAAGATGTAGTGAAATGGAAGGTCGGAAAAAAGGAATCATGATGAATTTATGCTGGAGATGAAAGCTCCAGCCAATTAAAATCTCTAAATTGCTCTAACCTACTAACTAATTAAATGAACTAATGTCTAAACTAGAATAATGGAAGGAAATGCGGAAAAAAGGACCTACATTAGCATCTCGAACCGGACTGGAAGCCAAGGAGTAGATGGCTTCACCGGTGGAGTTCCGATGATCCATGGATCTCCAAATCATGTCTCTTATCCTCACCGACAAGGTCCATGGAGTAGCTACTGTCACTAGAACTCACTGCAGAGGCTTCCTATTGGGGTTACGGGGGTAGAAATGGGATCAAAATGCAAAAAGTGAGGATTGGGTTTTATTGATAGAACAAGTGATGGGCATGGTTTCGAGGGTCGATGGCGTGAGAGATGGAGGGAGTCGGTGAGGGCTAGATCTAGGGCGCGGAAGAGGGATGAGGGAGGTGTAGATTAAGGTGCTGCTCAAGGGAAATGGCTCTGTGGAGGTGGAGTAAGAAATGTTAGAATAGGAGGTCACTAGTGAGTCTAATGAGGTGGGCGGTTGGGAAAGACAATTTACTCGAGGCCAAACAATCCTTGAATTCTGGTTGGTCCATGTCGACCAACGAGAAAATTCAGGGAAACAAATCCCTTATTAATTAAGTTAAAAAAAGTAATTGATTTTGATTAAAATAAAGTCAAAACATAAAAAAATGTTTAATTATTTATGTAGTATTTAATTATGATTTTTATTTATTTTTACATACTTATTTTTTAGGTACTAATATTTACAAGCATATACATTGGTATATTTACCTATGCATGAGGTATTTTATTTTTATTTTGTTTTTAATTTTATTTTTATATTTACATATTTTATATATTTAAATATTCATTTACATATTTTTATTTCATTTTTCTGATTTTATTTATTTAGTTAAATAAATATGTACATGTATATTATAGGTATATTATACATATATATTTTAATTCTTTATTTATTTCAACGTATTTTTAATAATTTTCTTTTAGGTTTATATTTTAATGTATTTTAAATAATATTTACAAGTATTGAAAAATATAAGAAAGAATTAATAAATTCTATAAAATATGCATGTTCACAATACAAATATGGACCCAAAAGCTAACTTTTGCATCATAACTTTATTTTTAATGAAACCACCATTATAAGATAGTCAATTTAACTTATGAATACTAAAGGTGAGTTTGGTCAATTTTGAGTTTGTACGGAGGAGATACAACTCTGTGAAGTTTTGTTTGCATCTTTTTCCTTTGTTTGTCCCAGTCACATTGTATAATATTTTTGTATGCAGTTATTTTTGTATTTTTCTTTGTATTTTACTGTACAAGTTTCATGTTGAGAGTTTTATTATTTGTTATGTATATAATGTAAAATAAAATAGGGTATAAATGGACATTTATTAATGAATAAATAAGGATTTTCATGTATTTTATGTACAGTTTAAATGCCCGATCTCCCCCTACTTTATTCCATGTTGACTAAGTCAATACTGACCTAGTCTCATTGTTTAGGGTTATTCAGTGTTTTTGATACTTCATTTCTTTTTATTTTCATTCCTTCATTCTTTTATTTTGCAATTAAATACATGTATTTACACAATATTTACAGGCAATCATTGAGTGTTATTTTGCACAAATTAATGCTATAAACATGCATTTATCTTGGGATTTAAAGTAAGAATAAAGGTGATGAAATGGGGATTCATCACACCCTATACTTGCCTTTGCTAGTCCATAGAATATACTTATGACACTGAGTTATAAAAAGAAAATAAATAAAGAAAAAAGAAGTTGGACTGATTTTTAACTTTTAATATTGTCTTCATAAAATCAAAGTTTGAAGATCAATCAGACCTTTCAGAATTTAAATTGGGTCGGAACCTTATTGAGAATCCGACTTGAAACTCAACATCCTTTAAGAACCACAAAACTCTGTCCAAGTCTCCTAAAAAACCAGGTCATAACATGTCTACATCATACGCAAACCCTTATGACTACGAGTCTATCTTGTACAGTGTGAGTGATATGTAGATCCTCTCGGCTAAAGTGGTAAAGAGACAATCTTCTCCAAATGTGTGACCCTAATTTTGCAATCCAACAACTCTTTCTAGGATGAGCGGAGCATTCCCTTCTAAGTTCAAGTGCAACCGACACAAGAAGAGGATGCGGAGAAAAGAATGGATGGTAGCCGATTGATGTTAACCCATTCATTCACCTTTATTCTTTTATTTTGTTTCTATATTCCTAGATAAATGCATGTAAATATAACTTACTTGCACAAATTAGCTTTCTAACTATTGTCTGTGAATAAGTCTAAAATACTTATATTTAAATACAAAATAAATGAATAAAGAAAAGAAAAGAATAGAAAAATAAAAGAAGTATTGTCAATACTTACTGACCCTAAACCTCGAGACGAAGTCAATATTGACTTGGTCGACAAGGAATATAATAGGGGGAGATAAGGGCAAGTAAATACAGACAAATTAACACATATACCCAGAAACCCTAGGTGACCAAAACACTACATATATAGCAAAACGTACACTAGTTTATACACACACTTACACACCTTAAATAAATTTATTCTTAACTTTTAACATGTACATAAAAATATGTCGGAAAATACAAAATAAGGGCACATAAAAATGATACTCCTTGTGACTAGGACACACAAATGAGAAAGCTGCAAACAAAACTTTACATATAAATATCTTCTCCATATGGACTCAAAATTGACCAAACTCATATTTATTGTACTCTAAATTAAATTATATATCTAATGAAGGTGGTTTCATTAAATTTAGAGTTGAGATAAAAAGTTGGCCTTTTTGGTCTCATTGTATTATATACCTATATATTTTAATCATTTAGCTCATTCTTTATATTTTTACACTTTTTATGTGTTTACGTACTTATAAATATTATTTAAATTATAATAAAAATATAAACATAAAAAGAAACCATTAAATATTCATTAAAATAAATAATGTAATAAAATACATAGGTATACTATACCTACAATACATATATACCTATATTTTATTAAAGTGTATAAATAAACTCAGAACAATAAAATAAAAATATGTAAATACATATTTAAATATATTATAAATATATAAATATAAATATAAAATATAAAATAAAAATCAAATACTCTATATATATGTAAGAAAAAATGGGGAAGGCCCCTAAGGGAGCTAACTTGGCTCCCTTGTCCCATTTTCCCTATTTTTTTTATTTTTTTGAAAAACGAATCAGTGAAAATTCATCACTTTTTCCATTATTATGCCATTCAAATTTCGTGAGAAACAGAGATTCATACAACCTCCATCTAGATAATCTTTTTTTAATGGTCACAGAATTATTGAAATCGACCCCGTCTGGATGGAGGCCGTAAGAGTCGTTGTTTCACATGAAATTTGAATGACATAATATAGGGATATTATGATGAAAATACATAGAAGTATTTTTCAGAAAAATAAAAAATGGGGAAAATGGGGGGGAGGGCGAGCTAAGTTAGCTCCCCTAGGGGCAACCCCATTTTACCCATACGTGTACTTATACCTCATTATACTTGTAAAAATTAACATAAATGAACAGATCGATGCAAATAAAGAAAATAACCTAAAATAGTACATAAAATTACAAGCATTTTTTAAGTTTTGAGTTTTTCCAAATAAAATCATTTGATGTGTATTCTAGAATTATTTTCATTTTTTGTTATTTTGTCATGTGGAGTGCCTACGTAGATGAATGGAGGGCTTTCCTCGGTTTACCTGTCAGTCAACTAAAGCTGCCTAGTGCCTAGGCCTGTCAGCTCTGCTGACCTACCTCTTACACCAATTTTCCCTAAGTTCTACCTTGATTGGATCAACGTGACCATTTAATGAAAGTTTCTCCTCGATCGATGCTCCTACTCGCCAGACTAAATCCTTAGTCGATCCCCTATCAATCTGCCCACAAACCCTAATCCAACTACCCCTTTTCGCTCTTTTTATCAATAAGACCCTCATTACCATTTTTGAATTTTGATCCCCATGTACCCTAAGACCCCACGTATTCATCTTGGATTGAGCCTCCCTTCGTGACAGGAAGGGTCTAGCTCTCTGAATCTCAGTGTGGACCAGGCAAAGGAGGGAGATCCAACCATTGCCGGAGCTATGATCGGGTAGAGGTTTTGTTGGCTCCAGATACTCCTGTTGAGCTGATAACTTAGGATTTTATCTTGCATTTTTGTTCCTTAGTGAATTGATAGCATTAGATTAGTGTAGTCATTGTTTATTTTCTATATTTTCTTATCTCTTCCATCGCGAGAGGTTAGATCTCCGACCACCATTCATCCAGTTCTACATCTCATTTCAACCCACAAAGCATCCCATCTCATCCCCATCACTTTCTCCACCGAACCATCCATCCTTCCCAACCTGATCTGGCACATATTAGCGAATCAAATGTTGCCCTCTGCCACATGCTGGAGATCTGTCGCCCATCCCCATTTCTTGGACAACCAGCTTCGTTTTGGGTGAAAGAAGAAGCCCTCGAACTCGTGACTCTTTTTGTGCATGGGTTGGACGTTGACTGTAGCTTGGAGCGAGGACTCGATCCTCTTTTTGGTGATCCAGGTTGTCTGGAGTAGATTGATCTCCACATCCCCATCGATGGGACTTGGAATCCTATGAAACCCATCAGCAGGTGCGGAAGGCTTCCAATGAGTTTTTGGCTTGATCATCAGCCAATGAGAAGGACAAAGCAGCAAGCATTCATCAATCAAAGGATATCCTCGTACGTGTTCTTATGTATTCTTTGTTAGGTGCTCAGCACCGTCAGATCAGGGTGTCCCTCCAGAATCTATCAACATTGTAGGATCAAGTCAAACCGTTACACCGCCTCAGTCGTCGAATCTTATTAAGTGAAGTTCAAGAAGTCCGATCGAGCACCTTAGTGGGAGTATTTGCATACTTAGCCCCATGCCTTTTTTTATTTAGTTTCTAGTATTTAAACTTTTATGTGTAGTACAAAAGATTATGTAATATTTGGACTTGGATCCTCTGAGCTATCATCTATTCACACCTAGGTCTCATCCACATCACCTCACATGTTCATATACGTGAGGTTGTGAACATTTTGTACCTGGGCCCTTCGTGGTTTTGTATTTGTATTAAATCCACTATTTCGCATATAAAGTGTTATATTTTGTGGTTAAATTGCTCATAGGACCATTAACTTTTGTAAAATTGTAAAAAGACCCCTGCTAGTGCAGAATATGTTTTAAAATATGGGAATATTGTATGTATGCCCCTGGACTTGTTTAAAGTGTTATTGAATGCTCTGATACTTCTTCAAAAGTTCAATTAGGTCCATGTACTGCATTTTTAATTTTGTATTGTATTTTAATTACTAAAAATATCATTTTACATCTAAAAATAATACGAAAATTATCTTAAGCACATGGAACCGTATTACATAAATATATTTTTATTAAGGCAATTAAATTATTTTCTAATTTATAAAAAATATAAAAACATTGCATTTTCTCCTGTTTAGAATCCAAAAATCCATAAAAATTACAAAATGTATTGAAATATTCCAAAAAAATCATATATGTTTATTTATATATTTGTTTTTTTGATCAAATATTTTTGTAAAATATTAATTTAAAACACCTACAAATTGAAAAACTTGAAAAAACTTATAACACTTATAAAAATTCATAAAAAACACAAAAATATTTTCTAAGTTTCTGATTTTCTTTAGATTATCTGATATCCAGGAAAATTGAATTTGAGCTTAATATGATTTGATAAATATTTATTAAGCTCATTTCAAGTTCTCTAGTTTATTATTTTATTTATTATGTATATTACCTTATTTAAAAAATTATAAAAATCTTCAAAATTTATCCTAAAAATAACAAAAAAATAGAAAAATTTTATAAAACAAAAAATATTTTCTTTTTGAATTTTTGAGTTTATTTTGTGTATTTGAAAAATCCAAAAACATCTCTTTGATCATTTTTCTATATATTATATATATAATTATACATTAGATATTAATTTATATTTTATCTATGCATTTAAAATAAAAAATCATAATTAAACATCCAAGAAATATAAAAATAAAAACCCGTAAAACTTAAAAAAATTAAAATGACAATAACATTCTAAGTTGTCTAAGCATTTTTGTTACTCTGCCACGTGTTCTACTTTGTGGTTAAACACCTACTGCTTGTGTACTATACACATTTTTGTAGGGTATAATAAACTTTAGCTTACCTACATTTACTTGATTAATCATTATTGTGGTTGAATTTTTGAGATTGCACTTGAGTTGATTATCTAGGGCTAAGAGAGGTATCGATACAACAATTGTCGGATCCGACTTGTCGGACATTGTATGCCCTCTATGACTGGACGTTAGACTCAACAATTCTCGCGCATTTCAAATGACACCATTGTTGGGAAGCATCAGTTTGTAGAGAATATACTAGACACTTAAATCATTTTGTCATCATTTCATTATCTATTTTTATCTGAGATTATTCTTACCGTCTTCTTGTTTGAATTTGTTGTGATGGCCCACCTATCGAGGAAGGATTTCCTTGGAGATCTAACACACCCATGAGCTACGGAGAGTGGTGGCTCTTTGGAGATCCTTAAGGAATAGAGCCCAAATCCCAGCCTGGGTACTGCCTTGTTTATCGCATGGATGCACGAAGTATTGACACTTCTATCATACGTATATGAGTAGGACATAGTCTGCTTGCAGACTTTGTTTGAATTATTGAGCATAGGCCATTCCCTCACGGTAGTGTCTATCTCATCGTTTCGCATCCCTGTAGGTCCTTGTCTGTTTACAAGCTTGGTCTGAAGTATTGGTTTCTCCCATCATCTTCCCCTCTACTTCTTTTCCTGACTAGTGGTCCGGATCTAATAACAAGGACCTTCAAAGAGTACATGCTACTGGTTATAAAGGATGTGGGATGTACAAGATACTTTTCCGACAATAATCACATGCCTATAGGATTAGACTCTAAGGATTAATTGACAAGATTGTCTGATACAACAAATAAAATTAAAAAGATAATTGCCAAACTCTTATGGCTCGTTGTGTTGAGTTGGTGTATCAACCATTGTTTTTTGTTTTAAAATAGGTCAAGATAAAAAATACTATGCTTTGTGCCTCTCATCTTACACTCCTTTTCTCATGTCTCATTTTGCCTTGCTCATTTCTGAGCCTTCTCTTCTCATACCCTCTTCAATTCTTCACTTCCTTTATCTATTCCATCATCCATTTCTTTTTCTCTCCCAAGATGTTGTATCCTGGATGATTTTGTTCGGACCTTGAGAACACCTGCATCGATTCCGTGTTACCAACATCTTCAATAATATAGGGTGATCTCCAAGAAGTAAGGTCGGGTCTTGCAGACTTCCCTTTGGATTCCCTTATCATTACTCACTTCGAGGATTGAGATGACCCTTGTCTCGGTATTCCCCCTTCCACCACTTTCCATTCTCTAATAAATCCATTATTCGAGATAGACTCTCATCTCAAACTTGCTCCTTCTTTTTTGAGGATTGATCAGATCTTATTTCCCAATAGAGAGTCTACACTCGATCAGGAGCCCGAGATACAATTGGACATCCATATGGATCCCTAGAGACAAGACAAGGGATCAACTTCAGACGAGACAGTGCTCAAGAATGAGTTCAACAATCAATTGCTATAATCGCTACAAGCCATTCATTAACAGTTGACAGACCAAGCTCTTGTCCAAGCTGCATTCAAATAAATGCTTAATGATCTGAGGAGGGGCCGAGAAAGTTAAGGAGGGGAGGATGAGGAACATCGTCGTGGAAACGACGATGACCAACCTACAGGAAACCATGGAGGGGAGGAGAGGTTGGGCGGCCCAAACCAACTCTAAAGGAAACATACAACCCTTATGCTAGCCAAGTTACTAAGTGGATCGGATACCTAAGATCCACACACTTTTTGAGTTGAGCTCTTCATTGCTCTTTTCTTCCCGATCTTCCATGACAACACCAATGAGGAGCTTTATATTCACTTGCATCAATTTAACCGGATCTGTAGCACCATGCACTACCCAACATTCCTTTAGAGGTAGTAAAGATGACCGCCATCCCCTTCAACCTTCAAAATAAGGCTCTGTACTATATCAACCACTTGGGGAAGGTGGTGACGACTTGGGAAGAACTGAAATAAGTATTCCTACATAAATACTATCCACTGGATGCTTGAATCAGATGTGAGCATTAATCTCAAACTTCTCCTAAATGTCCCAAGTACCATTTCATGAGGCATGGAAAAGATTCAAAAATCTCATGTAGAAGAGCCCCCATCATGAACTGTCGAAGACCAGCATGGTCCATAATTTCTTTGGGGGCTTGCATCAAGAAATCCAGCAGCTCGTAGATGTCGTGTATCGAGGATCACACTTCAATAATGATGAAGATGTCCTATGGCTAATCTTTGAGGAGACAGATAAAGCCTCAGCTGCTTTATCTCCGTCCCGTGTGTTTCAGAAATCTCCAATGATTACACAAAAGTTAATCAATGTGGCATCATATAATGAAGAAGAGAGAGATGAGTTACAACCTCAACATCATTGGGAACCATCTCTCTAAGGTGGACATCACCGAAAAATGATCACAAGTCCTTGAAAATTTAAATGTGATCGAATAGAGAACAAAGTCACTGGACAAGCTAGATCAAATTTCCAAGAAACTTGAGCTTCTGGTGAGCACCATTCATGCCTGCCAGTCTGTGAAGGAACTAGACGAGCATTCTACCAAAATGAAGGAGCCATCCCATCAGCAGAATCAAGGGCCTCTCCAGTCAGTTCAACACTAATACTACGTGTAGACACCCGACCAAGGATCATCATAGCCACATCAGCAAATGGTAGTGTAACATTCAGAGCCATAGGCTTATTATGAACCTTTCTATCCACCACCTTCACAAATCCAGGAGGTGAATGCATCATGGGCCAACAAACAAGCTTCGACCCATCCTGGAGGACAACCTTAGGGTCCGAGCACCGCTATCCTGCCATTTACTCCTCATCAGGGTGAACAAAGCTTCCCACCACAATAGCAGCACCACCATCATTTTCCACACCAAAGCAACAACTGGAGACAACAATATCAGTACTAGTAGACAACATATCACCCACCATACTATCAGCAACAGCTGCCTGCTCAGTATCAGAACCATTTCCTACCTCCTTATTATCAACAACAATAATTCCCTCTTCATCAATCCCATCACTACTAACAACAGTTGCAGTATCACCAGCCTTAGCTCCCTCTGATTGCAGAATCTTCAGAGGCTGCTTTAGTGAACCCTCCTTTGGACTGCTTGGCTCAGCTAATAAACAACATGAACGAGATGAGCCAAAAGATTGGCGACCTCACTGCCGCAAAGACAGTCATTCCTGTGCAGGTGGAGGCAAACCCCAACAACTTCAAGAGAAAGGAGCAGGTAGACCGTAGTGCAATACCACCTCTTGAGTTGGGTATCAATTCGTTTATGTTATCTAATGTTGTTAATCTCAGGAGCGGTAGAACGCTATAGCCATCAGCTTCAGCCAAGAGGAAAGGTCAAGCTTCTATGGGAAAATTTTCATCACAACTAGTTGAGCCCGCATGTGAGTTTGGATCTGATGAGGAAGTAGGAGAAGCACCAATACCACCATAATAAAAAATCAAAAAATAATGAAAATAAAAAATAATCAAGCAATAACAACCAAGGTCATGCTGATGCAGCCAAGGAGAATCCAGCATCTGATCTCACGCAAGCCAACATAGTTGAATTTCCTTCTTTTGTTGTACCTCTTGCTATTGATGGTAGCACTATGCTCAACCATCCAACTGTAAATAAGAATGATATTTTGCATTAAAATGAGGTTTTGATGATATGCATGTTCCATTTTCGAATGCTTTGAAATAAAAAAATCGTAAAAGAATTAAAAACAACCTTGTATGATCCCATCATCGTGGAACTATTGCAAAACAATAAGGTGAAGATGCCATTATTAAATGTTATGGAGTACATGCCAAAGACATGTACTACAAAGTATCATCTCCACACAAATAGACACTGAAAATCAGAGAAACATATTCTAACCATGGCAAATGTCCATGCAATCAGGAACCGACCAATGAAGAAGAAGGTCATGGGAGCACCTCTCTTCATATGCGAGATGTTACTTCAGAAGTTTGAAAGAACACTCCTTGATAGCATATCATTGAATAATCAGTTGCCTACATCACTGATGAAAGAATTTGGGTTAGGACCGCTTAAAGCCATAAGGTATGATTCTGCAGTTCACAAACACTTCAATAAAGTGGTCAAGGGGAATTTTGGAGGATGTCACTGTTACAAACCAAGGGATGTAGTTCCTTGTGGATTTCATCATGCTTGATATGGACACCTTAGTACCCCTTCTATATACCCCGATCTTATTGGAATTATCGTTCCTTCGAACATCTGAAGCAATGGTTGACTATGGCACCGAGAAGATCACGTTTTGCTCAAGCAGTGATAATGTACTAACTGAAACAATCCAAGTACCCAAGCTCACAGAATCCGTGTCAGATGAGATTGTGCAAATGCAGAAAGAAATATAAGACTGTGACTTCTTGGATGAAATTAGAGTCACATCATTGTTCTTGAATGATAGTGAAACACAGGAATTCCTCTCAAAGGAGGAATCTCTAGAAAGCAGAGTTGAATTCCCTTCTATCTCTGAAGATGAGATTCTTGCTAATGTGGTATCTAAGCATGCTGAAATGAGCGAACTGAATCTGCATGCTGAAATGAGTGAACTGAATTTATCCTCTTTAAAGCAAGATGAATTCCTTGCAGATCTTTTAGATATCTTATGCTCTGAGCTATCAATACTCCAGATGGATAGCACACAATCGATAGAGCTGAAATTGACCACAGTAGCTGAAGTCACCACCGAGCCAACTCTAATCCTATCATAGTTGAAGCCATTACCCACATCAATGAAGTACACCTTCCTTGCAAGTGAGGAAAACATGTTACCGGTCATTATAAACTCTCAACTGATCGTTGATCAAGAATCTTGTTTTCTTGAGGCTCTAGAATGAAACCGCAAGACTATTGGCTGAGAAATTTCGGATCTTCATGGTATAAATCCTTCATTATGCTCTCACCACATCTATTTGGAATATGATTGCATGCATTCCCATGAGTTTCAACGTAGGATGAACTCAAATCTCCAGGAGGTCGTGATAAAGAAATCATGAAATAGCACAATGCAAGATTTATCTATCACATCTCTGATTCAAAATGGGTAAGTCCATTGCATGTTGTCACCAAAAAATCATGGATCATCATCGTAACTAATGACAAAAGAGAGGAGATTCCGACCACAGTACCCACTTCTTGGCATGCTTGTGTGATTACAGATGCCTGAACCTAGAGACCAAGAAAGAACATTTCCCTTTTCCTTTCATTGATCAGATAGTTGAAAGACTTGCGGCAAGGGAATACTTCGATTTCTTGGACCGGAATACTTTCAGACTGGTCTCTTCCATTTAAGATCATGATGGATGCGTCAGATTATGCCATTGGGGTTGTGTTAGAGAAACGATGGGATGGACGACCATTTGCTATTAACTACGCTAGCATAACTCTAGATGAATCCCAGAGGAATTACACTATGATAGAAAAAGAGCTGCTAGCCATAGTTTTTGCACTGGAAATTTCAGGTCACATTTTCTCAGCTCGAAAGTTATCATGTACACTAACCATTCCGCCATACAGTACCTACAAAGTAAGAAGGATGCAAATTAATGCTTGCTTCGTTGGATCCTTATACTCATGGAATTTGACCTTAAGATACATGATAAGCCTGGAGTTGGTGGCAGGTCACCTTTCCAGATTCACTGAAACAGATACTCTTGAACAGAATATCATTCCTATCACTGAGACCTTTCTCAGATGAAGCCACACTGTCAGTCACCTTGCTTCCATGGTACACCAATATTGTCAACTACGTTATCTCCAAGGAAGCTCCACAAGATTGGACCAAGCTGGAAGTGGATAAATTCATGTTCGATATACATTTTTACTAGTGAGAGGATGGTTATTTGTTCCGTGAAAGGTGCATAATATATCTGGTGAAGATGTATTCCTGAGGAGGAGTATATGAGTGTCTTGAACCATTACCACAAATTAAAATCTGGTGGACACCGTTCTGAAAAGCAAATAGCAGCCAAAGTTCTTCAATGTGGCCTCTGGTGGCCAACTCTTTTCAAAGATGCTATTGATTATGTCAAAGAATGGATTGAATGGCAGAAGATGGGCAACACCATCAATCCCCGAGACACCATGCCTCTCAAATATATTCAGATTTCTGATGTCTTTGATGCATGCGGTATCGACTTCATGGGCATGTTCTCGAACAATCAGAGCTATGAGTACATCTTGTTGGTTGTCAATTATGTCAATCGATGGGTAGAGGCTATCCCTCTACTTGAGCTGCCAATAGTCGCACCGTTTGTGAATTCCTCAAAGAAAACATTATTATGCGGTTCAGGATACATACATATATTAGATGGAGAAAGCCACTTCATAAATAAAAGAGCTCAAGAAGTTGACCAAGGAGTACATCGTAGAACATCGTGTTGCATCTCCACATGACCCGCAAACCAATGGCTTGGCTGAGTGCTCAAATAGGGAGATTAAAATAATGTTGCAAAAACTTGTATGTCATGATCGCACGAACTGGTCACAGTTGCTTAACTTAGTTCTATGGGCTTACCGAACATTGTACAAGTCCCCTCTTGGAATGTCTCCCTATTGCCTTGTTTATGGCAAACCTTACCATCTTCCCGTATAGCTTATTCATAAATCCTTGTGGGAAGTAGTGTATGCAATCTGGTTAGAGAGAAAGTTGGGAAGAATCGAAAGCTAGACCTGAATCGTTTGTTGGAATTCAGAGAGTCTATGTACAACAATAAACATATGTAGAAAGAAAAGGTCAAACGATGGCATGACAAACATATTAGATGAAATACCTTTGAGCTGAACTAGAATGTGTGGTTATTTGATGCAAAGTTGTATTTATTTTCGAGCAAATTGAAGAGAAAATGGTCAGGACCCTTCGTCGTGAAAAATATGCATGACAATGGTAGTATTGTCATATTTGGCTTGTCATCTGACGCACAAGCCAGATATGAAGGACCATCATTTAAAAACCATACTTGAGCATGACACCTTCCTGTCCATTGTTGATTCAATTCAGGTTATATATCAAGAAGAGCTTTCAGATGTTGAAGGACCAGACATATAATTTTTCTTATTTTCATTTCCTTTTCTATTTTTCATTTTTTAGTCATCCTTTTCATCATTGCCATACTTGGGATATGCTTCATCCTAAGTATGGGGGGTGTGACTGACTTGGGTGTTCATTCTTTGAACCCTCTCATGTCTCTCAACTTGTTGATATTCTGTCTATACTTAGGGATATTTTACCATAAGTGTAGAGGGGGCAAGCCAAGCCAATGATTTCACACATCCTAAGCCTTGACCATCCCCATGTTGTGTACAATCTACTATACTTAGTATTAGTTAATCCTAAGTATAGGGGGGATGACTGAGTTCACATTCTTTGAGTCATTACAGTTTAGGCTTAACTATACTCATCACGAGTTATGTCTTCCTTTTTCTATTTAATCACTATGAGGACATAGTTCACGCTAAGTATTAGGGGGTCGTATGTACGTTGTATATACTTTATCCATAACTCATACTTTTGAATTTTCAATAATATGGATAATATACTATATTGGGTAAGTGTGTACAACAAAGAATACACTCATAAAATCTGCACTATACTAACTTTTTTTGCTTTTCCAAAAAAAATCCAAGAAATTTTTAAAAATCCCAAAATACCTAAAAATTTTGAAAAAGTTTTTAAAATTCCATAAAAATGTGCAAAACCTTTAGAACCCCATAAAAAGGTTCAAAAATAGAAAATTTCTTCCCAAAAATATTTTCTTACATTGCATAAATATTTTTCTAAATAATTTTGACAATTGAACAATTCTGTATAAAATCTAAAGGTTGGAGCTTATACTAGATCTGAATCCACCTAATTTCAGAGGAACCTGTTAAGGACTGGAATTGAGATGCTTCATGTCACTTCGACTTAATTCTTTAAGTTCTATGAGACTGTATTCAGAGGTTGATTCAATATGGCTAACTAGAACCTTTCAGGCCATTCGTACAATTCTTGACACAATGGTTTGACTTAGAACCTCACACCCAACACTTAGCTAAACCAAGATGGCATGTTAAAAGATTTGGAATTATAAGTCTAGACAATAATAGGATGCCTTATGAAGGGTGGCTCAGAAACCATTCTTGGGTATTGTCGAAACCAGTACCTCAACCTAATTTTTCTCTGGTAGCATGGACATCTAACGATTGGAGATTGTATTAAAATAAATCTTCGAATGAGGAAAGGTCTGCTAGCACAATTTTTCCAAGACCCCAAAATATGGGCGAAACAAAAGATTATATATCTGTTGGGGCAAACAAGAATGCATTGCAATATCACTCAAAGAAATATCTAAAAGAATCCTATACCAAAAATTTTAAAAATCTTGAGCTTCAGAAAAGTCATGATTCTTTGTGGATTCTTGGTTACATTAATCAAACTTCACAGAGAAATGCGACTACACTGGTCCATTTCCAATTCTTTTCTCCTTCTTATAGATTCTCCCTAATTTGTTATACACTATCATGTACCTGAACTTAGAAGGAAATATCCATCTTCCTGAGGACAAGTTACTATAGGAGGAGACCACTGAATAGTTCAACAACTTGTCTGGGAAGAGCTAACACCATCCACAAACTTGGTATTGGTTATTTCAAGGTTACAAGAGTATACATCTAAAAGGACGATTCTAACCAAACTGTTGAGTTGAATTGAATAAAGATGAATAGAGCCTAAGTGTTTTTGAGTCACAAATCCTAACCTAAACATGGTTCCAAACACAATAACATTCCAAAGGTCTCGACTGAGCTCCAAACTTTGATTTTGTAAAGACAAGTTTAAAAATCTTGATCATTCTACCTTCTTTATTTTTTATTTATTTTTTTCTTTTACATCACTTATTCTCCTAATAAGTGGTTACTAGGGACTAGCAAATGTAAGTATAGGAGGTGATGAATACCCATCCATTCACCTTTATTATTTTATTTTGTCTCTAAATCTCTACATAAATGCATGTAAATATATCTACCTTACACAAATTAACTTTATAACTATTGCTATATGTGAATAAGCCTAAACTACATGTATTTAAATACAAAATAAATGAATAAAGAAAAGAACAGAAAAATAAATGAAGTATTGTAAAAACTGATTGATATTAAACCTTGAGACTAAGTCACTATTGACTTGGTCGACAAGGAATAAAGTAGGGAGAGATAAGGATAATTAAATAGAGACAAATTGGCAAGGACACCTAGAAATCCTAGGTGACCAACACACTGCATATACAACCAAACTTACACTAATTTCTACATATTCTTACACACCTCAAATAAAAGATATTCTTAACACCAAACATGTACACAAAAATACATAGAAAAATACAAAAATAAGTGCACATAAAAATGATACACTTTGTGACTGGAACACACAGATGAAAAAAATCACAAACAAACTTTACAAATCTATATCTTTTGCATATGAACTCAAAATTGACCAAACTATTTTACTCTAAATTAAATTTCTATCTAATGGAGGTGGTTTCATTAAATTTGGAATTAAGATATAAAAGTTGACTTTTTGGGTCTCATTATATTATATACCAATACATTTTAATCATTTAATTCATTCTTTACATTTTTACACTTTTTATATGTTTACATACTTGTAAATATTATTTGAATTGTATTAAAAATTTAAACATAAAAAGAAATCATAAAAATTCATTAAAATAAATAATGTAATAACATACATAGGTATACTATACCTACATTACATATATACATATTTATTTAAGTGTATAAATATAATCTCAAAAAAATAAAAAAAAGAAAACGTAAATACATATTTAAATATATTATAAATATATAAAGAAAATATAAAACACAAAATAAAAATCAAATACACTTTATATATAAGTGTTTAAACCTGTAATTTACTTGTAACAATTAACATATAATAAATTATCCAATATAAATAAAAAATACCTAAAAATAGTATATAAAGTTACAAGCATTTTTTTTATGTTTTGAGTTTTTTCAAATAAAATCATTTGATATTTATTCTAGAATTATTTTCATTTTTTGTTATTTTTATCACGTAGTGCACCTACTTGGACGAATGGGAGGCTTTCCTCGATTGACTCATCGGTGAACTGAGGCTTCCTAGCACCTAGGCTTGTCAACATCGTTGACCTACCTCTTTCATCGATTTTTCCTAAGTTATACCTTGATTGGACCAATGTGAAAATTTGATGAAAGTTGCTCCTCGATCGATGCTCCTATCTTCCTAACCAAATCCTTCGTCAATACCCCATCAAGCTGCTTGCAAACACTAATCCAACTACCCCCTCCACTCTATTTATAAGACCCTCTCCATCATTTTTGAATTTTTATCCCCTTGTACCTAGAGACCCCATGTATTCATCTTGGATTGCGCCTCCCTTGTTGAGAGGAAGGTGTATCTCTTCGAATCGCGACGCAGACTAGGCGGAGGAGGGAGATCCAGCCATCGTTGGAGCTCTGCTCGGGTGGAGGTTTTGTCCGCTCCATGTACTCATGTTGAGCTGATAACTTAGTATTTTAGCTTTCATTTTCGTTCCTTAGAGTAATGATAACATTAGATTAGTGTAGTTAATGTTTATTTTATGTATTTTCCAATTTTTTCTATAGTCGAAGCATAGAGCTTCGTCCACTGTTCTGCTTGTTCTACATCTTGCTTCTACCCAAAAAGTAGCCCATCTCATCCCCATTTCCTTCTCCACAAAACCATCCAACCTTCCAAACCTGATCTGGCATAGATCAACAAATCAGGTCTTACGCTTTGCAACACATCGGAGATCTATCGTCCATCCCCATTTCTTGTGCCACCAGCATCATTTTGGGTTGAGGAAGAATCCCTCTATCACGTTACTCTTTCCATGCAGGTTCTGGACATTGACCATGGTATGGAACGAGGATTCGATCCCCTTTTTGGTGCTCTAGGTCTCCTGAAGTAGATTGAGCTCCATATCCCCATCGATGGGACCTAGAACCCTTTGAAGCCCCTCACTAGGTGCAGAAGGCTCCCAGCGAGTTTTTGGGATGATCAGTAGTCAATGAGAAGATCGGAGCACTGAGCATTCTTTGATAAAAGGAGCTCCCTATATATATTCTTCTGTGTTTTCGTGGGCATGCCTCTAGAATCTATTAGCACCATAGTATCAAATTGAACCGTTACATCGCCTCAATCATCAGATTACGTTAAGTGAAGATAAAGAGCCATCCTGTCAAGCACCCTAGTGGGAGTATTTGCATACTTAGCCCCACGCCTTTTTGTATCCAGTTTCTAGTATTTAAACATTTCTCTATAGCATAGAAGTTTGTGTAATATTTTCACGTAGACCACTTGAGCTTTCATCAATTCACACCCAAGTCCCATCTACGTCACCTCACATGTCCATACACATGAGGCAACAAACATTTTGCACCTAGGCCCCTCTAGATTTTGTATTTGTTTTCAGTCCACTATTTCATAAATCAAGTGTTATATTTTGTGGTTAAATTGCTCATAGAACCTACAACTTTCATAAAATTGCAAAAGATATTCTTGCGAGTACAGAATTTGTTTTAAAATGTGACAATATTGCATGAATGCCCCTAGACTTGTTTAAATTGTATTAATGCTATAATACTCCTTGAAAACTGTAATCAGGTCCTTATACTATATAATTAATTATGTGTGTATTTTAATTATTGAAAATAACATTTTGCATCTAAAATTTATAGGAAAATTATATCAAGTTTTGGAATCATATTGCATCACATAAATTTCTATTAACGCAATTAAAATTATTTTCCTATTTTTTTATAAAATAAAAAAATTTATTTTATCATGTTTAGAATATAAAACTCCATAAAAATTACAAAATATTTTGAAAAATTCCAAAAAAACTTAAGTATGTTTACTTATCTATATTTGATTTTGTGATAAAATATTTTTGGAAATTATTAATTAAAACTCCTAAAAATTGAGAATCTTAAAAAACCTTATAAAAATTCTAATAATTCTCTAAAAATCATAAATTATTTTTATGGGTTTTTGATTTTTCTTTAGATTATCTAGTATTCAACAAAATTAAATTTGAGATTAATATGATTTGATAGTATTTATGTAGCCCATTTTAAGTTCTCCGATTTATTATTTTGTTTATTTTGTTATTTCCTTATTTAAAATCTATAAAAATCTTCTAACCTTATCCAAAAATTACCAAAAATAGGGAAAAAAATACAAAACACGAAAATGATTTATTTTTGATTTTTTTGTTTTATTTGATATATTTGAACATTCTAAAAACATTTCTTTGTTCCTTTTCTCTAATATTATATATATAATTATACATTAGATATTACTTTATATTTAATCTTTACATTTAAAATTAAGAATTCGAATAATTAAAGATCCTAGAAAAAATTGAAAAACTAAAAAAAATAAAAATTTAAATTACATAAACATCTAAGTTTTCTAATCATTTTTGTTACTCTAACTCGTGTTCTCCTTTATGGTTCGACTCCTACTTCTTGCGTACTATACACATTTTTGTAGGGTATAATAAACTTTAGCTCACCTACATTTACTTGTTTAATTATAATTATGGGTTAATTATTGATAATGCACTTGAGTTAATTATCAAGAGTCGAGAGAGGTGCCGATACAACGATCGTCTGATCCGACTTGTCAGACACTGCAACCCCTCAATGATAGACGTTAGACTCATATATTCTCATGTGTTTCGCTGATGTAGCTACCTATCCTAGGATGCTTGACTAGTGTAGCCAAGTCATCTAGCTATATGCTCACATGTATCTTTGACTTTGAAGCATAAGCCTTGCTTACTGAATACATAACTCTAAGGGGTTTTCTTTGAATTTTGTTTTTCTAATTTCTTGGAGTCCTTGTCGCATATTATTTCCGAATACTATTTACAACATCATTTACATATGAATTTTTTCCTCTTGAGCTACTAGACTATCCTCTTTTGAAGCTTTACGCAACCCAGAACATCTTGTCTTGTGACCTCATCGCTACTGGATCGGGATGGGGTACAATGGCTACAAATTGTGGATTTGTATGTTTTCATTTGCTTGTGTCTCATGTCGGCAAATCCAGCCCTCTACCACTTCAACTGAGTTGAGATAAGTGTAAGGTGCATGTATGCAAGTTAGTTTACTGTCGACAAGAGTCATGCACGTGTTTAGAAATATTCTACTTAGGCAATCAAGATGACATACAACCCAGTCTTGTTGTCTCAAAGAATTATGTCTAGCCGACCTAAAGTGCCTCAATTCCAGTTCCTATAAGTTTCCTGTGATTAAGTGGATTAAGGTACAACCAAGATCGAATCTTTAGATTTTATTCCAGACCAATTCAATTGTCATTTTTAATCAGAAAAATGCTAATGCAATGCAAGATTTTTCTGTGAAACTATTTTCTGATTTTAAACTTTTTTATGGATTTTGAAAAAGTTTTGCAAATTTTTATGTAATTTTCGAAAACAATTTGTAATTTTTTATATGTTTTCGAGAATTTTGAAATTTTTAAGGATTTTTTATAAAGGTTAGTGAAAGAAGTATGTACTAATATTTACAAGGGAGGGAGTGCATATGTACAAGATTTGTGTGGATTTTACACTGGAAATTTGTACATAGGTTAAGTCTTAGTTGTTATTCACATGTTCTACATACAAGGGTTATATTAATAATGAATTTTATTAGAGTTGTTATTTATCACAATTATATACAAGGCTCTCAAAGTAATTTGAAAGCATTTTTACAAACCATTGAAAAGTTTATTTTGAAAATAATTTTTACAAGTGATTTATAAATATTTAAAAATTTTAAATATCATTTTACAAAGATTTTTCAAAGGTATCGATAGATTTTTCAAAATATTTTTACAGTTGTTTTCCAAATCATTTGTAAAGTAATTTTCAAAACATTTTATTTGAATAAACGAAACAAAAATTTTGTAAATATTTACAAAAGCTTATACATAGGTTTGAAAGCATTTCAAAAAACATTTTCCAAATAGTTTTCAAAAGATTTTTCCAAGACAGTTTACAATAATTTTTCAAATCATTTTGCAAAATATTTTGAAACTAGTTTATTACTCATTTTTACAAAGAGTTTTGAAAATTTTATACATATTTAGTGTGTATTCTTTTACAGATGATTTATTGTATATCCTTTCCCAATACAATATATTAGCCATTTTATCGAAAACATGAAAGTATAAGCTATGGCTAAGGTATATATAGCGTATATATGACCCCCTATACTTAGCGTAAACTATGTCCTCATAGTTATCGAAGAGAAAAAGGAAGACATAACTCGTGTTGAGTATAGAAAAGTATCAACGACTAACTAAAAGAATAAGAAGTTTATCGTCCCTCTATACATAGGATCAACTAATCCTATGTATAACAGACTGTATAAAAATAGGGATGATCGAGGATCAGAATGTGCTAATCAATTGACCCGGCTTGTCCCCCCTATACTTAGAGTAAAATACCCCCAAGTATAGATAAAATATCAACAAGTTGAGAGACAATAAATAGGATAATTTAAGAACTCATCCCCTCTATACTTAGGATGAAATATATCTTAAGTATAGCACAAATGAATGGGATGAATGAGATATGGAAGAATGAAAGATTTGAAAATTGAAACAAAAAGAAGAAAACAAGAAAATTAGATCAATCAAAAATATTTTTAGATGCATTGCTTAGATCTCCTACAGATGCTGAGAGTTATTCACCAAATACAACTTGAATAGAATTGACAATGGCCAAGAACGTGTAATGATCTAAATACGACTTTAGCAATTGACCGTTGACAATGAATGGCTATGCGTTAGCTGACAACTCTGATATGAGGATACTTCCATTGTCACACACAGTTTTTACGATGAATGTCCATGTCCATTTACTCTTTTATTTACCATTTAATATCTTTAACTTTGCATCAAACAACCATACTTTCTATCCATGTTCGAAGATCTTTCGTTTGATGTGTCGGTAGTGCCAACATTTGATCTTCTCTTTGTACATTAAGTTGTTATCATATGCGTAGTCTCAGAATTCCAGGAGCTTGTTCAGATCTATCTTCCTCTTCCGACCACCTTTCTATGAGTAGAGGTTGCAGATATTCACTGCCCAAAGAGATTTGTGAATCAATTTTACGGGCAGATGACATGGCTTTCTATATACAAGACGATAGGGTGACATGCCCAAGGGAGACTTGTAGGCGGTTCGATAAGCCCATAGAACCGAGTCTAGAAGTTGTGACCAAATCTTCCTATCCGAAATAAAAGTTTCTGTAGGATCATCTAGATCTCTCTGTTGGATAATTCAGCTAAGCCATTGGACTAAGGATGATAACGAGATGCGAACCAGTGATCGATGTTGTACTTCTTGACTAGTTTCTTTACCTCCTTATTTATGATATGGCTACCCATGTTCGAGATGAGAATTTTTGGGATCCCAAATTGTGAAATAATATTATCTTTTAGAATCTGACTGACTGTTCGGCTATCATCGGATCAAGCATGGATAGCTTCTACTTATCGACTCACATAATCTACCGCTAGCCTGTTGTATTCGTAATCCTGACTGTTAGGAAATGGGCACATGAAATCAATGCTCCAAGCATTGATAAAAAAATATGAATTAATTTAAGGGGCATGGAATCTTTAGCGTTGAGGGTTCCTCCCATCTTCTGATAGTCTGTACAACCTTTGTGTTACGTCATCCTTGAATAGTGCTGGACACCAGAGGCCACATTGCAAGATTTTTGATGTCGTTCTACTTCCAAAATGGTGCTCCTCCATATTCAAGCTTGTGACAATGCTCGAGGACACTAGTGTACTCCTCCTTAGGGATACATCGACGACAAATGCAATATTCTCCTTCCTTAAATAGGTACGGATCTTCCCACTACTAAAAATGAATGTCAGACAGGAATTTGTCCTTCTTGAATTTCGTCCAAGCTTGTGGGACTACCCTACATATGAGGTAGCTCATAATATCGGCTTATCAGAGGAGAGATGCCACATTGAGAATTGATTCATTAGGAAAGGTTTATGTAATCAGTGTACTGCTCAGCTGATTATCTGTGCATTCAATTACCCTGATTATCTGTGCATTCAATTATAAACAAATAGTCTTCTACCACATTAACTCCAGGCTTGTCTCTAATTTCCAAGTCGAATTCCTAGAGGAGAAGAATCAATCTGAGTAAGCATGATTTGGCATCCTTCTTTTGTTGTAGGTATAAGATATCAGAGTGGTCAGTATAAACAATGACTTTTGGTCCAAGAAAATAGGATCTGAACTACTCCAAGGAGAAAAACACCGCCAGCAATTCTTCCTCTGTAACTGTATAATTTTTATGTACATCATCTAATGTTTTGTTGGCATATTGAATAACATAGGGTAACTTTTCTCTTCTTTTCCCTATCACATCCCTAACTGTAAAATCTGATGCATCCATTAGGTGACTATAGGACAAGAGCATGGGTGACAAGATCTTTGAACTGATAAATGATTGAAGAGCCTTCTGATCAACATTGAACTTGGTCTCCTTGCATAGCATCTCAGTAAGAGGTCGGGCAATTCTGTTGAAGTCCTTGATGAATCTTTTGTAATAAACAACATTCCCAAGGAATGACCTTACATTCTTCACAGTTAGAGGTGGATCAAGTTTGTCAATCACGTCATTTCAGATCAACTTCTTTGCCATTCTCAGAAATGACACGACCCAATGTAATCCCTTCAATGACCATGAAGTGGCTTTTTTGCCATGATAACACCAAATTGACTTCATGGAATTTCTGAAGCACTCTATCTAGGTGCATAAGACAAGAACCAAAGCTGTCAACGAAGATTGAGAAATCATCCACGAACTTCGAGAAAAATACTGACTATATCAGCAAAGACAACTAACATGCACCTTTGGAATGTTGCAGGAGCATTGCACAATGCAAATGGCATTCTCTTGAAGGCATCAATGCTGAATGCATAAGTGAATGTAGTCTTCTTTTTGACTTCAGGAGCGATCGCCACTTGGTTGTACTTAGAGTACCCACGAAAATGTAGAAGAACTCTTTCCTGGCCAATCTTTCAAGTACTTGGTAAATGAACGATGAAGGAAAGTGGTCCTTCTTTGTAGTTGAATTCAGGCGTCGGTAATAAACACATATGTGCCATGATGTCGGTACTCGAGTAGAAATCTCCTCTCCTTGATCATTGGTAACCATAGTGATCCCTGATTTCTGTGGCACTAATGCAAGGGGCTCACCCATTTTGAGTCGGAGATGGGGTAATTAAAGCATGCTTTACACCATTTCCTGGAGCTCCAGTTAAGTTCAGGGGACCTAGACTAAGCTGTTGGTCCTTGAATGCCCCTAGAGGGGATGATCCATTACTCTTATCTATACCAAAATGCTCAGGGGTTGAGGGTGATGATCCTCGACCTGTTGGATGACAAAATGCAGGGAAATGGATGAAGCGGAGGTCATTGGTGTACGACGGAGTAGGGAGACTTGATCTCCTCGATCTTTGAAAGATCAAGGGTGTAAAATGGGTTGAAATGATAGATAATGTGATAGGGAATGTGTGAGGATGATCAGGGAGTTGTAACACAGTCTAGAATAGGTGGGATAGTGGTGGGATACTAGAGCTTTAATGAAGAATATTTTGGGATTTTTAGTTAACTTAGATGAAATTAAATGAAATAAAAACATAGACTATGCTAATGATTACACTACGAATCGAAATGACTAAGGATAGCTAGTACACCTGGCCCAAAATCGATGGGAACAAAGATCGTATGGAGGAGCTCCGACGATGGGTTGAATCGACCTAGACCACCTTCTCCATGCCTTGGATCGATAAGAGAGCTCTTGTCATAAGGGCTCAGCTCCGAAAGAAAATCAAAGGGGTTACGTTATCCAAAAGAGGATTAGATTGTGCTAAAGGTCAAGGTGAAACTATATTGTGTAGTGATTGGGAGGGGATCTTTGATTAGGGTTTTTGCTTGGATCGAGGGTTGACTCGGGAAGATCATGGGTCTCAAAAGATTGTTGAAAGGCGAAGATCATTCACGAAGGAATTAAGGGAATTTGAGGTTTAGATCTAGTTAGAGAAATTGCGAAGAAGAGGAAAACATACATCTTGGATCGATCTGTAGGGGGAATGGAGAGTTAACTTGGGTCTTCCCAAGGTGCACTTTGATTGGTCCACATGGACCACTCGATGACAAAACCAAATCAAAAATAGGAATAAAATAAAAAATAATATAGAAGATGAATTTATTAATTAAATCTCAAAATATGAAAGTTGGATCTTATTTTATAAGCTATTTTAGGTGATTTTTATTTATTTATATCGACTTATTTATTTATATATAATATTTACATACTTTACGTATGGGTATTTATACATGCATATTTGTATTCATATTTATATTTTATTATTATATATATTATATTTACATAATTTATTTATTTATAATATAATACACATTTACATATTTTTATGAGTTATTGGATTTATATGTATAAAGAAATATGCATATACTTACAATACATGTATTCCAAACATATGTATTTAGGGTTTACTACTTATTTTTGTATTTTAAATACCTTTCTGTTTGTTGATATTCCATATAGGTGTTAAATGATATGTACAATTACTAAAAAATATAAATAGGCTAAAATGTAAAAAGTAAAATAAATTGGCTTTAAATAGAGATGTACAACCATAATACCCCATATAGTCGGCTTTTGTATCATGATTTCAAATTAAATGAAATCACTTTCATTTGATAGATAATTTGATTTGAAATACAATGAAGCTGAGTTTGATGAATTTTGAGTTCATATGTAGAAGATATTTATCAATGAAGTTCTGTTTATGGCTTTTTCGATTGAGCATACAGAGTGACTTGTAATGATTTATTTGTGCCATTATTTTTGTTATTTTATTAATATTATTATGTACATATTTCATGTTGAAAACATTTTGATTTGAAGTGTTCATGAGTGTGTATAAAATAATGTAATTATGAGTATATGTGTAATACATAGTGTACCTAGGGTTTTGTATATTTGATGTACATAACTTACCCTATCTCCCCCCTTATTTTATTCCTTATTGACCTAGTCAATGTTTGACTTGGTCTCGAGGTTTAGGACCAATTGATATATTTGATACCTCATTTATTTTTCCTTTTTATTCATTTATTTTGGGTTTAAATACAAATAATAACATACAAATTACAGATCAATGTTCGATGTTAATTCATGCAAGTTAGTGATATTTACATGTACTTTACTAGGGATTTAAAACCATAATATGATAATAAATCCTCTCAAAAAATAATATGATAATAAATGTGAGTGAATGGTTATTCATCACCCCTCCATTGGAGCACCGCCCGTGCTCTGCCGCATACGGAGGAGTTTCCTAGAAGAAGAGGTACAACTGCTATAGGATCTCTTTGATCTACGATCCTCGATCGCCACTGAGCCACTTTCTACGAGCCTCCACCAAAGCACCATCTGTCCGGCACCTGCCAGGCGTCCCGAGCCTGCTTCTAGATCTCGATTCACATGCTTTACTTACGTGGTCTTGAGAATTTTGAGCACCGACCCTTGAAGATTCTTGATGTTGCACAAATACCTCCGTGTAGGGGGTATCTTTCAAAGCTAAGTGATGGTTTGGTTAATCACATTTAGGCCCTTTTAGGGACCAATCTATAAGAATTCTTATTTTTTATTTGAAGTTTCTTTGCATTTAGGCCCTGTCCTTAAAATTTAATAACGTGTCAACCAAGTATCCAAGTTTAATGATCTTGGTCTTGATTTTAAGGTTTTTTAATGCTATTTTATGTTGTGCACTTATTTATTTTAATCATTCTATCTAATCTAAATTAAATTGGAAATGTTTTATTGTCCTTCAAACCTTGATTACATTGCTAAAAATCAATCATAGCTTTGGTTAATGAATGAATGTCAATCTAATTTGATTGATTTCTATAGAACTTAATTAGTAATTTAAACTTCTGATTGTTAGTCATTATTCCATGATTAAGGAGCTCATTAATCATTGAATGAAATAATTGCTTAAGAATAAAAGATTAGTGACTCCATAATTGGCCATTAACTTGGATTTCATTGTATCTAAGTTATTTCAACATGCTTAAGTAACTAATTAAGAGAATAATTGTGTGTACTTTACTGTGTAACCTTATTTGGATTGTGTTATAACATTTCATCATTTTGGAGAATTAACATATCTACATATAAAACCATAAAAATATCATTCATGTACTATGTTGTATTCTTGACCTTGGTTTCACTTGATTCCACTATGATTGGTGATCAATAATAGAATAATTCCTTCATCTCCTAAAGAAGATAGGGTATACAATTTACATGGATATAATAAGTCTCTTTAGACTGCTTTAATGGTAGTTTTTACATTTTCCCTTTCACTTGTAATATGAGGAAGGAGTGGACTTTAAAGGTACTACTAAATGAGTAATCAAATTGCATTAATTGTTTAATTGATCAATTTAAAAAGCATTTTAAAATCAAAATTTTGAATTATTCTGATAGTTGTATTTCGAAACTCAAGTCAATGGAATACTAGACCCAAATTAAATAGAATAATAAGCTCATATCTTGAGTTCAATCCTAGACTTATTCAAGTATTTTTAATGAGTCACTGACATGTCGCATTCTCGCCTCTCTAATATTGTCGTCTTAGCCGCAGCGCATGAGGCGAGAATGGATGATTGTCCAAGACTACCTGTTCGAATAGGTGGAGAATTTGTTTTACTTGGTAAGTGTACCAAGATTGAACTCAGGGACAAAGCCTCTCAGGTTGTTATTCATACTCTTAATACTCAGATAAAGTGATTAATTAATAACTAATAGTTCAACAAAAAGAGAAAGATGATGCAAATGATGCAGACAGATGATGCATAAATAGGAGACATTTTTATTGGTTTTTAATAGGCAACATGATGCAAATGTAAAACTATGCAAATATTCCTTAAATAAATAAAATCATTGAGCAGTAAAAATGTAGTCAATTTCAAGATCAATTCATGAAACAAACTTAATTGATAAATTATCCAATGGCATTAAAAACCATTAAACATATGACACTATATAACTTAAAATTTACCATCTGAATTTATATGTCAAAATAGGGGACAAATAATGCCAATATATAGATAAGGAAGCAAGCTTCAAAATGAAACTGAAATCACCTTAAACGGAGATCATATGCTCAAGATATTCACAAAATAGTCCAGGGGAATACACGTAAAGAAAACTTCAAAATAATTAGAAAATCAATATAAACATGTCCCTAGAAGGGTAAGATAAGCCACGAGCCTTCCATGTAATTTTTCTATACACGCGGGTGTTATATTGTAATTATTAAACATAGAGGGGTTAGTCTGCAAATAAATCTAGGCGTACATGCATTGCATGTGCTTGGAAGGACTTGTATGAAATATGAATAAGGAGGTGGGGCACCACTGCAAATTACCTAAACTCCACATGACCAGAGCACGTGAGGGCTAGGCTCGGAAGGAGGCTCATGCTCGGTGCTTGGCTCAATGTCACTGGCTGGAGGCCCGGGCCACGTGACGTCAAATGGTGCTCTAACTTGGCTCGGACACCCTAAGCCTGAAGGCTAGAAGCCGAGGCTTAGGGCGGACACGTGGCTTCTTGTGGGTCATTTGATCGTGGGGATCGAACGACATATGTACACCATACTCCTCATCTCCGCCATCTCCTGCGATGGACTTGGTGGGGTTCCGACGAGCTCCCCCTTCCTCCACCAGACCTCCAACAGACGTTAGAAGCTCGGGGAAGGACCTGGAGGAGTTGACAATGAAGCTTGGATATAGGGGAACCGCTGGAGAGGTTGAGGTTATCGTGGAAACGTGAGCCTCTCAGAGATGGAGCTTTCAAAATCAGCTCGGGCAAAGCTCCGACCATTAAAGGAGAGTCTCGTACGAGTGAAGGAGTGGGGAACCAGAGCTCCGTCTCTGACGAACTGGGGAGTAGGTGGAGTGAAGGTGCTCAGGTGATGAGACTAGGACAAGGCGAGCTGCGAGTGGTGTGAGGATGGTGAAGGTGCGGTGAAGCTTGTGCAGTAGTGAATTGAAGCTGAAAGTGCATGTGTAACTCTAATTAAATTGGAGAAACAAGAGGAAAGAGGAGAGGATACTCACTTGGAGATCGAGGAAGAAGAGGGTGGCTTGGGCAAAGCGCCTGGAGGTGCTCCGATCTTCGTCGGACTCCCTCAACCATGGGGAGCAGATCGTTAGCTTGGTTAGGGCCGGAACATGACCTACCATGGCCAAGGGTCATCGCCAGAGCTCGATGGACATCTTTGCATCCTCGATTCCCCCATCTGTTGTCATCGGTGTGGGAAGAGACACTAGGCCCTGGCTCACGTACAAGTGGACATCGGAGAAGGAGGGCGGAGATGGCATATTTTAAGGGGGAAGGGCTGAGGTGCAGGTCGTTGAAGTCATGGGTTCGGAGGCTCGCGTTCACTAGGAGAAGAGGGGGAAAGCGAGGCTAGGTGGCACGCGAAGGTGGCAGGAGTTAGGTCTTGGAGTGGTCGTGCTCAGAGAGTGGTGGAGGTGGCCATTAAGGTAGGGGAAATAGGAAGGGGACGACATGCTTTCGTGGTGAACGTGGGAGAGAGAGGGATGGCCGGAGGTGGGAGACAAAGGTGCGATCGTTGGATCGTGTGATCCAACGGTAGGGGTTAGGCCACGAAAGAGCATCCCTGATTTGATCAATCATGTTCAATCAACGGGCTGCAAGCAAGGCAGGTTGGCCGTTAGATCTAGTGATCCAACAGTCAAGGAGTAGGCGGAAGCGGGCGCTCCAGATGAGATCTGGAGCGTAGATGGAAGGGTGGAGGATGAAAGGAGACCGACGACTAGGCCGAAGTCAACAAAAGGTGATCAAACGATTGGAAAAGGGTGGCGGGTGGCAAGCAGGAGGCGGGCCAGTGGCTCAACCAGAAGGAGCCACATGGCCCAATGAGATTTATTCAAAAAAAAATTAAATTAAAAATAAAAAAGAAATAGAAGAAGGTTGAATTAGAAAAAAACTTAAAACATGAATGTTGTAGATCTTGATGAGATCTACAAGTTTTATGTTGATAAAAAATATTAAATAAATAAAATAAAGGAAGAAATATTTTTGGGAGCATTTTTAAAGGCATAAAGCACTGCATTTGTTCTATTTTGAATTTTTGGTATTTTTAATTACTTTAAAACCAAAATAGATACAATATTTGATCTGGTTTTTATTGACAAGCTTTTAAGCAAGGGGATTAATATATGGATTTTAGCATGATGAAATCGAGGTTCATCAGTCACTCTTCATATAGATATCAACTTGATTTTGATAAACTGATAATCATCCATATTACAACGAGCATATATTAAATTAACAGACTAACAACTCATCAAACACCAAATTGGGAAAAGCGTCTTATTGGATGCTAGCACAGACAAGATACATATTCTCTACCTTGTACTCATGCATAATCTTTGCTAATATGGATGCAGGGTTTGGGGTGCAACAGTCCTGGTGTAAATGTAGTATAAATTGTAAACTTTCTCTTTAATGAAAATTAGGAGAGCATACAAATTTTGGACCATGATACATGTAATCAGTCTCTATTTGGTAAACATAAATATAGTAAATACAATATCTAATAAAATTGCTTAATGTTTGAACACAATGATGTGGTCTTGAGGGCACATCCGCATCGGTAATCCTCATCCATATCAACTGAGAGAAGAGACTCTACGATCATCCCCTTACGTAGCTAGGTACCATACGATTTCCATCACAAGGATGCCCATTTCCTCCTATACAAACCTAGCATTATCGGTATTTGTTAAGATGGATGGGAGGAAGGATGTCACACAGAGGGAATGTCTTCACAACACACTTGTCTTTTTACTGTAAAGAGTTGGACCTCCAAGAGGAGCACTAGGCATGTGTTGATCGGGAGGAACGAGAGGTGACTAACGTCCGATCCTGGAGGGATTGTGCTTTCTGACAAGTCAGATTTGACAATCGTTGTATCGACCCTCTCTCGGCTCTCGACGTGTCACTCAATCGAATCAAGCAAACAATCAACCCACGATATATGAATTAAAACCCAAGAATGCAGGTGAAATTTTGTATTCCCTTGAAAGAGTTTATATAGTAAGCAAGTGTAGGGTTGAACCATTGAGACAAAATTGAGGATAAGTATAATTGTTATTAATAAATAGTAATTAATAATAATCATTTTTTATATTTTCTCCTTTTCTATTTTCTATGGGGTTTAATACTATTTAAGTTTTTATGGATTATAAATGTTTTATATTAATATATATTTCAACTTTTTAGTTTTATTTTCTTTTTTAATTTTTGTCAAATTTTAATTTCTTTTTTATTTTCAGAATATAATATATATTTATATATGATAATAATGATATTATAGATATTATAAATAATATATAGGTTATATAGTATGTACATATAAGGAACAAACCTTTTTCTGAAAGATTAAAATATTATATATTTATAAGTAATAATAACAATAATATTTAGTATATAAGTATTATAAATAGTATATATATGATTTTATAATTTAAATATGTGTAAATATATTCAAATTTCATAAATTAAAATGTTTTTGTATTTTTTGATATTTTTCTCTATTTTTGGTAATTTTTATATATTTTTGCGAATTTTTATATATTTGTAAATTATTAAAATGTACAAAATACTGAGAAAAATAAATAGGCCAAATACTTTCGGGTTTTAAAAATAGATACTACCCAAAATTTCCCAAAATTATTTTTAATATATACTATATAATATATAGAAAAATAAAGAAAAAATAAATATTTTTGTATTTCTATAAAGTTTTCCTTATCATTTTTTGGGGTTTTGTAAATTTTAAGATTTTAGTTTTGTATTTTTTAGTGATTTTTAGTCTAAAGGTAGAATATATAATACTAACGATAATCTATTTTTTTGGAATTTATAAAGTTGTTTTTAATTTTTTTGGATTTTAATAATCAAGCAGGAACTAAAAAGTTTATTTTTGATTTTTTTGTAAATAGGAAATTAACTTAAAGTGCCATGCAAAAATTATATGTGATAAATATAACTAGCAGGCACCTTGGGTAATTTTCCTACAATTTTCAGATATAAAATACTATTTTTATTAATAAATATATACTAAATAGAAAATCTAGAATGGTAGGGACTTGTTTGTAATCTAAATAAAGTTTAAATGCATTTAATAACAATAATAAAGTCCCGGGAATAGTTTTCCCAATTAAATCAGCATTTAAGAAACATCCGGCATGGGTATAAATGTAATTAAACTAAAATCAAAGGACTTGCATGCAAAGTGTCCAGAAACTTTACACTATATAGAAAAACTATAGTACTAAACTTAAGTACCCAAATGTAGAAGGGCTTAAGTGCAAAATTACCAGGCCCTCACTGATGAATCTACATTTCATCGTCTTCATTCATTTATTTTAGCTTAAAATCCCTTATAAAACTCTTGTAAATATTAATAAATCCACTCTTTTACTAATCCTAATTCTTGTGTAAATATTGTGAATTATTCACTATTTTAACCTAAAATAAATAAAGAATGAAATAAAGGAAAATAAAGAAAGTAAAAACGGTATATAAGCAATAGATATAGGATGACTCTGACCTCGAGAGAAGGTCAAGACTTGACCTGATCGACAAGAAATAAAGTAGGGGGAGATAAGGCCCAAAAATACCAAAAATTTCAGAAATTCAATTGTCACTTGTATATGTTCCTCATATGTACACTAATGTCTATAATACACATTCTTTTCCTTATTTTATTTATCACCAAATTCTTTTTAAATAAAAATAATTTCTTCTTGAAAAATGTGAATAGAATTTTTTTGTTAATAATAAAAATAATTAAAATAAAAATCTGTACATATTGTGTAAATAACAACACTCTCAAACAACGATAAAGCTCAACTTTCAAGATCAATATCTTCTCCACCAAAACTTAAAATTAATCAAACTCACTTTCATTTTACTCCAAACTAAATAATCTTTAAAATGGAGGCGATTTCATAAAAATTCAAGTTAAGGTGTGACATGTGGAAAATTGGGGTAGTATTGTATATTATACCTATGTATTCATATTTTTAAATATTGTATTTTTAATTAATTTTGTATATTATATTTGACTCATATAAAATACCAATAAAAATTACAAAATAAAAAATTAACAAGAATAAAATCATGTATATCTTATATATATATATTATGTATATACTGTACATATACCTATTTATTTAACATAATAAATTAATCCCTAAAAATCAAATAAAAATTTTATCAAAACCCCTCTAGTATATTGTAAAAAAATTAAAATATTAAATTATGCATATATGTGCATTAATAATTAATTAAAAAATAAATCATTGTCTATATAGGTATACATACCTATAATGAACACCTTATATTTATCTTAGTCCTTGTAAATATATTATTTAATTAATTTAAAATCGCCAAAATTAACTTTATTTTATTCTTAAGATTTTTTATTTACATTATTTATTTTTTTAAATCATTTAAATTTTTAAATCATTTATTTTACTTTTTTGCCTTTTTGTCGTTATCCCTATTTGGTGTGCATCCCGCGCGCCCTCTAATTGGTTGACTTGGGTTTGTTGACCTGTGTCAACTGTTCAGTCACCCCTTGATCCCCGCTAACCTTGTGTTCGACCCGTCCTTTGCCCAATTTTTCCACACGCTCTTCTAACTAACTCGCCCTCATTCTTCTCCAAAGACATCGTCCATTCATTCCTCTCCATCGCCAGCCCTTCAGATCCCCTTTCACGCCTCGAATCGCATACATTTTGAATTTCAAAAGTCACCGGAGTATGCTCTATAAATAATTCCCATTCACCTCTGCCACGGGTTTATTCCGTTTCTCTTACGAATTCAAGCCTGAAGTTGTTCCCCGGATAAAGGCTAGGTGACAGCTAGCCGTCTCCACAACTAGGAGCGCTCGAGAAAGCTTGATATTCAAGATACAGTTACGCAGCTGGAGTCCTCTACCACGTTCAACCACTCTACCGTAGTCGCAGATCGAGGCAATTTCTCTCCATCATTTTACTCCTTAGGTACTCGTAATTCCCCTCCTTACATTTGTTTTCTATCATTTAACTTTTAATTCTTGTATTTATCAAAATCCAATTATCACCTCCAACCTCCGATGAGTAAGATCGAAGGTGTTTCAGTCACTCTCACTGATCTCTGACTATGTCGACACTTAAGCCAGACCTTTCTCCAGCTCTTTCACCATCTGACCAACCTCAGATCGCTCTAGATTTGAGGATCATCTCCTCTTCTGACTACCTTCATCGGAGCTTCCACCCATTCACTATTTTCTCTGTTTTGAAGCTAATAAAATTGGCCGGAGACATCCACTCCGACCACTGAATCCATTGTAGGGACAAGGAGCACACGAGAGAGCTTAAAGAATGAGATCGAGGTCCATTTGAAGCAGAATCCTCCCAGACCTGCAGATTGTGATTTTGTTATGCAGGGAAATCAGGGTTTTAAATTAATGGATATAAATTGCAGTGTCATTGCATCCCTAGAAATCCCTCAACAAAAATTTATTAGATTCTCAAGCCAAAATAAATGAAGAAAATCTAGCAAGAGAAATGTTCTATTTAATTTTCATGTATAGCGTACACGGTTGAACTTAGGGAGGATACAAAAACCTCAAGGATTATTAAGTCAATGAAAGAATCGATTAAATAAAGAAGGAAACTCTATGAACACTACTCTTGGTTTTTGTATTTTTGTATTATTTATTTTTTATGGAATTTTAATTTTATATTTTTTTTTATTTTTTTCCTGATTTTTTATTTTTATGCTTTTTAATTTTGAGAAAAAAATTATTTTATAAAATAAAGGAAAACAAAAATAAATAAAAGAATTCAATGAGAAAGAAAGAGAAGGACAACTTCTTGGATTTGTAAAAAGTAGTAAATTAAATAGAAAATTCAAACAAAATTAATTTTTAATTTTTGACACTTTTTACTGATTTTTTTTATTTTTCTTGAATTTTCCAATTTTTTTAAAGCTTTTAAATAAATCAAAAACAAAAAATAAAACAAACAGAATTAAATGCAGATGTTTTTGGATTTTCAAAATAGAAAATAAAATATAAATTAGATAAAATATACACAGAATGAAAGATGAATTTTTATATTTATAAAAATGTATTTTATATCCTTTTAGAATTTTCTCTGAATTTCAAAGAATTTTTAATGTTTTTAAGTGTTTTATTATTTTTTTGGTTTTATGAGCAATAAAAATATGAAAATTATACAGAATTAAAATAAGTCAAATGAAGCAAACATGAATTTTTCGAGAATTTTAGTAAATGTTTATATTTTTATTGATTTTCAAAAGCAAAAGGAGTTTTTTTATAGAATTTTTATAAATAATAAAAAAGAGGAAAATGCAAAAAAAAATATTATGGATGCGAGATCTAATTAACAAGGCTCTATCATGATTTTTGTTGAATTTTTATAGGTGCTTTGCTATTTTTATTTAATTTTTAAAAAATAAAATAAATGGAGATGCCCAGAGGTATATATGCAAATATTTTTATTTTGCAGACTAAATGATAACATATATAAACAATTTAGGGCAAGTTAATTTGTTTCAATTGACCATTCAATAACATAAAACATGCGGACTTTTTATTGCAATTAACCAAAGAAGTCACGTGCTAGGCATGCTTATAGTTTAAATAGGGCAAAAGTGGAATTAAAATAAAAGAGAGGGTTATAAGTGCAAATGTTCAAACCATTACATTTAGACACGTGTCTCGCTGGGACTTACTTGCAAAATGAAATAATTAGAGGGGGATGGATGCAAATATACCCTTTAATGGTGTGGATCTCTGGATGGCTAGATGGTGTTGAGACTTTGATCCAACGGTTGGAGATGGTTCGTGCTAGGATGGCATGGATGAACTCTGGCGGATCGATCGAACACATAAAATTTGGGGCTTTTTTAACGGTCAAGATCTTATCTGGATGATTATTCTTGATCGTACAGTGTTGGAACTATGTGGAAGAACGCGTAAGAAGGTTGAATGTGGAGAACATCGAGCGAAGAAATCTCACTCGTTCTCGCCCAAATCAGCTACTAGATGGTTCTCCAGCTTCTTACGATGCTCCTCTTTCGATCCGATGGCTTCACGCTGGACGGAGATGACACAATCACGATATGGAGATATGGGAGGATTCTACTTCAAATGGACCTCGATCTGGTTCTTTAATCTCTTTCATGTGCTCATTATCCCTACAATGGATTCATTGCTCGGAGTGGATGTCTCCAGCCAATTTGATTAGCTTCAAAATAGGGGAAATGGTGAATGGACTGAAGCTCCGATGAAGATGTTCAGAAAAGGAGATGATCCTCAAATCTGGAGCGATTTGAGGTTTGTCAGATGGTGAAAGATCTGGAGAAAGGTCTGTCGAAAGTGTTAGCATAGTCGAAGATCAGCTAGAGTGACCGGAACACCTCTGATCTTGCAGATTAGAGGTTGAAGGTGATCACTGGATTTTGATAAATACAAGAATTAAAAGTAAAATGATTGAAAAGAAATCTAAGGAAGGGAATTACGAGTACCTAAGGTGTGAAATGATGGAGATAAATCACCTCGATCTGCGGCTGCAACAGAGTGGCAGAAGGCGGCGGAGGACTCCGGATGCGTAGCTGGATCTCGAATCTCGAGCTCTCTCAAGCCCTCCTAGTTGTGGAGACTGGTAGTTGTCACCTAGCCTTCATCCATGGAACCAAATTCGGGCTTGAAATCGCAAGAGAAACAAAACCAACCTACGTTAGAGGTGATGGGAAATTTTTATAGAGTAGACTCCGACGTCTTTGAAATTCGAAATGCACATGATTGAAGGCTTTAAAGGTGGATCTGAAGGGCTGGCGATGGAGAGGAATGAATGCGCAAAGTTTTGGAGAAGAACGAGAGGTGAGTGAGTACGAGGTGTGCGTCGGAAAATTGAGCGAAGGACGGGTGGAACGTGAGGTTAGCGGGGATTAAGGGGTGACTGAATAGTTGACTCGGGTCAAAAAATATGAGCTAACCAATCAGAAGGCATGTGGTATGCAGACAAAATAGGGATAACGATAAATAGGCTAGAAAAAGTTAAGTAAATAATTTAAAATGAAAATGAATTAAAAATAAATAATGTAAAAAAAATGTTAAAAATAAAATAAAGTTATTTTTGGTGGTTTTTAATTAATTAAACAATGTATTTACAAGGATTAAGATAAATATAAGGTGTTATTTATAGGTATGTATACCTATATATACAAGGATTTAATTTTTAATTAATTTTTTATACATATATATTCATAATTTAATATTTTATTTATTTACAATATTTTACAAGAGTTCTAATGAAATTTTTATTAGATTTTTATTGATAATCTATTAGGTTAAATAAATCGGTATATGTACAATATATACATAGTGATACATATACAATATCTACATGATTTTATTCTTGTTGATTTTTGATTTTGTAATTTTTATTGGTATTTTATATGAGTCAAATATATTCACAATTAACTAAAAATACAATATTCACAAATATATAGTAATAAATAAATAATTAATTAATGTACATAGTATACATAAGTATAATATACAATAATACCCAAATTTGCCACATTTCGCACCTTAACTCTGATTTTTATGAAATCACTTCATTTTAAATGTTATTTAATTTGGAGTACAATGAAAGTTAGTTTAATGAATTTGGAGTTTTGGTGGAGAAGATTATCATGCAAGTTGAGTTTTGTGATTGTTTGAGAGTGTTGTTATTTACACAATATATACAGATTTTTATTTCAGTTATTTTTACTATCTACAAAAGAATTTTATTCACAATTTTCAAGAAGAAATTAATTTTCTTTAAAAAGAATTTGGTTATAAATAAAATAAGTAAAAGAATGTGTATTATAGACATTAGTGTGCATATGAGGAACATATACATGTGAAAAATGAATTTATGGAATTTTGGTGTTTTTAGGCCTTTTCTCCCCTACTTTATTCCTTATCGATCAGGTCAAGTCTTGACCTTTTCTCGTGGTCAGAGTCAGCACGTATCTATTGCATATATATATATAATATTTAGTTTCATTATTTCCCCTTATTTATTTATTTATTTTAGGTTAAAAAAGTTTATAATATATAATATTTACATGAGAATTAGGATTAATAAAAGAGTGATTTATTAATATTTACATGTGTGTTATAAGGGATTTTAAGCAAAAATAAATGAATAAAGATGATGAATTGCATATTCATCATCCTGTTGTGCTTTACCTTTGATAGTCCCTTAGCAAACACTTGTTATAAGTGACAAAAATATAAAGAAAAATAATAAAGGAAAAATAAAGAACTTATATTGAGTATTAAACTTATCTTCGTAAAATCAAAGTATGGAGCTCTGTCAGACCTTTGGATTATTAGTTTGGGCGGAACGTTAGTGGGAAACAAACTTGACACTCAACAGCCTTTAGAAACCACACAGCTCTATTCATGTCTCCTCAATAGTCAGATCAGAATAAATCAACTCATATGGAAACCCTTATGACTATGAATCTTTCTTATACAATGTAAGTGATATGTAGCTCTCCTCGAGTAAAGCGGTAAAAATCAGTCTTATCCATCATGTGACCATAATTCCCCAATCCAATACTCTTGCCTCGAGAAGCGGGGTATTCCCTTCTAAGTTCAAGTACAACCATCTCAAGAAGAAGAGGAGGAGAGAAGAATGGATGGTAGCCAGTGTAGCTACCTATCCTTGGATGCATGACCAATGTAGCCAAGTCATCCAGCTATATGCTCATAAATATCTAACTTGGAAACTCAAGATTGCTTATTTGACTATACAAATGTACATATCTGGCAGTCATTTTATTTTCAATTATGTCTGTCCACTTTTTTGGAGTTTTTGATTTTTTTTGCACATATATTTTTGAATATATACAAGGTACAACATGTACATAAGGAGTTTTTCCTCTTGAGCAAGTAGATTATCCCTCTTTTGAAGCTTTATTGCAAGCCATAAAATTTTATCTTTAGACCTCGCTGTAACTGGATGGGGTTGGGGTACAATGGCCACAAATGTGTGACTATCGATGTTTCCATTGGCTTGTGTCTCATGTTGACAAATCCAACAATCTACCACTTCAATTGAAGTGAGCAAGGTGTAAGTGCATGTGTGCAATATAGGTCATTATAGACAAGAATCATGCATGTGCTCTGAAGTAATCTACTTAGGAAGTCAAGATGACACTGAACTAAGTCTTCCAGTTCCCAAAGAATTAAGTCTATAGACTTGAACAATCTCAATTCCATTTCCTATAAGATTCCTCTGAAATTAAGTGGATTAAGGTCCAACAAAGATCCATTCTTCGACTTTATTCTAGACTAGTTTAAGTGTCAGTATTATTCTGAAAAATGCACATGGAAATGCAAGAAGTATATACAAAACATTTTTTGAAAAGAAGTAACAGAATAATCTTTTTGAAAAAAAATCCAAACAATTTTTGCAAAATTTTGTGGATTTAAAATATTTTTAAGAAAGAAAAAGGGTAGTAAACTGAATATATACAAGTATACACACAAGGATTATAGAAATTTTAAACAAAACTTTACAAGAGAATTTTATGTACAAGTTTTATATATAGGTTTTTAAAAGAATTTATAAACAACAAAGAATTTTATTTACAGGAAGATAAGTGATTAATGATTTTATACACACGTGGATTTTATGAATAAATATACATCCCATAATTTATATCCCACGTGACAAAATAATTTTACAAACATGTTTCAATTCTTTTCAAAACATTTTACAAAAGATTTTTCAAATATTTTTCAAAACATTTTGCAAAAGTTTTTTAAATAGTTTTACAAATATTGTTTCAAACTATTTTATAAACATTTTTACAAATCATTCTACAAGTAGTTTTACAAACATGTTTTTTCAAACATTTTGCTTTCAAAATATTTACAAACATTTTGTACAATATACTTAGTTTTGATACAAAAAATAATTACAAACATTTTTACAAACCAAACATTTTTACAAACAATTTTGAAAATATTGTACAAAAAATAGTTTTACAAAAAAAAATTTACAAACCTTTTTATAAATAGTTTTAAAAAAAATTTACAAAAGGTTTTTGCAAATACTTTACAAACAATTTTTGCAAACAATTTTCAAAAGATTTTTGTAAATTATTTTACAAATCATTTTTCAAAACATTTTTATAGGAACAATATAGACATATTATTAATAAAATTACGAGTTATGGCTGAAGTATATATACAATATGTATGATACCCCCCAATACTTAGCTCGAAGTATGTCCTCATAGTGACCAAAGAGTTACAAAGAAAGACATAACTTGTGATAAGTGTAGAAAAGTGAAAAGAATCTTATACACCAACGACTCAAAGAATGGGAAAAGAATGGAAGTCAGTATCTCCCCCATATTTAGGATCAAATAATCCTAGAATAGAAGGTTGTACAAAAGGGGAAAATCGAGGAAGAGAATGAACAAACTCAATGACTCGACTTGTCCTCCCCTATACTTAAGGTAAAAGATCCCTAAGTATAGAAAAAGAATATCAACAAGTTGAAGGACAAGTGAGAGATCAGAAGAAATACAAGAAAAATAAAAACACAAAAGTGACGATATGAACAACATCACTCCCCTATACTTAGGGTAAAAGATCCCTAAGTATAAGCAACAATAGGAGTGATGAAACATAACGAATATGAACAACTCAAATCCTTCACCCCTCTATACTTGGGATAGAGTACATCCTAAGTATAGCATATACACACAAAAAAGAGGTGAATGATAAAACGGAAGAAGAAGGAATAAAATGAAAGAATATATACAAGAGGAAATCAGCTCATGTACCAGATGCATAAGATGTCAAAAAGTCATCGTTTGATACCACATATATGGAATCTACCACGGACGGGAATGTATCATGATCTATATATGGCTTTAGCTACTGTCCGTTCACAACAAATGGTTGTGCGTCAAATGACAACCCGGATATGAAAATATTACCATTGTCATGCACAACTCTCACAATGAATGGTCCTAACCATTTGCTTTTCAATTTTCTTAGAAACAACTTCAATTTAGCATCAAACAACCAAACTTTCTGATCAGTGGAGAAAGTTATCCTTCTAATGTGTCTATCATGCCAACGCATGACTTTCTCCTTATACATGAGTGAGTTGTCATATGTAAAATCTCGGAATTCTATCCATTTATTCAGATCAAACCTCATATTCTTTCCTGCTTTCCCATAATCCAATTTGCATACATGGAGTGCCTTGTGAATTAATTCAACTGGTAGGTGGCAAGGCTTTCCATACACCAATCTGTAGGGAGACATACCCAATGGAGATTTGTACGTCATCTGATAAGCCCATAGAATTGAGTCAAGCATTTGGGACCATTTCTTCCTATCTGGACGCACACATTTTTGCAATATCATCTTTATCTCTCTATTTGAAATCTCAGCCAAGGCATTAGTCTGTAGACAGTAAGGAGACGTGACTCTGTGCTCAATGGTGTACTCCTTCACAAGCTTCTTGACTTCTCTGTTACTGAAATGGCTTCCCCCATCTGAAATGAGTATCTTTGGGATCCCGAACCACACAATAATGTCGTCCTTGAGAAAAGAACACACCGTATGACTATTAGTAGCTTGGGTGGGGATAGCATCCACCCATCTACTAACATAATCCACGACAAGCAGGATGTACTGATATCCCTGACTGACAGTAAATGTGCCCATGAAGTTTATACCCCAAGCATCAAAAACATCTGAAATCTTTATATATCTCATTGGCATGGTATCTTTGGATCCAATGGTTCCTTCCATCTTCTGACAATCAGTACAACCTTGAACATACTATGTAGCATCCTTAAATAAAGTTGGCCACCATTGGTCGTTCTATAAAACCTTAGCTACCGTGCTCGTCCTCGAATGATGCTCACCAGATTCTAATTTATGACAATGCTCAAGTATGATAGTGTATTCTTCCTGAGGAATGCACCTTCTCCAGATACAATCCACACCCTCACGAAACATATACGGATCCTTCCACTGGTAAAAAGGTATCTCTGACAGGAATCTGTCCACCTTATTCTTCGGTCAATCTTGTCGAATTTTCTTGGAGGCAAGATAGTTCACAGTATCAGCATACCATGGGAGTGAATCCAAAGACAAAATAGTCTCATCTCGGAAGGTCTCTGAAATATGAAGTATGCTCTGCTCAGAAGTCTCTACATCTGTAACGCGGGAAAGGTGATCTGCCACAACATTCTTAATTCCAGGTTTATCTTGAATCTCCAAATCAAACTCCTAGAGAAGTATCCATCCGATAAGGTGTGGTTTGGCATCCTTCTTTTCCTGTAGTTATCGTATGTTAGTGTGATCTGTGTATACAATTACATGTGAACCAAGGAGGTAGGATTCGAACTTCTCTAATGCAAACACCACTGCTAACATCTCCTTCTCTATTATTGTGTAATTGCATTGTGATTCATCCATAGTCTTACTAGCATAGTGTATAGCAATTGGTATCCCATCCCTTTTCTGCACTAACATAGCACCAACTATAAAATCTAACACGTCCGTCATGATCTCAAAGGGAAGAGACCAATCAAGTGGCTACAGGACAGGAGCACTAGTAACCATGTCTTTCGTCTGGAGAAATGCAAGGAGAACTTTCCCATAAAGAACAAACTCACTCTCCTTTCATAGAAGCTAAGTCAAAGATCTGCCAATTTTGCTGAAGTCCTTAATCAATCTCCTATAAAATCCAACGTGTCCTAAAAATGACCTCAATTTCTTCAAATTCTGTGGTGGCTCTAGCTTAGAGATCACATCAATCTTAGCTGGGTCAACCTCCATACCATGTTTAGAGATGACGTAGCCTAATACAGTCCCATTAGTCACCATAAAGTGACTCTTCTCCCACGAAAGCAATAGGTTTACCTCACAACAACATTGAAGTACTCAGTCTAAATGAGCAAGATGTGTCAAAACTATCCTCGTAGATTAAAAAATCGTCCATGAAGACCTCTAGAAAACTATCCACCATGTCGGTAAAAACGACCAACATACACCTTTGGAATGTAGTGGGGGCATTACACAATCCAAAGGGCATTCGTCTAAAGGCATAGGTGCCAAATGGACAAGTGAAAGTAGTTTTCTCCTTATCCTCAAGAGTGATAGCAACCTGATTATACCTCGTAAACAATCCAAGAAATAAAAGAACTCTTTCCCTACCAACCTCTCAATAATATGATCAATAAAGGACAGTGGAAAGTGATCTTTCTTATTAGTTGCATTCATGTGCCAATAATCTATACATACACACCATGAAGTAGATACTAGGGTCGGAGTCTCCTTACCACGGTCATTCTTTATGATAGTAATCCTAGATTTCTTTGGTATCACATGTAAAGGACTGACCCTTCATGACAACATCCCGGTGATTTGGATTGAGACAACACTGACACTCATGGGAGGATTTGTTATCATCCTCTAAGTAGATGTGATACGAGCATAAAGCTTGACTAATCCCACAGAGATCCGAAATATTCCATCCAATGGCCTTACAGTTTCTCTCGAGAATCTCTAGCATGTGAGATTTTTGTTCTTTGTTCAACTGCAAGCTGAGGATGATCGGAGTCATTTGGGGGGGCAAGGAAGGCATACTTCAACATTGATGGTAAAGCCTTAAGCTCATATGGGGTCTGAATCAGCTCTATGACAATCTCTGTAACTACATTGGTAGAAGGCATCTGATCTGAATTGCGTGTACTATCCACCATGGCCATTGTCGGCTCAATGAAAAGTGTATCAGATAGATCTGCAATGAATGCTCTCTGCTCAAAAAGGAAAGGCTCATCAGGTTGTTCAAAATCCTTATTAAAAGTCTCAGAAATCTTAGTAGGAGGTATCTCATCAGTAATCTCAGAATGATGTGTCAAAGGAGTATCAAAATGTACCTCCAAAATCTCAATCAGCTCAAGCTGTCATGTGGGTCACGTGGGTCACACGGGTGACTCGGGTTCAATCCCTTAAGTACCCAAAACTAGAAGGGCTTAAGTGCAAAAAGACCAGGCCCTCACCTGCGCAGGCATGCGAGGTGACCTAGTAGAGTACCTATGTACAAATATTAAAAAGCTTAGGGTTCTGCTTGTAATCTTCTTGGGAGCTAGCCACACCTACAGGTGCCCTTCTTCAGCTTCCAATTCCCATCGATAGGGACCTAGGTTCTCTTTTGTTTCACACCACTTGGAGCCTCAACTGGAGCTTTGAATTCACTCCAGGTGGGTTCTCAAGGGTCAACTCCTACACAAAAACAAAGGAGGGGCAAGAGAGGGTCGCTTTCCACCCTTAGTTGAAGCTGGAAGCATGATGGAATGGATGGGAGAGTGAGATCCAATGATGGGTGTCAGAGGGGAGCTTGATGGGCCTTGATCCTTGCATAATCAAGGAGGAAAGAGAGTGCTCTGATGGAGAATGCGAAGGGGATGGAGGATGATCTGATTTGGTAGGTCGAGGACACATAAACCACAGTAATTTTGAGCTAGAGAAGAATCTCCAACAATCGGAAAACTTTGAAATTAAACTACTCTACTAGAAATTAAATAGTACTATGACTAAATCTATTCTAAAAACTAAAAATGCTACCTAATTAAACTAATCCTAGCATCTCGTACATGATGAACATGGAGTAGATAAGGCCTCGTTGGAGTAGAGATCGGGAGCACCTATATCACCTTCCTCTACCTCTTATCCACGCTGACAAGGGATGAGAACTCAAAGTTGTCACCAAGGAGTTCAATTGTGGGAATCCTATTGGGGTTACATGGAAAAGAAGGGATCAAAAAGTAAAAGGAAATAGAAGGAGCTTATTTCTGCACATGGAGAGGGGGAACATGGGGGAAGAAGGTGGCGTGGAGATGGTGAGGAGTTTGTGGAGTCTAAGTGAATGGCATGGAGTAGGGGTGTAGTGGCTGCGGAATGGAGGGTTGCTAGAGGAGGAAGGATGGAGGAAGGAGAAAAATGGAAAAAGTCAGAGTCTCGTAACTTGATGAACCTCCATTTCATCACCTTTATTCTTTCATTTTGGCCTAAAATCCCTAGCTAAATTCATGTATATAACATTAATTTGTGAATAATAACAATCAATAAATCACATAAAAACTATATAAAATATAGCATAATATACTATTTTTAATACCAAAAATAAAGAATAAAGGAAAGAGAAAAAAAGAATGAGTTGTCAAAGACACTGAGTGACCCTATACCTTGAGATCTAGTCATCATGATGACTTGGTCGACAAGGAATAAATTAGGGGGAGATAGGACGATCAATTATATAGAAAAGACAACCTAAATACCCTAAGTCTATAGCTCAATAATAACAATTTGAGACCTTTTTTTATTTTCCCACTTTTATGCCTTAAATCAATAAACTTTGAATAGTAAACTTCTAGATAAAAATACAAAGAATAATGCAAAGAAAAATACAAAATTTATATCATTAAAAAATAATGCACAATGTGCCCGGAACACACAGAATAAAAAGCCACAAAGACAACATTGCAGACATGTATCTTCTCCATTCAGACTTAAAACTCATCAAACTCACCTTTGTTGTTCATAAAATTAAATTATCTATTTAGTGAAGGCGATTTCATTCAATTTGGAGTTAAGATGCAAAAGTTGACTTTTGGGCCCTCATTGTACATCTTACCTATATAAGATATTCATTATATTTATTATTTACATTTTTAGATTCTTATATTTTTATAAAATTTTAATATTTTTAAAATACTTGTAAATAATAAAAATAAAATAAATCATAAAAATCTATTAAAATAAATAATGTACTTCAATATATAGATGAATTATATTTATAATGAACCTATATAATATATATACATAATTATTTAAGTACATAAATAGACTCAAAAAAGATAATAAAAATATATAAATATGTATCTAAATAAGTTATAAATATACAAAATATGTAAATAATAAAACAACGTATAAAATAAAAAAGAAAAAGAAAATAATAAAAATACAAGTATATATACTTATATATGTATATGTAAATATTAACATGTAATAAACTAACTTGTAAAAGTAAATAAAAATCAGAATAAAATAATACATAAAAATACAAGTATTTTCATGGTTTGACCAAAAATTAAATAAGTCATTTATTATTATTTTTTATCGATTTTATAAGGGATTTTTTGATCCCATTTTTCTGGTTGGTCCATGTGGACCAACCAGAGTCACTCGAATTTGACCTCCAGTCAACAATCCTTTCTTCGCCCCCATTCGTGTCAGAGGTCATGGAGCTCTGACTTCCCCGATTTTCTATGCCTCCTCCTCGATTCCTTCACAGATCGTGAGCTCCACATCTTCTACTAACTCACCATAACCCTAAACCTCACCAAAAACCTCCCTACCTCACACAATCTACTACCCATTTTGACATTCACCACCTCTATAAAACCCGAGTCCGCCCCCTTTTTGAAATTTGATCCTTGTTCTTATCTTGTAACCCCAAGAGGAATACTCCTGTTGATGCTCTTGGTGATAGATTTGAGCTCCAGTCCTAAATGATGTGGATAAAGGAGAGGGCAGTGTGGTCCACCTACTACCAGAGGAGCTCCGGTGATGCCTCATTTGCTCTAGGACTCAGTGCTTGTCGAGCTGCTAGGTACATTATTTAGCTTGCATTTCATTCCAATAACTTAGGTGTAGCTTTAGTTTCATTAATCTATCTTTAGTGTAGTTTAAATTTAGATTTTAAATTCGCTGGAGCTCTAGGATCTAGCTCCAAATTCCACCGTATCCGCCCATTTTTGACTCCCATTTTCACCTCACTTCCTTCCCTATTTGTTTCTCCATTGAACCCCCTCATTTTTATATTGGATCCTACAAGGATCCGAGCCACTCTCCCCCTCCTCTGTCATCATCAGACCTCTATCTCACCGCTCATCCATAGTGTGCAATAGCTTCTTCAGGAGTCGAGGAGACCCCTCGAGCTCCGATGTCTTTTCATGCAGGTCCACAATCAAGGAAACCACCTGGAGTGGACATCCAAGCTCTTTAACAGAGCTCCTGGTGGCCTGAGCCTCCAGGCCACCTCCGATGGGGCTCGGACCACTTTGAAGGTATCTGCATACATGGAGACCCACCAGGAAGCTTTTAAGCTTTGTAACTACGATGGAGAAGGCTGGAGGATGGAGATATTCAGATCGATTGTCGGGAAAGAAGGTCTTATTCCTTATTCTTCTAGTACCCTTCCCAGCCATCGGATCCCGGTCGAGCCCCAGTTCTAATCTCCATTCTTCGATCAATGCTGAAGGAAAGCCCCCCAACACCGTTCATTACACTACATGGAAGCTCCTACGCCCTCCAATCCATGACGCTTAAGTGGGGTAATTCCTGCCTTTTTTGTATTTATAAAATAGCCTAATAAATATTATTTTTAGTTCAAACTTTTATGTAAACATTGCACGGACCCCTGACATTTGTTGAATATTCTACTTTGGTATAGTGACAGCTCTGCTGGGTTGGCCATTTTACAAGGGACCCCCTCTGAGTTTCTTTATTTCATTACAATATATAAAATTTTTATATCAGTGTAAATTTTTGGGTTAATTTGCCCCTAACTTTATATTTTTTGCAAATCTACCCCTACCAATACATTATAAATTAATTTACATCTTATTTTTTATTAAATAGTTCATGTTTTTTAAATTCATGGAAAAATTATAGTAAATGCTTCAAATATTGCTTATTCATGCTGAGATTTTTATTTAGCATTTGCTTTGCACTTTCCATTTATTAAAAATTATTTATGATCTATTTATTCCCTATTTAGCTTTATAAATAAAAAATATTATAAAACAACTTTTAAATATTCCAAAAATAGGTATTGTGTATTATTATAGCATAACTCCAAACTAGAAATCACAAAAAATACAAAAGAAAAACCCTAAAAATTGAAAACCCCCTCCTAACCCTATAAATATTTGCAAAAATTATATAAAACCCAAGAAATTATTTTTCTTGTATATATTTTTATTTACATTATATAGTTTATATTAAAAATATTTTTTAGTGATTTTAGAATTATATCTATTTTAAAAATCAAAACAATTCAACCTATTTATTAACTCTTTATTTTGGAGTATTTAAGATTTTAAAAATACATAAAAATTAGCAAAAATCACAAAAAATCATAAAATAGAGAAAAGGAAAAAAAGATAAACATTTTATTTTAAATTTCTTGATTATTTATAGCTATATTTATAAATATAAAAGTTTATGTAGATTATTTATATTATATATTACTTAATAATATAATTATTATTACGATAAGAAATCATAAATATATTTTAAACCTTTACAAAATAAAAAGGATTGTACTTATATTTATTTCCTGAATTTTTATATATTTAATATATTATATATAGTACTTTTTATGTACATATTATATATATATATATATAATTAAAAACAAATAGAAGTTAAAAATTATAAAATTAAAAAGAAAGTAAAAATTAAAAATTTAAAATATATAAACTTAAAAATCCATAAATAAATTATAATTAAAAATACACAAAAATAAAAAAATAGATATCACAAAATTATTAATTGTTTATTTTTAGACAAGAAATACTCCTATCGACGTATTTTCTCTATGTGGTTAAACACTCTACACTTATTCACTAGGCACATATTTTGTAGAGTTTAAACAAAAATAAATTTTGACTCACACTTTTTCATACATTTATCTTACATTATGGGTTGATTGTTGATTCATTTGAGTGGTTTAGGATCCGAGAACTACGAGAGTGGCCGACATATTGATTGTCAGACCTGACTTGTCAAGCACAATAGTCCCTCCAAGACCAGGCATTAGGATCCTCACCCCCCTCAGATTATCAAATGGTGTCATTGCCATGGAGCAGCACTTAGGATAGGTTTCTAATGTACATTATTATTTGCATAATTATCTCTTTTTTGTAGATAATTGTTTTCTCTATGTTTGACCATCTTCTTTGTTGAATTTCTTGTGAGGGATTCCGTGGCGATGGTGACTTCTTAGGAAGCCGGTGCACTCGAGCTGTGAGGAGAATGGTTCTTCTTCTTTTGAGCCAACTAGAGTGAGCTAGAAAGATAGAGAGAGGGAGAAGAGCAGAGTTTAGAATAGCATTTTATTTTATTTTTGTATTAGAAAGAGAGAATCGTTTATTTTTATTATTAATTTGTAATAATACAAGTACTTGGATATTTTTGGATACTTCAAACTCCGATGTCCATTGCCTGGGTAATTATTCACCTGGCAGCCTCGTCGGATTTTTCGTGGTTTTCTTCGCCATCTACTAATTATTCTCCCTATTTTCCACTTGTTTTTCTTTATTTTTCACGTTTTGAGTTTTCCCCCTTATTTTTTTCTAGGATAAGAAAAACTGAATTGTATTTTTAATTATTGCATTATAACGATAACGAAAAATTTCATTGTAATGTAATTATTAGCTAATGGTAACTTCTATTGATTTTTTAATTTTATGTTCCTTTCTTCTAGAATAGAAGAGTTGAGCCCTTAGATTTTAGGAACTACTTGATTGAGTAAATTAAGTCCAACACTTAATATTTGCATACTCCTATAGATCTATGTTTGGACTTAACTCAAATGAATATGGTTCTTCATAATTAATAAAAATTCCTGCTCAGGGTGATTTCATCAGCTTGCATTGCATGTAGTGCAAATTTAAAATTTTGTTTTGCATCCCACATGGAGAGAGCTGGGAAGCGTTGTAAGTCTTCTTAATTTGCATGCATCATTAGATATTAAGGTGAGATTCCACCTTATTGCAAACTTGCATGGCTTTTCTGTCTTCTCTCCCAATTTTGTATCACTCAAGAAATTTAAGAAAATTAAAAAATCATTATGTGAATTACCTTGAAAAATACTCAAAAAAGTGAAAATCAAAAAAGTTAAAACAAGGGGACTATTTAATAAATTTTGACTTTAATTAAAATTTGTAACTAACCATCATTGTTTGGGGTTCATAAAGCCCACATTGATTTCAGGTATTATCCAGACTGAGTGAGGCACGATTAATAAGTATTAGTGCCCAAAACCTACCCTGAATACTACCTTGTTATTGACTGGATTCATGAAGTATTGGTGATTCTATCGTATATAGGAGAGTAGGACCTTGTCAAAGACCGTGTTCTCACTTTGTGTAGAACATTCAACCTGGTTTAAAGTATTGAGCTTAGGCCTTGTACTCACGGGTGTGTCTATCTTATCATCTTGTGTCCGAGTACCTCACTTTTAGATGAAGTAGTGGTTTCGCCTATAAGCTTCCTCCTATATTCTTTGACTAAGTAGTGGATCCAGACTCCATATCAGGGATTCTTTTGAAAAAGTGCATGCAATAGGTTACAAAGGAAGTGAAAAGTACAAGATACTTTTTTGGTTACTTCTAAGGACTTCTTATTTGATTGCCTGAAAATAACAATAAAATTGAAAAGACAAAAATAACCAAACTCTCATTGCTTCACATTGTGTTGGGTTGGTGAATCTATACTTGTATTGTGCTTTTTTAATTAGATTTAGGTCAAAGATTCAATCATGTGCACTTGCACCATTTTTCATTTTGTTTGCTTTTATTTCTTCTTGCCCCGCTCATCTTGAGCCTTCCAATTCCCTCTTCATCAATTGTTCATCACCGTATTCCATTCCTCATCTACTCTGTTTCTATCTAAGATGTCGTCCCATGGATGGCTTAGTCAGGACTCCACCGAGAATTGCATCGATTCCATGAGCTCAACATCTTCAATAATTCAAGTTGATTCTCGAGAACTCGGTTCAGATCTTGTGAACGAATCTCCAGACTCCTCGACTTCTTTCTCTATTCAAATAAATTGGGATCACTCTTGTCCCACCATTCACCCTTTGTAGATGGAGATCGATTTCAGTCAATATCAAATGCTCCATTCACACACATCTGGAATTGACCCTAATTTCATATTAACAATTTCATCTGGTGCCACAGTTTTCCAGACTGATTGGGGTGCATTCCATGTGTAGATCCAGTGATAACACTGGACCCCATTCAGATTAACTCCTATAAATCTGAATTAGAGATGGCTCCTTAGGGACAGGGAAAGGGACTAAACCAACCAGATCAGGCTCTTGCCTTGGTTGCTTTCCAATAAATATTGAATGAACTAAGGGGGGGAGAGAGAGAGAGAGAATAGAGGAGGAGAAAGAGGAGGTGACGATGAAGAAAAAGATGGATACCATTGAGGACTCACTAATGAGACCATGGTAGAGGGTCCCAATCCCACTCTCAAAGAAACCTACAATCCTGTCATGGGTCAAATGATAAAGTGGATACATATCCCTCTAGTCCACGAACATTTCGAACTGAAGCCACAGTTCTGGCTCTTCTTCCTTCCTTCCATAAGAACACAAATGAAGAGCCCTACATCCATTTCAGCAGTTCGCTTGCATCTACCGCACCACTCACTACCCCAACATTCTGTTGAGCATAGTTAAGATGGCTGCACTCCCCTTCAGCCTTCATGATAAGGCTCTATATTGGATCAACCATCTAGGGAAGGTCGTGATGACCTTGGAGGAACTTAAATCTACGTTCCTCCATAAATACTATCCTTTGGGTCTTATTAATTAGATGCAAGCACGAATCAATAGTTTCTCATAGGGATCACATGAGTCTATACATGAGGCCTGGGAGAGATTATGTGATTTACAAGAGAATTTCCCCCACCATGACATTCCTCAAACCAGCATGGTCCAACACTTCTTTGTGGGCCCCACTCTATCAAGTCAGAGGCTCATGGATGCTGCATGTGGTAGTTCTCATTTCAACAAGGATGAGGACATTGTCTGGTAGATCTTTGAAGAGATGGTCGAAGGAGAGGCCGCTCTATCCTCATCCCATGCATATAAGATACCGTCACAGATGCACCACAAGCCCATCAATATTGCGACCTAGTAAAGCCGACAAGGATGAGAGCTCCAACCTCAACATCAAAGGGAGACACCTGTCCAAAGTATATATAATTGAGAAGCAATCAGAGGACCTGGAGAAATTGTTTGTGGTCGAACAGAGGACCCTGCACATGGACAAGCTGGATAATATTCCAAAGCAACTGGAGATACAAGTGAGCACCATCAATGTTGTGTAATCTGCGAGTTCGGTAGCCACCACTCCCACTGAGAAGAAGTAACAACCATCGCAACATCAGCCTCAACTGAGTGCATGTCAACCTCAGGTCCAACACAAATACTATGTACAGGCACCTGACCAGTCACCACCACCATTGTCTCAGCAGAGTGCATTGTACCAGCCAGAGCCCCAACTCCCATCATATGCCAATCAAATTTTCCCACCACTGCCCTCAAATTCAAGAGTTGAACGACATCTGGAACAATGATGCCCAATTGGCCCTTCCAAGCGGACAACAACAGGGTCAATCTTCAGCAGTACGGTCGTATCACCAACCTTCCGGAGGGAGGTTTGTCCAGGGAACACACCAACCTTTGCAGCACATCCAGCCACCATACCGGAACAACTGGAGGAAGAACCAGCAATACCAACAACCCACGTACCGCTAATGCCAGTCGTAACATAATTACATGGCTGCTTCTCATAATCAGTATCCTCTTCCTTTGTAATTTTATCAGCAGCAACTCCCTCCTTACCACAACTCAATTTTCCCATCCTCCACAGTATCACTCTCAGCGTGGTCAGCACATTGAATCATACGAGACTGCTCTAGTGAACCCAACTTTAGACTGCTTGACCCAACTCATCAATGACCTCATATATGTCCTAGAAGCTTGATGACCTCACTGTCACCAGAACTCCCATTCCAGCATAGGTTGATGCGAACCCTAATAATTTCAAGCACAAAGATTAGGTAGTTTGTGATGTCTCCGCCAATCCAACTGAGTCTGGTATTTTAGATTATATGTTGTCTAATGTTGGGACTCTCAGGAGCGAGTACTATAGCCATCAACCACTACCAAGGGGAAAAATAAAATGACTTATGAGGAGTCATCTTCTGCATCAGTCAGTCCAACAACAGAGCCGAGTGAGGAAGAAAATGATGGAGGAGCAGCACCCGCACCAATCCACCACCACCACCATCAAGAGAAAATATACAAAAAATCAGTAAAATAAAAAATTCCAAAAACAAATGAAGAGCGGAAGCCTAGAAGGACCATCCCAGGAGGAGCCATCATTAGCATCACTTCTCGAGCCATCCGACGAAGTCGAGGCTCATGTAGATATATTTTTGCTTTTTTTGAATGGTGGCTCGTCTTTTAGCCAACCATCTGTACAAAGTGATGTAAATAAGAACTCGGAATGTCCTCTAGTAAATATTCCATTTTCAGAAGTTATGAAAATTACCAAAAAAATTAAAAATGTGAAAATGCATTGTCTGACCCTAGCATTGTTTAATATTGAAAATATTGTATGAAAAATGCCATTGATGAAGTCCATTAACTACATGCTGATGAACATCTAGATCGTGGAGGTATCCGAACATCCGGTCTTGGAGGGTGTGCGGTGCCCAACAAGTCAGGTCCGATAATCACTATGTTGATCGCTCTCTTAGCTCTTAGATATCAACAATCTATTGCTGCAATAATTAACAGATAATAATGAACAATCAATAAATCATGTAAGATAAATTTTATCATACCCTACAAAATAGTATATAATACGCAAGTGTATGGGTCAAAACACAAAAGAGCAACAGTGATAGCCACAAAAATTGACAATCAAAGAAAAATCAAAAAATGTTTTTATATGTTTTATATGGTTTTTCTAATTTTTGTGGGTTTTAAAATTTTTATGTTTTTTTTATTTTTAATATATATATATACATATATTTCTTTTTAATATTTAAAATTTTGTTTTATTTTTATTTTGATTTTTACTTTCCTTTATAATAATATGTAAAAGTATATACAAGTTTATATATAAATAATATATATAATATAATTACTATATAGGTTATAAATATAAAATATATAGAGAAAATTCAAAGAATACCCTTAAGAACAATCCTTTTTATTTTCTTAAGGGTTTCAAATATTTAAGGTATCTATAAATATTAATAAGAACTATAAGTAATATATAGTACCAATATATATATGCACACACTATATATAAGGTATTATATTTATTAATATACCCATATATAGTTAAAATGACAAAATAAAATATTTTTGTTAATTTTCTTATAATTTTTGCATTTATTTGTATTTCAGTTTATTAAAAATGTTAAAACTGGGAATTAGAATACTAGGCCAGAATGTTTAGGAACTTTAAAATAGATAAATACCTCAAAATTTTCCAAAACTATTTTTCATATATAATATAAAATATAGACAAAATTTCGATATAGAAACTAATATTTTTTGGAGTTTTAAAAAATTTTAATGATATTTGTAAGATTGTTTTGTTTTTTTTTGTTTTTCTTTTGTACTTTTTTGTGATTTTTGTTATGGAGTTGCAAAATACAATAAAAAGATACTCTATTTTTTTATTTTTGAAAAAAACATTTTTATAATTTTTGATATTTTTAAATGAAAATATGAGAAAATGCATTATTTTTATATTTTCAAAATAGGAAAATATTTTTAATGGTCTCAAGAAAATTATATTGATTTAAAATAGTCTGAGGTAATTTAAATAATTTCCCTAAGATTTCTAGATGCCAAATGTTATTTTTAATAATGGAAATAGATGAAATAATTGTAATTGCTCTATCAACCACCTATTTGCAATTAAAATAAAATTTTAATGCATTCCATAACACTTTACCGAAGTCTGAGGGCACATATGCAAAAATCCTAGAATATTCAATAAATAACGTGATGGCAGGGGTATGTTTGCAATATCCAAAAAGTTATAGGGCCTACTTGCCATTTTCCTAAAAATATAACACTAAAATACAAAATCATTGGACTAGATAATAATACAAACCCATAGGGGGTCCTTGCAAAATGACTTGTACCCCTACGTGTACGCGCACGTGAGGTGATGTAGGCTAGACCCAAAAGCAAATAAAATAAAGGGTTTTGTGCAAATATTAAAAACTATTTGAACTTCAATTGAAAGTTTATGGATTAAAACAAAAATACAAAATGCACTAGGGAAGAGATGCAAAATACCCCTCGCACGTCGATCAACGGTTGAGGACGCTTGCCACACGCCACCTCTTGGGTGCACGATGACGGTTCGTGGGTGTGCGCTCGAGATTAGATCGTGGGTTCTGATCTGACGCTGGTGGGTAACGTCATCCAACGGTGGCTGTAAGACCTAGGGTCGATTCTAGATTGGATGACTGGGAGCATCCCTGGAATAAGAGGGAAGAACTCCCAGTTGGTGGAGCTTCGATCCGAGCTCCTGATTGCCTCTGGATACTAGAGCAGCTACCAAGTGGTGTAAAATGATGCTGAAGGTCTTCCGCATCGGCTAGGTGGCTCAAAAGGATCTGGGACCCATCGATCGTTTCCAAGATAACTTGAGAAGCTGGAGCTCCAGAAGTATCTTCTTTTCAGCAAAAATCGACCCAAGGAGGGTCTTCCAGATCCATAACCTACAAGGTTAGTTTCCCATAAGAAAAGTGAGAATCCTGGGTTGGTTTGACCCAGAAATGCGCGAGGGTGAGGCACGACAGAGGACTTCGACGAGTAGCGGGGGAAGGAGCCCTGATCTCCTGATCGAAGCTCGATCAAGTTGAACGAAGGTGAGGGGGATTTAGAGAATGCAAAGGATAAGATGATCGAAGCATTGGTCGGGTGTAACAGAGATAGATATGGTGGGAAACGGTGGCCGGATCACTAGCTCCAACAAACTATGTTCTTTGGATTTAACAAAAAAATTAGGTTAATATACTCAAAATAAAAACCTAAATTATGTTATCTCTACTGCTAGGGATGAAAAGAGAAAGAAAACTAGGTCTCTACCTACGGAATGAGGAGAAAAGGTGGAGCTTCGCCTGAGCTACTCCGATGAGCTCGGATCGCCACGTCCGAACCTCTTTCTTCACGCCAAAGGCTCCGACGAGGTTGTTGCTATCACCAGCTAGCTCAAGCACAATGAAGATTGGGGATTCAATGATAGAGTGGGATCAAGTTTGAAACGAGCTCGATGATGTTTATTTGTATAAGGAACTTTTGACAAAGGCTCCTGCTTGATGTATTAATCCATCGATCGAGGAGTGATTGGTGCGTGAAAGGACATTAATCGAGGAGAAAAATCGATGAAGGAACCATCCTCGGAAAATGAAAGATGCGAGTGGGGAAAATCGAGGAAGAAAGGGTGGTCAACAAGTCTGACACAACTACAGGATTAGGGGGCCAGTTGACCAGCGGGTTAACAAAGGCTGGCCCCTGATTGGGCCACGTCACTCGCATGATGACAAAACATGAAGAAGTTCCCTTATTAAATCAACTTAAAATATTGAATGATTTTATTATTATATTTCCAAACATGAAAAATATTTATCACTTTTTGTAGCACTTTATTATGATTTTTATTTTTTTTACAAGTTAATTTATTAAGTGTTAATTTTTACATGTACAATTATAGGTATATTGACCTATATATTATGTATTTTATTTTTTACTTGTAATTTAGATTTTATTTTTTTATTATTATATTTCTAAACATGAAAATATTTGTCACTTTTTGTAGTACTTTATTATGATTTTTATTTATTTTTACAAGTTAAGTTATTAAGTGTTAATTTTTACATGTACAATTATAGGTATATTGACCTATATATTATGTATTTTATTTTTTACTTGTAATTTAGATTTTATTATTATATATATAATTTATATATTTATACTCTATTTAAATACACATTTATTTATTTTTCTGAGTTTATATATGTACTTAAATAATTGTGTAATTATTATATAGGTACTCGCAAGTATATTTTACCTATATATTGAGTGGCTTAATTTATTTTGCTACATTTTACTGGTTTTATTCCAATCTTATTATATCAATGTATTATAAATAATATTTAAAAAATATAAAATAAAAAGGAATTAAAAAATGTAAAGGAACAAATTTGATTATTTTATACATATGTCTTGCATAAAGAAGGCTCAAAAGCCAACTTTTGCATCTTAGCTCCAAATGAATGAAACCATATTGATTAAATAGATCATTTAACTTTATGAACAATAAAGGTGAGTTTGATGAATTTTGATCTTGTATGGAGAAGAAATAGGTCTCGGAATTTTTCTGTCTGCCGTTTTATTCTGTGTGTCTAGGGCACATTCTGCATTATTTTTAAGTGAAACAAATTTTGTATTTTTCCTTGTATTTGTTTGTACAATGTTCATTTTCAAACTTTATTGATTTTAGATATAAAAAATTAAGAAAATAAATGAGTCCCAAAATGTATTTATTGAGGAATTAAAATTAGGGTTTTGGTTCCATTATTGGTTCTTATCTCCCCTGCTCTATTTCTTGTCGGCGAAGTCATCATGATGACTAGGTCTCGAGGTTTAGGGTTACTCAGTGTCTTTGACACTTCCCTCCTTTTCTTTTCTTTTCTTTATTATTTTATTTTGGCATTAAATATAGTATTTATACAATATTACGGATCAATAATTGGTTGTTGTTTTGTATAAATTAATGATATATACTTGCATTTAACTAGGGATCAAGGCCAAAATGAAAGAATAACAGTGATGAAATGGAAATTCATCACATGCTCACAATAAAGAAAGGGCTAAAAAAGGTATGTACCTCCAAGCGTCAGAGCCACAAAAACAGACGCAGCATAGGAGAGAAACACATCCTAACCATGGCCACCATCAATGTAATCAGTGATCTCCTATATAAGAAGAAAGACAAGGGAGCACCCAACATTAGATGGTAAATTTTATCAGACATTTGAGCTAACTCTGCTTGATCGCAGATCTTCAATAAACCTCATGCCTTTCTCACTACTGCAAGAGTTTGGGCTTGGACCGTTTAAGCCTACAAAAATTATCTTGTAATTTGTAGATCGATTTGTTAAGAAGACCAAAGGTTTATTGGAGGACGTTATCGTGACCATGCAGGACATGTGTTTCCTCGTAGATTTTGTTGTTCTAGATATGGACTCTCCTGTAACATTACTCCGGACTCCCATTATTCTTGGTCAATTGTTCCTCCGCACAGCTGAGGCGGTTGTTGACTACAGGTTTGGGAAGAACACCTTCCACTCTAACACTGTTAATGTCACCATGGATATGGTCAACGAGCCGAAAGATGCATCTGATATAAGGAGAGCAGAATCAGCTGAAGACTGTGAATTCGTGGATATCAAAGATCCATCCATTTCTCTAAATGGAATTTTCACACAAGAAATCATCCCTTCTAAGGAGGACCTGGACAACACAGTCAATCCATGCTCACTTGTTGACTGGGAGATAGATGCAGAATCCTCATTGATTATCACCCTATTCACAGAAGATTCATGCAAGACCGGACAAGAAGAATTCATTGCAGATATATTTGGAACATTTATTTTAGAGACAACATTGATAGAGGTGAGTAGTACCTAATTGAAATTAGTAGAATAAACATCTACCAGTACAGTCTCTAAAGTGATCGTGGAGTAAGCTCAACAATTACCAGAACTCAAACAGCTCCCAACAGGTCTGAAGTACACAAAGAGAATATGTATCCGGTTATTATCAACAACATGTTGAGCCCAGATCAAGAATCTCAACTTCCAGAGGTTCTAGGAAATAACCACAGTGCACTTGGAAGCAAAGTATCTGACCTCCGTGGGATAAATCTGGCTTTATGTTCACACCACATCTATCTTGAAGATGATTGCAAGCCATCCCGAGAGTTCTAAAGAAGGCTGAATCTGAACCTGTGGGATGTAGTGATGAAGGAAATCATGAAGTGGTGTGAAGCAGGCTATATTTAGCCTATCTCCGACTCAAAATGGGTAAGCCCCCTACATGTTATGTCGAAGAAATCAGGGCTCACTATAGTTACGAACGACTAAGTAGAGGAAATCTCTACTCGAGTAACGACAACTTGACGCACGTGTGTTGACTAGTTCCGCCTGAACTCAACGATAAAGAAGGACCATTTCCCTCTGCCATTGATTGATTAAGTTCTTGAGAGACTAGCAGGGAAATAGTACTTCCTCTTCTTAGCTGGGTACTCCGGGTACAACCAAGTGGTGATCTCCTTAGAAGACCAAGAGAAGATAACTTTCACCTACCATTAGACACATATGCATATTTAAGAATGCCCTTTGAACTCTGCAATGCTCCAGCTACTTTCCAGAGTTGCATGCTTGCCGTCTTTTTTGACATGGTATGGAGTTTTCTTGAAGTCTTCATGGATGATTTCTCTGCCTACGGTGATAGCTTTGATTCATGCCTTATGCACCTGGACAGAGTACTACAGAAGTGTCGTGAAGTTAATCTTATTCTATCATGGGAAAAGAACCACTTCGTGGTCATATAAGGAATTGTGCTGGGCCATGTCGTCTCCAAACTTGGCATGGAGGTCGACCCCGCAAAGATGGATATAATTGTTAAACTCAAGCCACCTCAAAATATGAAGAATGTGAGGTCATTTCTTGGGCATGTCAGCTTCTATCGTCGATTCATCAAGGACTTCAGCAAGATTGCCCGATCTATAACTGAGCTTCTTTGCAAGGAGACAAGGTTCATTGTAGATCAGTTTGGTTCTCCAATCATTTTCTTAGCTGACAGATCTAGTCACGCAGGCTCGAGTCCTACTACCACCTGATTGGTCTCTTCTTTTGAGATCATGAGGGATGCATCATATTTTGCAGTTGAGGTTGTTCTAGGACAAATAAAAGAAAAGATGCCATATGCCATTCACTACGCATGTAAGACATTAGTTGAAGCACAAAGAAATTATGCATCTATAGAGAAAGAGTTGTTGATGTTAGTATTCACTTTAGAGAAGTTTAGATCCTACCTCCTTAGATCAAAAGTCGAAGTTTTTACTGGTCACTCTGCAATCTGATACCTACAACAAAAGGATGCCAAATCAAGATTACTCAAATGGATCCTTCTCTAGGAATTTATCTTGGAAATCAGAGATAAACTTGGAGTTCAGAATGTGGTAGCATATCACCTCTCCAGAATTGAATGTCAAGATACTCGGCTGAGTTGTACACCGATCATAGAGACCTTCCTTTATGAATCTATCCTCAGCATTGGGTCTCTCTCTTGGTATGCTAATGTTGTGAACTTACTCATATATGGAGTAATCCCACGAGATTGAACTAAAATCAAGAAGGATAAGTTTTTATATGACATCCATTTTTACCAATGGGAAGACCTATACATGTTCAGAGAAGGAGCGGATTGCATTTGTCATCGGTGTATTCCTCAGGAGGAGTACACAAGTTTCGTCGAGCACTGCCATAATCTCGAATCTGGTGGACACCATTCTGGAAGCAGAACGACAACAAAGATACTGTAGTGTGGCCTCTGATGGCCCATACTATTCAAGGATACGAATGAATATGTGAAATCTTGTACCGAGTGTTAGAAGATGGGAAAAACCATTGGTGTTAAAGACAACATATCCCTCAAATTTATCCAGATATATGATGTGTTTGATGCATGAGGCATTGATTTCATGGGTTTGTTTCCTAACAGTCGGGGCTTTGAATACATCATGCTTGTCGTAGATTATGTGAGTCAATGGGTCGAATCTATCCTTACTCAAGCCGCAGACAATAGAATAGTCTGTAAATTCTTGAATGACAACATCATTTCAAGGTTTAAATACTGAAAATCTTGATATCAATGGGGTAGCCACTTCATCAATAAAAAGGTTAAGAAATTAACAAAGGAGTACAACATCGATCACCGAGTCAGATCTCCTTACCATCCTCAGTCAAATGGATTGGTGGAAGTAACAAATAGAGAAATCAAAACGATTCTATCGAAACTTGTGAGTCTAGACTGCAAGAACTGGTCACAACTCCATAACTCAGTTCTCTGGGCATACAGAACTGCCTACAAGTCTCCTTTGGGCATGTCTCCCTATCGTCTTGTCTATGGAAAACCATTCTACATGCACGTGGAACTAATTCACAAGTCACTTTGGGCAGTAAACATCTGCAACCTCATCTCATAGAATGGTGACCAGCAGAGAAAATTAGATACGAACAAGCTCCTGAAATTCTGAGACTATGCCTACAACAATAACTTGATGTACAAAGAGAAGGTCAAACACTGGCATGACAAGCACATCAGAAGAATGACCTTCGATCCTAAGCAAAAAGTATGGTTGTTCTATGCAAAATTGAAACTTTTTCCAAAGAAATTAAAGAGCAAATTGACAGAGCCCTATAGAGTGAGAACTGTGTGTGACAATGGAAGTGTATTAATATTAGAATTGTCATTGTACATGTAGCTTTTTGTAGTCAACAGGCAATTGCTGAAGTCATATTTAGAGCATAATACATTCCTGGTTGTTGTGGACTTTGCGCAAGTAATTTTCATGATGAATATACTACTTCAACAGCTTCAGTGGAGCTGGACAATGTTCACCAAAATAACTTTTATTAGTTTTCTTCTTTCCTTCTTTTCATTTAAATTTTCCAATTTGTTAATTCTTCTGTATGGCATTCATCCCACTCATTTGTGATATACTTAGGATATGTTTCATCCTAAGCATAGAGAGGATGAGTGCACTCGAGCTAGTCATTATTCATTCTCTCGCTTGTCTCTCAGGTTTTGATATTTTGTCTATATTTAGGGATATTTCACCCTATGTATAAGGGGAACAAGTCGAGCATTGATTTCGTAAATTTTGGATCCTCGATCATCCCTATTTTCTACAAAGTATGTTATACTTAGGATTATTTTTTCCTAAGTATAGGGGGATGACCGGATTTTCATTATTTATTATTCATTGTAGTATAGATTTTTCGATACTTAGCACAAGTTATGTCTTCCTTTTCTTTCTGACCTATGAGGACATAGCTCAAGCTAAGTATGGGGGGTCGTATATACATTGTATATTCTTTATCCATAACTCGTACTCTTATATTTTTGAATAATATGGCTAAAATACTATATGAATCAGAATGTAAAATAAATCAACCATAAAGAATATACATGTAAAAACTTTTACTGAATTTTTTAAAATACTTTGTAAATCTAATTAACAATCTAGTTTAAAAATATTTTGCAAAATGATTTAAAAATAGTTGTAAAATGACTTGAAAAAACTTTTGAAAACCATTTGGAAAACTCTTTGTGAAAAGTTTTCAAACTGTTGTAAAAATATTTTGTAATCTTTTGTAAAATTTTGTTTCATTAGTTTGAATAACATTTTTGAAAATTCAATTTACAAATGATATGGAAAATGGTTATAAAAATATATTGAAAAATCTATACATAATATTTGAAAAATCATTGCAAAATGATTTTCAAATTTTGAAAATATCTGTGAAAATTGTTTGTAAGAAATATTTGAAAAATAATTTTGAAAAATTATTGTGAAAATATTTTCAAACTATTTTGAGAGCCATGTACATAATTATAAGAAATTAAATTCTTTACTTGACTTGTATATATACATAGATTCAAAATTCATTATTATTTATATCTTTGTAAATAACGACTAATTTAACTCATGTATAAATTCCTAGAGTATATTCTTCTACTAATTCTTGTAAATATTAATGCACTCCCGTGTAAATATTGATGAATATACATTTCATCACCTTTATTCTTCCATTTTGACCTTAAATCCTTAACTAAATGCATGTATTTATCATTGATTTATCAAAAAAACATGCTGTAATTTGTACAAAATATTGTAAAAAATAGTGTATTTTATTGTATTTAATCCAAAACTAAAGAATAAAGTAAGAAAAGAAAAAGAAAAAGAGACACTATACATGTTGAGTGACCCCTAAACCCTGAGACCTAGTCATCATGATGACTTGATCAACAAGGAATAAAGTAGGGGGAGATAGGGTAGAAGAAATGTACAAAGATACACAGAAAACCATACGTAAAACCATACAACAAGGAATAAAGTAGGGGGAGATAGCGCATCACAGAAGAGGGAAGATCGCATCATAGGCGATCGGAGGGACTAGTTGCACTAGTCGCTCGATGCAACAGAATTTAAAAAATTTAAATAATGAAACTACATGATCTGAGAACACTTCTAAGATTGTTTCATACAACCACAATTAAGATGTAGGATTACCTCTTAAAGCACGGTTGAGATCAAGTCTCCAAAGCAAGAGAGCTCCTATCTCAAATCCGATTCGATGGAGGAGATGCTTGCGAGCGTGTTGATGAAATGTGTGCTCCTCACAATCCGAGTTTATGATCAAAGTGGCAAATCTCCTGATTTGGTTACAAAAGATCCGATGTCTTCTTCACGAGCAAGATTCACCGAAGGAGATGGAGATACACGAGCGGTCAAAGCGGCACCACAATGGCATGGCGATGATGGTGGTCTTCGCTATGGCAAGAGGTGGATGGCTACTCTTGGAGGAGGAAAGGGGCACATGTAGAGAATGAGAGAGAGAGCACTTGTAAATGTTGTGTGTAAAATAAAGAGCTAGGGTTTCCTCTTCTTTTATAATATTTTGGGAGTCCATGGATCTCAATCCATGGACAACACAAATCCAATGGTTGAGATTTATTTGAGTTTCTTTCAATGGTCGCGATTGTTTTTGAAAAAATACAAAAATTAATTTAATTTAATTTATTTAATTTAGTATATATTGAATAATAATCAATATAAATTAAGTTCAATTAAATCAATCCACCTTGGAGAAATAGGAAGGAGGCATGCCTCCTTCCATAAGAGGGGGGACGACAACCAATTCCAAGTAGGACCGGTGGCCGTCCACCCTCTCTATAAGGAAGGTGGCTCCATCCTCCGATTATATGAGATTACATTAATCCATAACTTTCTCCAATATTTACAACAACATTTTTCATAGATAATTCATAATTATCTATGAATATTACTATCATGCCATGAAAAAATGTAAATCACATTCACACCCCAACAGAAAATGTAAATTATATTTTCAATTGAATGTCCAATGTGAATCCATTTCACGTCAACATTTAAATTTTAAATATTATTTAGAAATACTTCTCTCTAATATATTATAAATCACATTTATAATATATAAGATTAATATGGATAGTACTATCCACATTATTCATATCCATGATAAAAATAAATCATATTTAATTATCTCGAATCATCATTCTCATGCATCAAATAATATGAATCAAGTTCATATTATTTATGATAATTAAATAACATTTATATATCTATATCACAATTCTTGGATACACATTTATCAATGGAATGATTCTTGAACTCTTTCAAGAATTATGTGCTTTCTCCGCAGATACTTGAAGATAAGGAATGGGCGATTGTACATTCCACGTATAGTGACTTGGATATGGAGATCACATCTCATATCCATATCCTGGGGACCTCTCATAGGTTCTAGATTAAATTAAGGTCGTAGATATAGTCTTCGCATTGCATCTGAATCACATCCAGATCACTGTCCAACATTTGGACCAATATTAGATTATTTCTCTATTGAGAGGAGTCACTAAAATTCAAACCTATTTCATCACTCCCTCAGAATGGAAGCATCATGTTCATGCAATCATTTATGATCACATCACCCTCACGTATTCCTAATACATGTACATCCTACATACTGGAAGACCTAGAATAAACCTGAAGATATAGATCTATTTACACTGTCATCTTTAGGGTTTTATAATTAAGTTTCTCATTCGGTCATTGGGAGTTGGTATCAATCATAAGCTTCCAAAAGCATATATCGTACCTACAAATTCTTGTCATGCTTCCAAAGCAAGATGACCATGCATGGAATTTGATCGATCCCAATGCCTCATGGGTGAGCTCATGTCTTCCAATTCATAATTGAATATGTATGATCCCTTTGAGAGATCATATTATTCATATGCCCTTGTATGCGCACCAGCTCGCCGGTTGATTAGGCCATTGACCTATCAGTCTGCCAAATGTACATACTTAGATATATAGCAATACATCTGTCTCCGGTCAGAGGATGCATGCCTATATCATGACAGTATACGACACATTTCTTGGTTATCTCGATCTCGTTAAGTCAATTCTTTGTCCTAACTAATCTGACACTTCCGAATCTCTATTCCTATACAGAGGACCTGCATCAAGAGGCCGGTTAGATATCAGCCACTAGAGAAGTATTGACATCTCCCTCTCAGGATGGAGATCAACTCTTAATAATCATTTGACGGTGCTCGATGTGTCCTCAATCTAACTCTTTAGATATTCATCCAAGCACCAGCCTCTATGATTCAACAATTGAATCAACAACTATATGATCATTAAGATGGTTGTGATGCATAACCCTAATTGTACTAAGGACATCATAGTGCATTCATTCATTTAATCTTAGATAGGGAGTGAAACAAACCAATAACTTTTATTCATATATCAAACATTACAATAACATTTATTGTAGGAATGGTTTGCCTCAGGCTCACATGGCTAACACATGCACTTGTACATAATAATATAAAGAAAATACAAAATTTATTTCATTCAAAAATAATGCACACTGTGCCCGACACACATAATAAAAAGCAGCTAAGAAAACTTTACAAACCTTTATATTCTCCATTCAGACTCAAAACTCATCAAACTCACCTTTATTGTTCAGAAAATTAAAATATTTGTTTAATGAAGGTTGTTTCATTTGATTTGGAGTTAAAATGCAAAAGTTGGCTTTTGGGCCCTCATTGTGCAGCTTACCTATATAAAATATTCATTGTATTTATTCTTTATATTTTCGGAATTCTTATATTTCTTGTATAATTGTAAATTTTATTAAAATACATGTAAATAATAAAAATAAAGTAAAACCAGCAAAAATCTATTACAATAACTATTTTTTTCAATAAATAGATCAATTATATATAATGTATCTATATAATATATACTTAATTATTTAAGTACATAAATAAACTCATAAAAAGACAATAAAAATATCTAAATATGTATCTAAATAAGTTATAAATATACAAAATATGTAAATAAAAGAACAAATTATAAAATATAAAAGAAAATAAAATAAGCAAAATACAAGTATATACCTATATATGTACATGTAAATATTGACATAATAAATAACTTACTATATATACATTTAAATTTTAACATGTAATAAATTAACTTATATAAATAAATAAAAATCATAATAAAATACTACATAAAATTACAAATGTTTTTCATGCTTTGACCAAATATAAATAAATTATTTATAATTTTTATCAAAATTTTAAAGGATTTTTGGATACCATTTTTTCGGTTGGTCCATGTGGACCAACTGGAGCCACCTGACTGTTGACCTCCAGTCAACAGTCCTTTCTCCACCCCAATTCGTGTTAGAGGTCACAAGACCTCTGACTTCCCCCATTTTCTATGACTCCTCATTACCTCCTTCCTCCTCGATTCCTTCAAAGATCTTGAGCTCCACATCTTCGACTAGCTCGCCATCACCCTAAACCTCAGCAACCACCTCCCTGCCTCACACAATTTGCTTCCCCTTTTTGACCTTCACCACTGCTATGAAACCTAAGCAACACCCCCTTTTTGAAGTTTGATCCTCGTTCTTAGCATGTAACCCCAAGAGGAATACCGTTGTCGATGCTCCTCGGTGACAGATTTGAGCTCCAGTCCTCAATGTCATGAATAAAGACGAGGGCGGTGTGACCTAGGTGTTACCGGAGGAGCTTCCGTGGTGCCTCATCTGCTCTAGGACTTAGTGCTTTTCCAGCTGCTAGGTACATTATTTAGCTTGCATTTCATTCTAATAGCTTAGGTGTAGCTTTAGTTTCATTAATCCATCTTTAGAGTAGTTTAATTTTAGGTTTTAAATTCTTTGGAGCTCTAGTCTCTAGCTCCAAATTCCATCGTCTTTGCCCATTTTGACTCCCATTTTCACCTCATTTCCTTTCCTATTCATTTCTAACTCCCTTATTTTTATCTCGTATCTTGCAAGGATTTGAGACACCAAGGTCCTCCTCCTATTCCTTCGCCGGACCTTTGTCACCTCACTCATCCACCATGCGTAGCACCTTCTTCAGGCGTCGAGGATGACCCCTTCAAGATCCTCTATCTTTTCGTGTAGGTCCATGATCAAGGAGACCACCTGGAGCGAACATCCAAACTCTTAATAGAGCTCCAGGTGGCTTGAGCCTCCAGGCTCCCTCCGATGGGGCCTAAACCACTTTGAAGGTACTCGTAGAGGCGAAAACTCACCAGGAAGTTTTTGAGCTTCGTAGTTACGACAGAGAAGGTCGGAGGATGAAGATATTATAGATCAAATGTCAGGGAAGAATGCCTTCTTCCCCATTCTTCCAGTGCCCTTCCCATCCATCGGATCCCAACCGAGCCCCAGTTTTAATCTTATCCCTTCGATTCACGCCGAAGCAAAGCCCCCTAACACCATTCATCATGCCACCTGGAAACTCTAGTGCCCTCCGATCCGTGCCACTTAGGTGAGGTAATTACATCACATACCCCCCATTTTTTGTATTTAGAAAATAATACTATAAACATTATTTTAGTTCAAATTTTTATGTAAAAAATTACACAAATCCCCAGCATATGTTGAATATTCTACTTAGGTCCAATGCCAGCACAGTTTACATGATCCCCCACATGAGTTGGCCCTTTTGTAAGGGACCCCCTCTGAGTTCCTTTATTTTATTTTAATATATAAAATTTTTATATCAATGTAAACTTTTAAGTTAATTTGCATGCAACCCTTGACTTTATATTTTAGGCATATCTACCCCTGCTAGTACATTATAAGCTAATTTGTGTTTTTTGGTTTTTATTAAATAGTTCATGTGCTTGTAAATCCGTAGAAAAATTAAAATAAATATTTAAAATATTTATTATTCAAATTGATATTTTTATTTAGCATCTTCTTATATTTCCATTTATTAAAAAATATTTAGGAGTTATTTGTTGTTTGTTTGACTTTATAAAATACAAAAAAGTATAAAATCATTTTTAAAAAATTCAAAAAATAGGAATTGTATATTATTATTTATAACTCCAAACTAAAAATCACAAAAAAACAATATAGAAAAACCCTAAAAATTAGAAAACCCTACTATCCCTATAAAATTTTGCAAAAAATATATAAAATCCAAAAAATAGTTTTCTACTGTATATTTTTATTTATATTATATAATATATAACAAAATTAGTTTTGAGTAATTTTGTGATTATTATTTATTTTCAAACTCAAAACAATTCAGTCCATTTATTAACTCCTAGTTTTGGAGTATTTTAGACTTAAAAAATACATAAAATTTAGAAAAAATCACCAAACGAATCAAAATTAGAGAAAATTATAAAAAGATAAAAACATTTTATTTTTTTATTTTTTAGTATTTATTGATGTATTTTTAAATATAAAAGTCTATATAAATTATTTATATTATATATTACTTATTAATATAACTATTATTATGATAAGAACTCATAAATATATTTTAAACCTTTTAAAAAATAAAAAGGACTGTACTTAATTGTATTTCCTAAATTTTTATATAATTTTTATATATTATATATAACACTTATATTGTGCATATTAATATATATAGTTATATATACTTATTATACATATTTAAAACAAAAAGAAATAAAATCAGAAAATTATAAAGAAAAAATAAAAAGTAAAAAAATATAAAATTAAAATTCCATAAAAATTAAATGTAATTAAAATACATAAGAATATAAAAATCAGAAAATATCATAAAATTATTTGTTATTTATTTTTAGACAATATATACTCCTATCCGTGTATTTTCTCTCTATGGTTCGACACTCTACACTTATTCACTAAACACATATTTTATAGAGCTAAAATAAAAATAAATTTTGACTCGCACAATTTTATATATTTATCTTAGATTGTGGGTTGATTGTTGATTTATTTGAGTAGTTTGGGATCCGAGTACTACAAGAGCGGCCAACACATCGATTGTCGTACCTGACTTGGCAGACACTATATGCCCTCCAAGACCTGGCATTAGGATCCTCATTCCCCTTGAATTATCATGACTCTAACATAGAAGCGGCTGGGGAGAAGGACCGTTGACTCGCGGGTCAACAGTCTGCGACCCCTGGTTGGTCCACCTTTACCACCTAGAAAATTTAGGGAAATAACTCCCTTATTAATTGAAAAAAAACTCAATGAATTTATTATTTAAAAGTCAAAATATGAAAAGTGTTTCTTATTTTTTGTACTTATTTATGGGTATTTTTATTTATTTTTACAATCTTATTTATTAGGTGTTCATATTTACTTGTATATACATAGGTATGTTTATTTATATTTGAGGTAATTTATTTTTATTTTTATTCTGTATTTTTTATTATATATGCATATTTTATGTATTTTATAATATATTTAAATACATATTTACAAATTTCTATTTAATTTTTCTAATTTTATTTGTGTACTTAAATAAATAGAGGTATGTATATTAGAGGTTAGTATATGTATATATTATATTTCATTATTTATGTTAATGTATTTTATATTATTTCAATTTGTGTTTTTTTATTATATTTCAAATAATATTTACAAATTTAAAAAATATAAGAAAGTTAAAAATATAAAGAAAGAATAAAATGAATAAAATAACCAGGTATACCGTACAATGCAGACCCAAAAAACCGACTTTCACATCTTAGTTTCTTTTTTAATGAAACCACCTTCGTTAGATATATATAATTTAATTTTGTAAATAAAAGTGAGTTTGATAAATTTTGAGATTGTATGGAGGAGTTATTGGTCTATGAAGTTTTATATGCGGTTTTTTTCTTTTGTGTGTCCCAATTACACTGTGACTTATTTTTATATGCAATTATTTATATTTTTCTTTGTATTTTTATGTACAAGTTTCATGTTGAGAGTTTTATTATTTGAAGTGGGTAAAAATGAAAATACAATAGGGTGCAAATGGCTATTTATTGAAGAATTAAATTAGGGATTGTATGTATATTTTGTACAGTTGATTACCCTATCTTCCCTACTTTATTCCTGGTTGACCATGTTATCATTGACTTGGTCTTGGGATCTAGGGTCATTCAGTATTTTTCAATACTTCATTTCTTTTTTTCTTTCATTTATTGTTTTATTTTAGGATTAAATACCTGTATTTATACATGATATTTAAGTCAAATAATTAATGCTATTTTGTACAAATTAATGCTATATACATGCATTTAACTAGATATTTAAGGCCAAAATGAAAGAATAAAGGTGATGAAATGGAGATTCATCAGTATGACAAATGCTTGGTTGTTATCATTTTTGATACATAACCATATTCACAACACTATATACTGAACAAATGAGGTGGAAACCTTATGAGGACCAACTTGTGGCATATCTACCTTCGATATGCTGTGAGGGTAGGTTGTCTAGTGTTTTAAGGTAGTCCTGATCTACTTCAACATTGTTGTCATGCATCACCTGATCGAGTAATGAGACAATTCAGTATACAAAAATACATTTTGGAAGTGATGCCACAAATCTCCTTCGATGAAAGATGGCTAGACTAAAAGAAGATGAGCTCTACAATTGGGTTTTACACTACCAAGCATGTTTGAACAAGTGGGACCAACTGAGGGATGTAGTCATTGTGGAGAGAAATTTGGATATGCCAGCTGATAGTGTTCTAGCCAACTATTTTACGTTGTATTGGCAGGTTATAGGATGTTGGATCGTCAAAGCCATACCACCACCTTAACGAGTTTATAAGCCATATTGACCGAGGTGGACACAACTGATACATAACTCACAAAAGGCTAATTCTACAATCATATTTAATTGGTAATTACATAATAAGTCATATTTTCTATAGGTGAACTCCACATTCCATGTGAAGGAACTGATGACAGAACATCAAAGGAGCATGGATTGCAGCAATTGATTGGTTGTGTCAATTACACCATGAAGAATATGCCACTAGCAGATCCATGAATACATGATATCATGTCAATGTACACATCATACACAGAGCACACAATATTTCCCTTCCAATAGTATCAGAATCAATACACATCCCTGGTGGATGAGACTGGTATGTTGTACAGGTCAACCATATTGGTCCCAGGCACCATTTAATGTACTCTCAACACATGAAGCCCAACCAATGCAGGCTCAATAATACTGAAAGATGAGTCAACCATCTTTCATGGGTCTCCTAGAGGGTGTCCACATCCCCCATGATTATGGCATTGGATAGATTATGTCCTAGCTGTAAGGCCCTGGAACGATCACCTAAGGAACGCAGGTAGCACACACAGATCTTCAAAGGACATCCGATGTAAGTCTATCAATGACAGTCACAGAGCCAAATCACACCTCAAATGTAGCAAATTAGAGAGGAGGCTGTAGGCCCACAACGGGAAGGGGTAGTTCATCCAGGGTTGAACCAGGAAGGGGAACTGCTGCCAGGCATGAAAGGGGATGGGGTGAAGTGGGATGGGGATCGTCTAATAGGGGAGAAATGAGAAGGGGGGAGCTAGGGATGGGTGAATTAGTCATGGAAGAGATTGGAAGGGAGAAACGAGAAAAGGATCTTCATATAAGGGGTCAATATCGCATATTGTACACATGCGAAGAAATGGTTTCATTAAATATCATATGTTATCCCCCACTTTTTGAAATGAATTCTTTTAACTTATTTGCCAATATTATACTTTATTGTTGTTTGTGATAACTTCTAACTTAAATATGATTTTCTTTTAAAAGTTTTCAAATGTAATTCTGTATGTACAAGTTATGGCAAACACTCACTTTACTACTCTCAAGTCGATGTGTTGTCATTTCCTAGCAGCACATGCAACATCTAGTTATGCATCTCGTCATGCTGCAGATGCTCCACCACAATCACCGCGGCCACCTTTTTATGCAGCCCCACCGTCTCCATACTCCCCATCGAGATCGTCGCGGGTCATCCTCATTGAGCGTGATGATCGCAATTCCTACATGGCACCTAAATTATGAATTCTCTCTGAGGATCCTACAGAATATAACTCAGAGGAGGTCCGCTCTTTGAATGTGTCAGTTCAGCCAGACTCTCAGTTCATGGGATACTCACTGCAATCTATGCCCCCTGGTGTGGTCGAGTCCTCTTAGAGGGAGATTGCGCTGCCCAAAGATTACTACAACGAGGAAGAATGTTTGTACACTGATAATAGAATTACATTATACAAATTGCAATGAAGTACACATGTCTGAGCGTACTGCGCGGGGAGTGAGTATAGTCGAGGCCCTCGGTTAGGTTGCATTAATGTATTGCATTTTTTTTAACTTTAGGTGGATTTGTGCATTTTATTGTGGTGTTAGTAGGCACATATTCAGATGTAACTTTTATCGATTAAATGATTATGATGAGGTGTTACTCTATATTTTAAAAAGTAACCGCAATGATCTAACAAGTGTGTTTGATCATTAAATTTGTATTTCTTGTATAAAGAAGTAATTAATAAAACATCGAAAAGATAAAGATACATGAGTAATACATAATGAGGTAAACAATATGCACGTGTATACATTTAGACGTTGAATATGTATGCACTTCTTAAGTAAATGAATAACTTCACAATTAATGAACAAATACACGTAACAAATGTAAATGAAGAGATATACAAAATGAAGAATACAAATTATGAGTAAATAAATAAAAAGTAAACAATACATAATAATAAAACAAATTTAATAATAAGTAAAGAACTACATAGAAATAAAATGCTAAATAAACATCTACCAAAATAATAATCAAAAAGTAAATTAAGAAATATATATTCAATGAACAAAGGCATTGGACAGATACATATTAAAATATTAAATCAATTATTAAATATTTTGATAATTCATAAAAATCATTAATTAAACAATGTAATAAATACATAATAATAACATAGTTAAGTATACTAATCAATAACTAAAATCGTGGTTATTTTTGGTTTTGTGCGAGAGTGGAGCTGGACGATGAATGGTTTTCCACGACAATTATTTGCACGGCAAAGTATTTGTCGTGACAAGGACTACGCCACCATGTAGGTTGTATGGTTAACGGTTTGCCGCTGTTAGTTCCATGTAGGCAAGCGACAAACCATTTGTCAATATATAGCTATTCTGAGAATTATTTCAATATGTAACCATTTAGGAAAATATTTTCCCTAGGATGCCTCCCTGAGAAATTACTCATTCCTAGACCAAGCCAAAATGCTGGTCAGGCCAGCCCATGGGGTGGGCCGAACGAGCTGAAGTTCAAGTTTGAACCTCTGTCCAAAGCCTGCAATGGGCCAACCCATTGTCCATTTCATCCTTTTTCATTTTTAATTGTATTTAATATGTATAAATGATTTTATTTGTACTTTTTATACTTTATATAAGTAATATAAGTAGTTTACTTGACATGTAAACTACTAAATTTTATTTAAAATTAGTGTCATATTTGAAAAACTTGAAGTGTGTCTTATTAATACATGAATTATTTATCTTATATATATATATATATATATATATATATTACAAGTGGGAACGACCCATTCCTAAATCTTCTAACCCAAGCCCGATTCATAAGCAGGCTAGACGGCAGCCTCCAGCTCATTGGTCGGGTCTAGTCTCTCCCATCCTCATTGAAAGATGCCATACACAATAAGATTGCATTTGCACCGTATTTTCAGACTTCGCTGACTATGTCTGTGTTTTTTTTAAAGTGAGATGTGTCTTATATGTGGGATATACACGTAGATGGTTTTAAGTTCTATTTGTTGTTTACATTTTCAGGAGAGAACACTTTTTATTTACTCACAGCTCGTACTTAAGAGGTATACGTCTTGGAAAATCTATACCTGGCCTCAACTTGCCATCTTTGTTCAGACTTGTTTCTTATCGTGATTGTTGAGAGAGATCTTTGTCATTAAGTTGTCATCCTTCTCTTTATTATTTTTCTTGGACGGTAAAGAGAATTAAAACATCCTCTCTTTGTCTTAAACTGGTAATAGCATGTTTTCCATATTAGAAAACTTCTCTCCGGAGAATCTCCCACTGCAGAGTTTGTTGTGCCATTCTCTCTCCCAAAATCTAGCCGGATAAATAGGAAGTATGTGCTTTGCCTTATAAGCCTATCGATATATTTGTTATTTTAATACAAAATGGTTCGTTATTATTTATTTTCACTATCTGATGAACTCTAGAACCAAGTAAAAGCAGTAGTGTGTGTAGAAATAACACATACTTTAATAGTGGCGACAAGATGTCAAGGGTTACAGAGAATTGCAGAGAAGATGGATTACCTGTCAACGTTGCAATGGTGTGCGAAGAAGATGGGATCCCTTGCAGCGGAGTAGAACGCGTTCATATCCTCTCCATTAGGCTGGGCGGGGTCACCCGTCCAAGAATGGATCGTATTGTGCGGCTCCTGCTCGATTGACCCCGCGCCTGGGCTCGGCATGTCCCCGGCACGGTACGCCCGACCAAAGAACATCTCCGGCGTCTTCGAATTCGTAATCATCTGCCTATACATCAAACACAAGTTCCTCTCAATCCTGTCTTCATCGGTCATCCTCACGTCCTCGTTAGGATAATCCAGATTAACAAGAACAGGCGGCTGGTGCTTGGGATTACGCAAGGCATCATGTAGCGGAGATAAATGGTTAGTATACATGGCCGGAATTACCATTCCGCGAGGCGCGTCGTAGTTCCAGTAAGGGAGCGCGAAGGTTTCGTCGCCTATAAGTTTCCCGAGGATCCTCTCGTGGAAGTAGAGGTAGTAACGGTGGAAAGGGAAAAAGAGCCAGCCGAGGTGGACCTGGACTTCGAGGTCCGGGAGGCCGACTTGATGATAGGCGCCGTCGCAGTAGGCACAGTGCAGGTTGGCTTGCTGCAGGAAGCTGCGTGGGTCATCCGGAGGGAGGGCTTTCATGAGGGCTACTGCCTTCTCGTACTTGGCAACGTAGGCCGCATTGACGAGGTGGGCGGCTGGTCGAAGACGGAGGCGGCGTGGCCGTGGCGGCGGAACAAAGTCGATGACTGGGCAACGACTCAATGGTGGGCAGCAGTTGAAGGGGGCTCCGTCGATATGCACGTCGGAGGTAGTGCAGACGGAGAGGTTGGGAGCGAGAATGGGGGAGCTGAGGGCTGCTCTGGAGGCTGCGCCGTAAAGGCTGCCTAGGCCTACGAGGACGTCGCGCCTGTCGAGCGTCCCCGAGTTCGTATCGTGATCACGGGCATTGTGTTTGCATGAGAGTACAGAGATGTGACGAGAGGAGAGTTTCGTAAGGTTGCGAGAAGGAGATGAGAGCGATGTGCTCAGGAGGATTGAGTGGGAGAGGCCCGTCATGTGACCGCAGCTCCTGTTTCGGTTTCTCGACTAATTGAGCTGCGAAGTGGATTATAACATTTATACGACTCGAGGGACAGTTAAGTGAAATATAAGCATGGATATGAATGGATGACATTTTATCTCTTTGGTTGGAGGGAGGAGAAAAGGAGGTGTAAGAGGGATAAGCGGTAGTAATTTGTTATTATTCTCTCCGTAGGAGAGAAGGATAAAAATGAATAAGGGGTTATATTAGATAAGATTGTTAGATAAGTTATAGTTATTACATTTTTTGAGCGGAGGGGGCATGTGACGGAGGAACAGTAAAGAAAACCTTATTTCTCATTTTGACTGCTGGACCAATATGTTATCATCCATGGATGAATATCCCTCTTTATTCTTCAAACTAATAAGCCTTTATTTTAAAGCGGTGAATCCCAGCTCGGGATGTCACCCTCATGTTATTCAAAAAAAAAAACTAATAACCCTTAAGGGCAGTGTATCTATTGCTTTCTCATCTCAGATATCTAAAAAATGGATACTAAGATTATGCTGTTAGACTAGTCTTATATTAATAAGTTATCTCAAATATGCCAATAAATTATACGTTACTCATAAAATATTTAAGCATGCTTCTGGTAGAATTCTTGTTGTAATGTATGTTATTTTTATAATCAACACAAATATAAAAGTGATCTTGTGTGTGGGGGAAATTTCCAATGAGGTGAGACTTTCCTAGATGCATGGAAAGCCACACCAATTTAGGTATTTTTTCTATTTATTTTATATTTTCTAACTCTATAAATTTAATAATAAATATTAGCATAACAAGTATATCAAGAAAAAATTATGAAAATATTATTATATTGTAAAAAATGTTAGTTACAATATTGGTGCTATATTTACAAAACAGTATGATCATCATTATTTTTACAATATCCAGTTTATATTTTACAAAAGTGTTATACAATTTACAAATTTGGCAATGACTTTTTTAATTTCAGGAAAGACCCACCTCATTGGAAGGGCCTCATATATATATATATATATATATATATATATATATATATATATATATATATATAGAGAGAGAGAGAGAGAGAGAGAGAGATCTATCAGAGAAGAAAAAATGTTGTGGTTTCTCCTATTGTAACGCAGGGGAACCGTCGAATGTGAGATGGATGGCCCTGATAGGGGGCCGACTATCCCTAACCCCCTATCAGGGTCGTTCATCTCACATTCGACAATTCCCCTACGTTACAACAGGGGAGATCACAACAAACGATCCACGCCCGAGATCTATTAGCCTTTATACATCATTCTGCTCATAGTTGTATAAAGGCATCTATCCATTCAACCACTTACAAAAATCTGATTTAGGATTGCTTATGGTATCATTTTACTGTAGTAAGTGTTAGCTAACTACAATTAGTATAGTTTCCAATTAAGAGGGATATCAACAAGTTCATAGTTGTTAGATCAATCTATAGGTCATTGATATTTTTGATAGATAGATTACTTGGTGTATTCTTAAACTAGATGAAAGTATTTGATTGTTGTTGATGACATGGACAATGTTAGGATTGTCGATTTGGAGAGACTTAATAAAAAAGAAAGATATATTCTTGTGTTATGAATAAAGATTTCCTTTCACATAAAATGATGCAAGCGTTTCTTTTTAATTAAAATCCGGTCTTTAGTAAAATATCAACAAAATTTTCTGAATCAGTCTTATCATGTCAAAAAATATGTAATATTTTATATTTTGATCTTGGATAAGAATATTTTTTATCAAAATATTTTTAATCAATATTTTATCTTCTTTATAAATAAACATAATTTTCAAAATTATAAGAAATCTTTATCTACTATTTTAATCTTGCATAAGAAAAGTTTTTTTATACAAGAGTATATTTTTAATAAATATTCTTCTTCTTCATAACTTTTTAGTATTCTTGTAGTTAAAGAAATCTTGTTGTGTTGTTTTAAAATGTAAAAAATTATCGAGACCATGCATTTTGTGTATTGAGTTATTTAAAGCATACTCTCTTAGACTTTGAATCTTACTTATTGTTATTACCTAACTGATATTAATAAGTTTCTAGCAAGGGGAAGAAAATTTTTATGTGAAGTTGTTACATCAATCTCAATGTTGTTGATATTTTTTATAGATATTTGACTATTAGGTGAAAGCTAATAATAAGCAAAAGTATTTAGTGTTGTTTACGATGGGCACAATGATAGGAGTATAAATTTGAAGGGGCAATATATATATATATATATGTGTGTGTGTGTGTGTGTGTGTGTGTGTGTGTGTGTGTGTGTGTGTGTGTGTGTGTGTGTGTGTGTGTGTGTGTGTGTGTGTGTGTGTGTGTGTGTGTGTGTGTGTGTGTGTGTGTGTGTGTGTGTGTGTGTGTGTGTGTGTGTGTGTGTGTGTGTGTGTGTGTGTGTGTGTGTGTGTGTGTGTGTGTGTGTGTGTGTGTGTGTGTGTGTGTGTGTGTGTGTGTGTGTGTGTGTGTGTGTGTGTGTGTGTGTGTGTGTGTGTGTGTGTGTGTGTGTGTGTGTTCATATATTATGAATAACGCTTTTTTACTTTAAATAATGCATAGTTTTTTTTAATTAAAATCTTGGTAATTTCTCAAAATGCCAACAAAACGCTAAATCGTGTCTAAAAATATTATCACAAAGACATGCATAATAAGTTACCAAAATGTTTAATATCATAACATTTAATCTTAGATACAAATAGTTTTTCATAAAAAAATATATTTTTTAATCAACCTTTCTTCTTCTTTATAAGTTTTCATTGTTCTTGAACATAACAATAAATTTTATTGTAGTGATTTAAAAGATAGAAAATTATGACATCCAACATTTTTAAATATTGAGTAATTACTTCACTCTCCTAGATTCAAATCTTACTTGTCTACAATTGACTTGAATGTTCTTTGCAACTTTTTTCTCTATATAAGGCTAGAATGTTAGTTGAGATCTTCAACATGCTATCATTTTATTGCTTTCATTGTCACCTAACTACTATTAGTATGATTTCCACCAAAGGGTAAGAGATCATCATGTGAAGTTGTCACATCAATCTTATATGTTGATATTTTTGATAGATAGCTGACTATTAGGTGTATGCTAATACTAAGTGAAAGTATTTGACGTTGTTGATGATAAGGACGATGCTGACATTGTCAGTTTGAAGGGAATAAATAGATCTAACTAAGCCTTTCAGCTAGATGCCTTCCGTTGTAGCTTCTGTGAAAGCCATATGCTCTGCCTCTATAGTAGACACAGTAACTAGTGGTTGTAAATAAGCCTTCCAACTAATGATAGAACTCCCCAAAGTAAATAGGTAATCTATCATTGATCTCTCCCATCAAATATGCAACATAGTCTGAATCTGAATATCCCACAACTGAATACTCTAAATCACTTATGAGAATGAGGCCAAGGTTAGATGCTCCTCTCAAATAGCGAAAAATTTGCTTGACTGCCTATGGATCATTGGATTTAAATCTATGGTTATCCTTTGAACTACCATTACCATCCAAAACCACTCTCAAAACTGCATATACCTTTTAATTTATTGATATTTTATTATCAGCCCAAACCCCCTTCATTAAATCTCATAATCATAGAAATGCACAAAGCGATATCAACTATCCTCTTATGTAGTTAGGTCTTGTTCTTGTAACGACATTGTGGCATCGACACCACAGGAGGAAGGAGTCGTGCAGAGGAGGGAGGGCAGAGGAAGGGAGGCACAATCGTGAGGAGGGAGGAGGAGAGCACCACCAAGTTCTAGTATCCACCTTCATGGTGGTTCTTCACTGCCCAACGACACCACCTCATTGTAGGATGTCAGTGCCCCATCATCCTTTGCTTTGAGTGGCCAAGATTGAGACCCTTATATTCACTGCCCTCATTGCTCTGTAAGTCCCATGCGTGATCCACCACCACACAAAAGTGGAAACTACCATACATCGCCTCCGTGTTTGTTAGGGCAAAACTAAGTTCTTTTAAAGAGAGGAGATTCTTTATTTACTTTGTTTGTTTCTACATTTTATTTGTTTTCGTTTATGCATTTTATTTGTTTTCATTTATGCATTTTATTTGATTGTTTTACATAGTTGGCAACATTTTCCACATAATTGATATACACTTTACATCACTCTTGTATCAATTTAGAAACCTATATTATTTTTTTACATGTCATCCTTTCAAAAAAATTGAATGATAAATTACTAATTGACTTTTTATTTACTGACTACTATATACATCTTAAAAAAAGAGTATGGATTTTACTATGTGAATGAGAATATTACAAATCGGTTCTTTGTTATAAAACAAAATAAAGATATTACAAAGTAGTTTTTCATATTTACAAAATACGAACAAAATTTATACATAATTAATTAAGTTTTACAAATAAGCCTTTCATTCTGCTGAATTTCATTCCAACATTGAACATTAAAATGTGGTTCTTCACCATTTTCAAAAGTACTGTATAAATCTCCAACATTTTAATTTTAATATCAATTTTTGTTAAAATTCTTTCTGGTACATTAATCATGTTACAATCCAATGTTTATCTCTCTGTAAATTAATTTAATATTACATTTTTTCTTGTAAGATGAGTGTAATTAATTTAAACATACGAGCAAATCTCAAAAGCATTGGATCACATTGTAAAATTTTACTATCATTTTCCTTTGATCTGCTCACCTAGAAATCATGGAAATGTCAAATATGTTCAAACATTTATGTGAAAAGTTCCATGAAAACTAAATTAGAATCCCACATTTTTCCATATTTATCAATTAATATGTGTTAAAAGATACTAAACTTGTAACTATTTCCCTAAAATAAGGGAAATGACCTCACTCTCATCCCTTAAAAGTCAGATGACAGAGTCCTCTAAATTAGAAGCCAAATGCACTGAAAACCACCTGATAACATTTTGGTGGTGGATCACTTGATTTTTCAATGGGTTAATATTATTAATAGAGAATGTTATTATAACCAAAGAAAAACCAATTAAATCAAATAAATTATTTAATCCAACTAAAAGAAATAAAAGAGATGGATTTTGCTATTTTATTATTTACCAGGTATAGCTCTCAAGGTCGAATAGAAGGAGGCAACAGTTTTTTAAGCAAGGGTTAATTAAATCAAAGATAAGCAATGAAATAAAAGAGGAAATCTAAGCAAACTACTCTTGGATTTTTATGGATTTTTATCTTTTTAGTACTTTATGCGATTTTAAATTTTATATTTTTAAATATTTTTTTATTTTCAATTTTGTAGTGTTTTTTAAATATGTAAATTTTTTGTATTTTTTTAAATAAAGAAAGTAAAAGAAATTTAAAAGAAAGGAATAATTACACATTTTTTATTTTTCAAATATAGTGAAAATATTCAGAAAAATCAAATAAAAATATTTTTTTATATTTTTTTATTTTTCAATGATTTTTATTTCTTTTAGAATTTTTAAAACAATTAAAAATATGAAACAAACAAAATAGAAAATGTGAACACCTTTTTTGAATTTTTAAAATACAAAATAAACTAAAAATACTTAAAACTAATTTTCACAAAATTTTTATTTAGCTTCAAATCAAGTCAGAAAACATTTTTTGATTTTTTATTGATTTTATATATTTTTAGTGTTTTCTATATTATGCAATTTTTTGGTTTGTATAAAAGATTTTCAAACAAAATTTATATAAGAGTTAAAACAAGTCAAAATACACCTATAGTATTTTTTGGAATTTATAGAGATTTATTCAAATTTTTATAATTTTATAAAGAAAATAGTATGTTTTTAAAATGTTTATGAATTATTAAAAATAATAAATGAAAATATTTTGTAAAAAATAGCGAAATTAAAATAACACAACAGAAGTTTATCCCAATTTTTATGGAATTTTTTGAGCACCTATGATATTTGTTTCATGCAAAATAGCACAACAAATTAAATATGGTAAAGGAGTACCTGGATGCAATTATTTTACGTTTAGAGACTAAGGAACGGCACAATTATAAACTACAAGGTTGAAAGAGCAAAAATCAGAAACAAAATGTGTTATGCATTGATGAGCGTTTCGACCAATTAGGGTTAAGTATCAAGTAATATCAACGTCATTGCGACCCCAATTAATTGAACGTGCTCAACTAAGAAGAAGAAATAAACCACTCAGAGAAAAGCAGATAATCAAGAATGTGTAAGAGGTTCGCTATTTTATTTACTTGGTATAGCAACCAGGGTCGAACACATGGAGCACAAAAAGTCTACGAAGTAGTTAAATCTCAGAAATAAAATAAACTTTTTTGGGGTTTTTATTTTGCAAACTTTTTAATTTTTTTAATAAGGAAACAAAATCAACAACCAATAAAATAAGGCAACACACAAGTCTTTTTGGATTTTTTAAGGCTAAAAATACTTATAAAAGTAAGATAAAAATATTTTTTTGGTTTTATATGTTTTTAATGTTTTTGATAATTTTGTGAAATTTTTCTAGTGTTTTTTTGGTTTTATAAAAAACAAATAAAGCACAAAAATGCAAACAGTGCACAACCAGGACTAAATTGCAAGTTAAAAATATCTAAAATGCCTAAAGTCCTAGAGAGTAATTTTATGATAAAATACAAATTAAAAACTACAAACATGAACTAAAAATGGAATTTTTGAATTTTTTTGTGATTTTATATGAATTTTATAAGGTTTTAGGTGTTTTGTAATTTTTAGGATTTTGTAGGGAATTTTCAAAAAAAATTAATACTGTCAATAAAAAACAAAAAAAGACATTAACATGAACTTTTTTGGAATTTTTAAAACATTTTTCGAAATTTTGTAAATTTTCTAAGGCAAATAGGGATATTTTTTTGGGTTTTTATTTTTCAAAAATATTAAATGCTAATAAATTTTTCCAAGAAAATCACAATAAATATTACACACCAACATGAATTAATGGTAATTTTGAGGTGATTTTTATAATTAATTAGCTATTTAATAAGTCTGAAATACAAGTAAATACGCATAGTTTACAGGGACCAATCTACAAATAAAATAAGTTTGCGGACCAAAGAATAATACCTTCTAAAAGCTCAGGGCTATATTTGTAAAAAGTCCAATTACGCACATGCATCACACGTGATCCAGACTCACAGGGATATAGTTGCAAATACTAAAAACATGACATTTGATTCATAACAGTAGAAAAGCATAGGGCATAAAGTGCAAATAACCAAAAAGTCCATGGGACTACACGTGCTACAACTGAGAGGGACTAAAATGCAAATAGCAAAAAATGCAAGGTCTGAACTGCAAAATGTCCAAAGTAAAATAAACTGTGATAAATATTTACAAGACTAGAAGAAGAATGCAAAACAAAGAGGGGCCTAAGTGAAACTTACCCCTTATTAAGGCGCTATCCAACGATCGAGGGTGCTCCACTTATGGATCGGCGGTCGGGATCTGGAGATGCCCCTTCGATGATGGACAGCTCTGACATGATCTTCAGATGGATCCAATGGTCCGGGCTCCTTGAGGCTGAGCGGTGGAGATTAGAACTGGCAGGAGTCTGGATCCAATGATCGGGAGGACGTCTGCAAGAACCGACGAAGAACTCGCCTCCTGCGAGTTTTAATTGGCAAATATGCGTGACAGAGGCATCTCCCAAAGTTGCTCGAATGGGTGAATTATAGCTGGGGTTCGTTCGCAGCTGTAAAGATGCCCAGAAAGGGGCCAAGACCACTGAGAAGGTCCTGGAAATATGTAGCAACCTAGAGCGTTCGGACAGGGGTGCAGGCACAAGATATCCTCCTGGCAGGAGGTCTTTGGGCACTAGACCTGCAAGTCTACACGCTTGCTCAGAGATAGAACTTCGACGAAATGTTAGGGTGTGAACTCCATTGAAAACAGGGGAAGTGAATGGGTCAGATCTTCGACAGGCGAGGGATTCAACCGGAGGTTTGACTCCAACCCAATGGTCGAAGTCGAGGGACAGGTGCAGAGCTTGACGGAGAAGCAGGCATGAGTCGCGTGGGGTGTGCGAGTATCGGAGCGGATTGGCGGAAAAGGTATCAGGTGAATGTCGAGGCGATATGAGGATCTGGATTGATAAAGAAAATGCATAAGAAATGAAGCTATGTGAACTACCTGTACGTGGATGTTGTCGCCTAGGCTGGTGGATGAATTCCACAGCAGGGATGGCCTCGATGGACGTCACGTCCAGAGGCTGGAAGCTCCTCACGGCGGAGCTATATGGAGACGTCGTCGGACCTGGGGTGCTATGCTCCAAACGCTACCCTCACCCTCTCCCTCTCTTGACTATCACTCTGAAAAGGGAAGGTTGGCTTAACCAAAGTGGTGGAGCAGTCGAAGGTCCATGAAAAGGAGGAGTGTGGTGTGCGGGTTATATAGGTGTCCCAGGTTCAAGAAGAAATGAGAGGAAGCTCGCGAACTGAGGCATGGATATGGAGGATGGAGACCTTGCGTGATTAGGGATCCACGCCCTATAATCAGGGCTTTTAATCGAAGGGGAAGGTACTAGGATCATGTCGGGAAAAATAGGAAAAGATCGAAGCAAACCCGATCCGAGAAAGAGAGGTAAGAGGGGGACCGGTTGACCTCGGTCAACAGAGCTGAGGTGGACCAATCAGAAGCGAGTGAGTATGCGGACAAAATAGACTAGAAGATAAAATAGGGAGATAAATAGAGATAATTGAATCAAAATAATAAATGAATTTAAATTAAAATGTACATATAATAAAAAAAGTTTATGATTTTTTAAAGTACTTTTCTATGATTTTTAGTTATTTTTATTGAAAATAAAATAATCTGTATATAGTATATTGTTATATATACATGTATATTATACCTATGTATTATATACAAGTATTTTAAATTTATTATTTTTACATAAATACCCTTATTTTATATTTTATTTACTTACAACATAGTTTTAAGTGTATAAAATAGTTTTTATTTGATTTTTACAAAATATTTAAGGGTACATAATAATTAGTGAATGTAATATATACATGTGCATTTTGTACAAGTAAATGAAGATTTTATTTTTATTTTTATTTAATTTTTATGATTTTTATTTTATTTTTATCTCTTTTCTAGGATCATATACAAGGGTGTAAAAAGAATAATTTTATTTTATTTGTCAAAAATAAATATATAAATAATATGCACAAGTATAGGTCATATATACAACACATAGTTGACCCTATCTCTCTCTACATGTTATATTTTGCGATCAGTCAAGGCTTGACCTTCTCTTGGGATTTGGGTCAGTCTGCATTTATTCTAAATATATCATTCTTTTTTTTCTTTTCCTTTTTTTTATTTAGCCAAAAACATGCTAATTATGCAATATTAACTGAGGCATGCAAGTTGCTAAGTTATTATATTTATAGGTATTTACATGATGTTTTGCAAAGAAAAAGAGCTAAAATAAAAGAATAAAGAGTGAGAATCATATATTCATCATGCACATGATTCCAAAAGTACATGGGTACAATTGTAATTTATTCAAAATATTTTAATTTTATTAACATAAAAAAGTACAGGACATATAATGCAAAATGTCCACAAACCATGTGGAATGCCACGTGAGTTTAAAAGACAAGGATTAAAAAGTTATTAAACAAACTATAGGGACAGAAAAAAAGTTTGAACAGTTACTTACAATTTATGCATGAAAACGAAATAAAGGGAAATGCAGGGGGCAAAGCACAAATTACCCAAGACACTCATGTGGATCACGTGCAGATGCATGAGTGACATGGACGACTAAGATGCTCACCTCTAGATCTAATCCAATGGATGAGATTTGGGTACCAATGCACGACTCAGATCATATCTGGAGTGTATGCCTCTTCATGAAAGCCTCTGGATGAACTGACAATGAAGGTGCCTCCATATGAGATACTCTCGAGCAATTTTCCCTTGTCTGTGCTTGGATCAAGACTCTGGTAATGACTATGGGTTTCTGAGATGATTCTGCGTCGAATGCCCTCAGTGATCAACTGCTTCGGATCTCATCGAGGGGAGATCTGAAGGTCCACCTCACCTCGCTACGCCTAAAAGAGAAATCGAGATCCATGTGGGTGGATCCAGCAACTTGCAAGGTTATTATCGATGATCAAAGCTTAAACAGCCTCGGTCGATGGTCATCATCACAAAAACTAAGGGAGAATGGGGATCTCCAGGTGAAGGTAACAGATTGGAGATCGAGCTTCAGATCTATCAAATATGAAGATGAGAAAAAGACTTTGAGATGGAATGGAGAAGGTGAGATGGTTTTGGATGGATTTGTGAACTAATCGGGAGTGGACTTGGTGGAATCTAGCTCCCATCGAGATGATCGAAGTAGAAACTCGGATTTTCTACAATGGATCTGAAATCAAAGAAATAGCAAAAGACTAGATTATCAATAATTACCTGATGGACGTGGGATGATCAATAATGAACGTGGATGGAGTCAGGATTGTAATTGCCTCAAGACAATTGTGAGAGGCGGTCGAGGCTGATCGTGGTGGCAGAGGTCCGACCACGTGCGGACTCGCCAAAATGGGCAACAAATTCCTCCTCTGATGATGGCTTTGGGACCCTATCACGATCCTGAATCTACAATGGGTGGAATAGGCGTTGAAGATTGATCCAGATGAGAGGGAGACCTGGAAAAGGAATATATAGGCGGACTGGAGGGTCTGGAATGATCGGTGATGAGCGTGCAAACCGAGGAGCAAATGGATCAAGATCCACTCCAGCGTAGATCCTTGATCCATTTGCTACAATCGAACGTCGGAATTGGGACTATCAGAGGGTGGATCGAATCTGGAAAATCCGGTGAAGGTCGGGTTGATGTGAGGGGAAACGGGCCATGAGGAAGGGAGGGTCAGTTGATTGAGGTCAACAACGCTGAGGTAGACGAATGAGAACACACGGGGGTTAAGATAAGATAGAGAAAATGACAAAATAACAGGATAAATTAATAATGAATAAAATAAATTAGGATGTCAATAATTTAACAAATTATTTTATGGTAATTTTAATAAATTTAATAGGGTAAAATAAATAAAAACCTTTATTCATAGGTATAAAATACCTATATATAGAACAATGTAATTTTTAATAATTTATTTTACAAATATTTACATAATTTAATAATTTATTTATTTACAAAATAAATTAAAGATTTTAAATATATTTTAGTTTTATTTTTAAAAGTTAATTTAATAGATTAAATAAATTGAAGTATATACAAGATATGTATATTATACATATATAATAAATACATTATTTTATTATTTATTATTTTTTACTTTGTAATTTTTATTTACATTTTATATAATTAAATTAAATGTGTACAAAATATTTAGAAAATATAATATGTGCATGTATATACAAGAAAGTATATATATATACAATATATACATATACAAAATATACATACATACATACATACAAGTACATCAATAGGGTCTCAAAACTTACTTTTTACATATTAACTCCGATTTTGTAAACCACTCTTATTTGATAGATAATTTTACAAAAAGAACTTTAAAAGTGAGTACACCCAAATCGGAGTTCACATGATCGAGTTATGAGGTTTGGAAGTTAGGCTTTATGGGTTCTAAATTTTGGGATTTATTAGTATTTATTAACAATTATTTTAAGTTATATTTTTATATTTTTAGTACTTTTTATGAAAAATATAGAAAAAGAATTAAGTTAATTGGAGTTACAAATAAATAAAGAAAAACAAGTTTTATATAAAAGAAAGTACACATTGACAAAGGGTCTAAGCCAAAACACACACTATTTATTCCATGATTTTTTGGTACTTTTAATAAATAGTATTAGCCAAAAACGAAGCTTAAAAGTGAGTTTGGTCAATTTGAAGATTTCTATAAATATTTATTAACCTGGGAAGTTGGATTCATGGTTTTTAGGTTCATTATTATTCTTTATTTATTGATTAAATATTTTTTCTAATATTTGTATAAATTAGTATACATCATTGCAAATAGTTTTTAAGAAGAAAATATTTTTATTTGATGTTCTTTTATTGATAAATAAAATAGGTGAAAATATGTACAAGGTGAAAAATAATGAATATGTATAAGTGAGAATTGGTTTTCTGAGATTATTATAAGTTATAGACCCTATCTTCCCCTACTTTATTATTTGTCGATCAAGTCAAGTCTTGACCTTCTCTCAGGGTTTGGATCAGCCTGTATTTATTCCATAATACATCATTCTTTATTTCTTTTCCTTGTCTTCTGTATTCTTTTATTTTGATGTAAAAGAGTGATAAATAAACATTATTAAAAATTAACGAAGAGTGATAAATAATGATAATTAATATATACATGTGTTTTACTAAGGATTTTAGCTAAAATAATATAATAAAGATGTTGAATCATTGATTCATCATTCCCCTATATTTAATCTTTGCTAATCCCTTAGTAAAAACTTATTCGAAGAAGAAGTGAAAAAGAAAAATAATAAAAGAAAAAGGAAAGAACTTAGAACAAATTTGATTTTTAAATTTACCTTAAAAAAGTCAAAGTATGGAGCTCGATTAAACATTTGGATTATTAGTTTGGAGGGACCTTATTGGGAATATGAGTTAAAACCTAATAGCATTCAGGTTCCACAATTCTATGATCAGGCAACAGTCAGGTCAGAACAAGTCTACATACGCAAACTCTTATGACTATGAATATTTACTTGTACGACATAAGTGAAATATAGCTCCCCACCTCAGAAATGGAAAAGAAACAACCTCCTCTAACTGGTAACCCTAATTCCTCGGTCTAGCTACTCTTTCCTCAAGGAGTAAGGTATTCCCTTCTAAGTTCAAGTGCAACCAGCTCAAGAAGAGGGGGTAGAGAAGAGAATTGATTGTGACCAGTGTAGTCACATATCCTTGGAGCTTGACCAGTATAGAAAAGTCTCCAAATGCAGGCTTCCATGGTATGAAACTTTGAAACATATGCCTTGCTTATTCATATTTTTCTTCGATGGGAGTTTTTATTTATTTACTTTTTTGCCCATCTAACTTTTGTTGGAGATTTTCAATTTTTTAAAACATATATAGAAATGTACAACATGTTCATAAGGAGTTTTTCTTCTTGAGAAAGTAGAGTATCCCTCTTTTGAATATTTATTGCAACCCACAATATCATGTCTTTAGACGTCCCTGCCAGTAGACCAAGTTGGAGTGCACTACCCTCCCTAGAGGAGGACGGATGTTTCCACCCACGTGTTACTCCAAACTAAAGGATTCTTCCCCCTCACCACCTCATCCATGTTGAGCTACGTGAAGAGTGCTTGTCCAAGTTAAGACACTATCTAAAAGGGTCATGCATGTGTTGTGAATATTCTACTTGAACCAATCAATGTGACAAGTAAACATAGTCTTGTGGACTGAAAGAATTAAGTCGCTATGACCTGAAAAGTCTCAACTCCAGTTTCTATAAGGTTCATCTGAAATTAAGTGGATTAAGGCCTTAACCAAGCTCCATTCTTTGATTTTATTCCAGACTAGTTTAATAATCAATACCGTTATGAGAAATGCAAATGCACATGCAAGAAAGTATATATAAAAAAAAACCTTTTTTTCAAAGAAAATAAAAGAAATGAAAAAAAGAAACTTTTTAAATGGTTTTTAGAGAGCTTTTGCAATTTTTTATTGATGCTATCTTTTTCAAATTTTATGGTATTTTAATAGAGAATTATACATATTTACAAGAATTTATAAGGATTTTATACACATTTTACATAGAATTTTAGACAAACTATATACCATATTATACACATTTTTATACAAGATTTTACAAATAGAATTTTTACAAGTTTTTTATACAAACTTTATAACAGATTTTAGCTATAAAAGAATTTTATGTACACATTTTAATTAGATGATTTTATACAATAATTTTATTTACAACAAAAGTTTATTTACAAATAATTACAAATAATTACAGCTTTTATTCACGCATGGATTTTACAAGTTTACAAAAATAATTTTTATACCTAAAATTTGTATCCCACATGATAAAATATTTTACAAAGATTTTACAAACCATTTTACAAAGATTACAGAAATTTTACAAAACATTTTACAAATAATTTAAAAAAGAACCTTATAAACGATTTTACAAAACTTTTTCAAATCATTTTGCAAAATACTTTACAAAATTAATTTTACAAACTTTTTACAAATCAAGTTATAAATATTTTTACAAACAAGTTTTTGCAAACATTTTATTTTCAAACATTTTATAAACATTTGTATAATACACATAATTTTGATACAAAAAATTTACACACATTTTACAACCAAAACAAGTTTACAATAAAATGTATACAAATCAATTTACAAAGGCTTTTACAAAAGATTTTTACAAATAATTTTCCAAACATTTACAAAAAACTTTACAAAATTACAAAGTATTTTACAAATTTTTTTCAAAAGAGTTCACAAATGATTTTTACAAATATTTTACAAATCAATTTTCAAAATATTTTTATTTCCATTTTTATAAATAATAGCCATATTATTAAACAAAATTACGAGTTATGGCTAAAGTACATATACAATATATACAACACCCCTTATACTTAGCTCGAACTATGTCCACATAGTGACCAAGAAGCGACAAAGGAAGACATAACTCATGCTAAGTATAGAAAAGTGAAAAGAATCCTATGCTACAATGACTCAAAGAATGAAATAATAAATGAATAGAAGATGGTGATCCACCTATAATTAGGATCAAATAATCCTAAGTTTAGAAGACCGTGCAAACGGGGAAAATCGAGGAAGAGAATGTACACAAAATCAACGACTCGATCTGTCCACCCTATACTTAAGGTAAAGTCTCCTTAAGCAAAGAAAATAATGTCAACAATTGAGAGATAAGTAAGGGAATAATTAAAGAAGAGAAAAACAGATATTACCTCACCTATACTTAGGGTCGGATGTCCATAAGTATAAGCAACAAAACATAGGTAATAGAACAAACAGAAATATGAACAACAAGGGTTTAACACACCCTATACTTAGGATAAAGTGCATCCTAAGTACATCAAAAATCCTAAGTGAGACCTAGGATGTAAAATTTAAAATGAAGAAAGAAAGAAAGAAAAGAAAACATGGAATGCAAAGAGGCAGACATAAGAGTAAATCAGGCATGAGATGAAAAATATGAAAATCAAAGGGCACATCTCATACAAAATAGATAGGGACAACATCAATGGTCAATGGGTCATGGTCAAGAAACAACTTCAGGCGCTGACTGTTGACCCGAAAGGTGGACTCGAAAGACAACTCAGATATATCAATTCTACAATTATCGTGCACCTTTTTGACTATATATGGTTCTTTCTACTTCCTCTGTAACTTCCCTGGAAATAATCTTAGTCTCGCATAGAATATTCATACTCTTTGATTTGACTCAAACTGCTTATGGCTGGTATGTAAATCATGACATTCTATAACTCTGTCCTTATAATGTAGACTACTTAAAAAGGTTCCTCCATGGCTGCTAACTCTGCTTTCCTCTACTCTGCTACACTCTCTGGATCCAAGAATATCTCTGATATTGTCCAAAGTGACCAATGCTTGATCTCAAAAGGTAAGTGGCATGGCTTCCCATAAACGAGTCGAAATGGAGATGTACCAAAAGGAGTCTTGAAGGAAGTCCTATAGGCCCACAAGATCGAGTCCAAAAGTTTTGATCAATCCTTTCTATTTGGGAGGACAACCTTCTGCGATATTGTCTTGATCTATCGGTTCGAATCTTCAGCAAGACAATTCGTTTGTAGATGATATGGCATAGCCACTCAATGATAGATGTTGAACTCTTTAGCAAGGGCCCTTACCTTATCGTTGATGAAATGAGTACCCTCGTCAAAAATCAGAACTTTAGGCACCAAACTGCAAAATGATATTCTTCCTCAAAAATATGCAAATTGTCTTCACATCAGTGGCTCGTGCGGGGATGGCCTCAACCCAAACGACTTACATAATCTACAACCAACATAATATACTCAAATCCCTGTCTATTTGGGAATGGGCCCATATAATCGATGCCCCATATGTCAAAAACCTCATAGAAGTGAATGGACTGCATTGACATCATATCTCTATGTCCACGAGTACCCATCCTCTAATAGTCAGTATACCTCTTCATGAATGCATCTGCATCCTTGAAGAGTGTAGGCCACCAAAGGCCTAATTGGAGTATGTTCTACGTTGGTCTTCTCCAGAATGATGTCCTCCTGCCTAAAGCTTGTATCGATGCTAGATACTATCTCCCCCTTCATGGTAAAGGGTGGGATCCTCCCAATGGTACGACTTGGCCTTTGCGAGGAAAGTCTCAAGTCGTTTCCTGGTCCAACCTTGTGGATCTCTCTTGGAAACAAGATAGCTCACAATGTCGGCATACCACGGGAGCGAGGTGATAACAAGAATTGCCTCGTCTGAAAATATCTCTGTGACAGGTGTGGTAGTCTCAGAATCCTCAAGCAATTGTAACCAGGAGAGGTGATTTGCCACCACATTCTTGACTCCAGGTTTATCCTTAATCCCAATACCAAACTCTTGGAGTAGAAGGATCCATCTAGTAAGACGTGCATTGGCATACTTCTTGTTCATTATGCATCAGATGGCAGTGTGATATATGTAGATAATCACTCTAGATCTAATAATGTAAGATCAAAACTTATCCAAAGCAAAGAATACGACTAGCATCTCTTTTTCCGTAACAATGTAGTTCCACTGGGAGACATCCAAATTCCTACTAGAATATTGAATAGAAAAAGGCAAACCATCCCTCATCTATCCTAAAACAGCCCCTACGGTAAAATCAGAGGCGTCCATCATGATCTCGAATGGGATAGACCAATCAGATGTTTGAAGGACAGGAGCCTGGACAACCAAGTTCTTGAGAGTCTCAAATGACAAAAAACATTTATCATCTACAAGGAACTCGGTGTCTTTTGTGAGAGGATCAGTAAGCAGTCAGGCAATTCGATTAAAGTCTTGAATGAACCATAGCTAGAAACCGACACACCCTAGAAAAGACCGCAACTACTTCAGATTGGACGATGGATTGAGCTTTTTGATGATGTCCACCTTGGCTGGATCAACCTCCATGCCACTGTTGGAAATGATATGATCAAGCACCATCTCCTGAGTCATCATGAAATAACTCTTCTCTCAAGATAAGACATGATTGACTTCCACGCAACACTGAAGCACGCAGTCTAGGCTACAAAGGAAAGCATCAAAATCATCACCATAGACGGAGAAGTCATCCATGAAGACCTCCAAAAATTCACCCACCATGTCCACAAAAATTAAAAGCATGCACCTTTCGAATGTAGCTGGGGCATTACATAAACCAATGGGCATCCGTAAAAAAGCATACATTCTGAACGGACAGGTGAATGTCATGTCATCTTGATTTGTGGGTGCAATGACCACCTGATTATATCCCAAGTACCCATCAAGAAAGCAATAGTGACTCTTCCCAGCTAATCTCTCAATAATTTGATCAATGAATGGCAGTGGGAAGTGATCCTTCTTGGTCACCTGATTCAGTCTTCTGTAGTCCACACAGACTCGCTAAGAAGTTGGTACTCATGTAGCAATCTTCTCTATGCTCTCATTGATAGTTGTAATGATACCCGTTTTCTTGGATATCAGATGAAACAAACTTATCCATTTAGAGTTAGAGATGGGATTGATCAAATCAGTGCTCCACCGCTTGGAATTTCCTTCATAACCACCTCTTGAAGATTCAGATTCAACCTGCACTGAAGCTCACGAGATGGTTTGGTATCATCCTCTAAAAAGATGTGGTGGGAGCACAGGGTGAACTAATCCCATGGAGATTTGCTACTGACCATCCGATCAACTTGTGATTTCTTTCAAGAAACTCCATCAAGTGATATTCTTAGTCATCGGTCAAATCAGAAGAGATTATGACTAGAAACATTTTGGGCTCACCTGCAGGGAATCGGTAGGTCATGCTTTGTGGTAACGGCTTCAACTCTTGAAGGTGGGAGTGGGTAAACATGGATTCCTAATTGTCTGAGTGAATGCGACCAGATTTGAATGTGAGAACTCTCTCTACTCCTCTGAAACTGATGGAGACTACCCAACTAATGACTGACAAGACAAGACTGAGCTGGCTCGGTCCCCATATTGGTTGTCGGGTCTTCAGAAATTAAACATGGAATATACTCATGAAACTGATGCCAATCAATATCCATGTCTGAATCTAAGGGATCTGAATCTGAATGACAAGAAATAAAATCAACCTTGCTACCAGACTCTGCATCTCCAGCCTCAAAAATATCCTTCTCCACAAGTGTGCTCTCCAAACTCTCATCATCTGGCAACTGTGAATCTGAGGACTCTAAAGGCATGACAGGAGCTCATGAAATCAGATCTGCCAAAACTGCCACATCATCTGTAATCACAAAATCACACTCATGATGGATGTCTCGCTCTGCATATGATGTCTACTTCGATCCCTGCTTCGAGCTCGCTAAATCTCTAGAAATCAGATCCTTTATCATATCTATTTGTATAGTCTCACCCTTAACACGAAATTACATCTTCCTGCTACCATGATCAGACATTGCCTTTGCTGTCGCCAGAAAATGTCAACTTAATACGATCAGGGTATCAATCACACATTTAGGGATCTCCATGTCCAACACAACAAAGTTCACAAGGAATTGCAATCTTTGAATGGTAACGACAACATCCTTGAGCAACCTTTTAAGCCTCTTGAGCAATCTATCTGTAAACTGAAGTACTGTCATGCTCAGTCATAGAGGGACAAACTCGAAATGGTCAAGTAAGGCTGTCGGAAGAAGGTTGATCAAAGAACCGATGTCTAATAGAGTACGATCAAACTGTTGCTCCTGAATCTAACATATGACATACAGAGCTCTTGAATCTGTCCTCGTAGCTGGTAGATGGTTTTGAATAGCATACCAAGTGTCACGGGTGAGCACATGGATCTCAGAATAATGGTTCTGAGTCTTCTTCCTACGGACCGTGGTCTTCTCTCTAAGGCTCTTTTGGAAGAGAGGGATGTGCTCCAAGGCCTCTGAAAGGGTCAGCTGTATCTAAAATATACCAATCATCTGCTCGTTGAACTCTAAAAGATGCTTCTTTTTGGGATTTTCTTTTTTATTTCTTTTCCCTGAGTAGAGTGCTTGAGGGAAAGGCACAAATGGACCCTTCTCGGAAGTACGAGGGTCTGATCTAAGAACAGCTCTCATCACTTGTGAATGACTAGCACCAATCAAATCATCATCATCAACATAAGATGAACTAATTGAAGAAGAAGAAACCTTTCTTTTATTTTTCTTTTTAGATTTTTTGTTTTCTACATTTTTTTATATTTTTCTATCAACGTCACTGAATATATGGAATGGAAGATTGCCCGGTATATATGTATAATCAAACCTTGTAACTTCAACACCACCATCAACAGTGTGTGTAGCGGTATCAGCACAAATCTCTAGCTCAACAAGTATTGTGGCATCAACACCACCTTATGCAACTGGGGGAATGACGGCCTCAATACCGCCCTCTTGATCATCAGGATGGGTGGCATTAGCATCACCATCAACATCTGGTATACTGGCCCTAGTACCGCTTTCTCGCTCATCTGGCTTACCTGAATCTGCATGTGCATCGTATCCTTTCCTAGATGAGGCACCGCCAACTGGAATTCTACCGCTCCTAAGTTTCACAAAATAAGAAACAATTAACAAAGGAATATCATCATGTACCTTTCTCAGAATGGTTGACTCTATTGACTGTACTTGCTCGAACTTCCTCTTCGGGATGTTCGGTTTCGGCTCAAACTGAGTAGGGATGGCAGCCTTGCCCTTGATGATCTCCATCATCTCATGTCTAAACTCATCCATCTCTCACCTAAATGTTGTATGCTACTCAAAAATCAAACGGGCGAGATCCTCTAACAATGGGTTCTCATAAGAAGAAGTATGAGACCTGAATGAGTTGCCTCTATGGAAGTGAGGCTTTTGGGAATAATGTTGCTGAGATTTAGGTTGCTGCTATATTTAAGAATGCTGGGATGTGCACTTTGCCTCCAGTAAGAACTCTGGTAAGGTGGACAAGGACCAAGCTGAGTCTGCTCTCTACTCTACTTTGAAGATGCCCGAGGTTGCTACTGGTAATGAGCACCTCCTATAGACCAACAGAAATCGGGGTGGTCACGATGAATCCCTGACTGCTATGGGTACTGGTAGAACAAATCACGTTGATCTTAATCAATGTCTCTAGCTGCTCTGGACTGTATGGTGGTAAAGTAGAAATAGACTGATCGCTCTGGTAGACCACCATCTTAGTATCAGAAGATGGTGGATGTTGCTACTGAGTATAAGAATGAGGAGTATGATGTACTGGCTCAGGATACGGCTCCCTGAATCAGCTTGTGACTGTGAAGAAGGTGTGGAAGACATCTGTACCTTCGAAAGGTACATGATAAGAGATTTTAGGTCACTCCAACACTGAGTCAACTTGTCTATCTTATGGAGCTTATCTAGACCCTAGCACTTCTTCTATATGACCTCCATGCGGTCTAACTTCTAGTAAATAATCCTCAAATCAGTAGATGAGGAATCTATCTGTGATGTTGCTGAAGAAGATCCAGCCTCAATGTGTGCCACTCTCGAATGTTGTAAATGATGAGGAGGCTTTCCATGAGTATAGAACTGAGTTTGGGTCATCATAATGTAGTTCTCTTCCATCTCCTCGTAAATGGCCTAGACTTGATCCTCTTGCTTGGAAAAGTAGGAACTTCCACAAGAAGCGTTAATGGGCCCTTGCAACTCAAGTGTCAACCCACAAAATAAACTCTGGACAATATTAGGCTTCTTGATGTCATGGTGTGGACACCTGTCAATGAGTTTTTAAATCAATCCCATGCTTCATGAAACTCCACGTTGGTTAGTATGGTAAAGTTTCTAATCATGGCTCGAGTTGCATTGGCCGGACCGAGTGGATAATACTTGTTCAAGTACTCGATCGTCAACTTCTCCCAAGTCGTGACAGTTCTCCCAAGATGTTTTAGCCAGTAGGCTGCTCTATCAACCTATGAGAATGGGAACGCTGTCATCTTGATAGTATCCTCGTCCACAAATCTATCATGTATAGTTTCATATATGCTCAAAATATTAGAGGTGTAAATGGGGCTCCTCATTGGCATGCCCGTGGAACTTGGACAAAAGTTGAATGTTCTAGAGACGAAGCTCAAAGTCACCAAGAATAGCATGCAAACAAATCCACCAATGTGTAGTAGTTGCACTAGGGTAGTACAACTCCTTTATGGTACGAGAAGGTCTAGGTGGAATCCCAGCTTCTCCATCCCGTGGAATATCAGCTCCATGACCCTGAGGTCTCTCTCTCTCTATCAGCTTCATTCTCATTAGGAATATCCTCAACTCTCTCATTATCTTGCCTCTACCTCAATTGGACAAGCTCTGCTCTAATCTCAGTCATCTCCCTCTGTTGGTCCCTAATCTGATTCTGCAAGGACTCGAGGGATGCAAGTAAGCCGCTATTGATTGCTGCCTAGTCGATCACTACAAAAGTGGTCTGCGATTGTTGGGGTGCTTTCCCATCCATAGTATTTACCTCTAGAAATGAGAAATAATCTATATCAGGCTCTGACATATCAATGTAGAGCTTTTGAAACTGTTTTGTAAAAGACTGTGATGATGAAGAAGAATACTGGTCAAGTGGAAAAAGAATAGATAAAAACTATGGTTCAAAGAGATGGTTTAAGCTCTCTTGAACCGACCTAGATGAATGGAGAGCATCACTGTATAGCGGTGTCATAAGAGTCAGCCTAAGAGATCTCCCTTCCCATCATCGTGATCGTAGCTGAGTAAAAGAAGAGAATCTGAAAGCATAGATGAAAAATAGATGAGATCCGCATTGCTCAAACCAAACAAACACAATACAACCCCTGATTCACCAAATCAACGAAATGATGACCATAAAAGTTCAGTTGTTATGTGTTCAATTTTAGAGTTAAGTGATAATGTTATGACTTAATCATACTTACGGGTGAAGTCACCTAGGGTAGAACCTGACTATGCCGACGGAACACACCAAACATAGACTTGACTACTTCTACTAAGGGTCGAAAGCAAGTACGTGCATATCAACTGTACACCAATGAGTAATGTATAAGAGCATAGGGCACAAGTCCAGGGATTTTGGCTCTAGTCCTTGGCGACTACGTCTTCACCCACTCTGTCTGGAGAGCACATGCAAACAATGAGGAGGTTACTCTCCCCAAAAAAATGAATGATGTGTTAATTACGTTTCTTTTATCGTTGAGTTTTCTTTAGCAGCCCCGAATTTATTTTGTTGTCACTTTTTTGGGTATTTTCAAATAAAACCTAATAATTTTTCCAATTTCTTTATTTCTTAAGTGATAGAAATCGAGGGAGGAAGTCGAAAAAGTCGATGCAATGGAAATCAATGATGCATACACGAGTAAAGAGATGCATACCTTGCTCCATCCGTCTACATGAAAAATGATCCTCGCATAGAATAACGATAAGAAAATAAACTACCTAAGTGATGTAAGAGAAACATCCTAAGCAATCACTTCTATTAGTGAGCAAGAACAAGTTTATTTGACTAGTCCAGTCCTATGTTCTAATCTATAGGAACAAATATTCTTATTAAGGGATGTGGAAACAATCAGTTATCTTGCTCAACTGAGATAATAAAACCTACTTCAAGGGGCTCAAGCATAAAAATCTGCGAGAAAATAAATTAAAATAAAGGTGGTGAAAACAAAAATCAGTGAGTTCCCCCAAGTGCTCCGACACTTGGTGAAATAGAATCCCGCAATCCAAAGGGTATATAATGGCCTAGAAAATAGAAAAAAGTCAAATGCCACGAATTATTATAAATTTATACACAAATGGAATGAAAATAAAATGTTAAAAATAAAAATACTCTAAGGATCCTCCAAATGTCATGCTTCTTCTCTTCTTCGCTCTCCTGCTGCTCAATAAAGAAATGAGCTGCCTCCGCTTCGCTCAGGTGCGTTGGTGCTCCTAAGAATGTTGCCCTCGCTCGTCGGGCCCTCGCTAGAAAGAGAGAAACAAGAGATATATTAGATAACCCGTTATGAAAAATATGAGAAAATAAAAAAAGAAAATAAAGGAGAAAATCAATCAAGCAAACAAAAAGACAAATAGCTGGATAAATGGCTAAATGAGAAGAGCAAGTACAAAGAGATCTCAGGTATGTAACCAAAGTCTGATCTTGGGAGTCTTTCGATGTCCGACACGTCAGATCCTGCAAGCGATGTATAAGCCCCCTCACAACACATGGTACTCAACCAAGTGCTCACTCTTCAACAAGAGGCAGATCCACAATTATGGCTAACATGAATTGGTGAAAAAAATAGAAATAAACACCAAGAATAGCAGGCAAAGATAAATCACCTAGCTACCCTCGTCGTGCCTCCCTGGCAACGACGCCATTTTGATCACCCAATTTTTCAATGGGTTAAGATTTTTAAAAGAGAATGTTATTGTAACCAAAGAAAAATCAATTAAATCAAACATATTACTTAACCCAACTAAAAGAAATAAAAAATGGATTTTGCTATTTTATTATTAATCTAGTATAGCTCACAGAGTCGAACACAAGAAGGCAATAGTTATTTAAGCAAGGGTTATTTAAATCTAAGAGAAGCAATGAAATAAAAGAGAAAATCTAAGTAAACTACTCTTGGATTTTTGTGGATTTTTATCTTTTTAGTTTTTTATGGGTTTTTAATTTTATATTTCTTATATTTTCTGATTTTCAAAATTTTTAGTGATTTTTCAAATTTTTATATTTTTAATTTTTGAAACAAAGAAAGCAAAAAAATGTAAAAGAAAGGAACATCACTCTTTTTGTATTTTTCAAATATAGTTAAAATGTCAAAAAATCAAATAAAATATTTTTGTGTTTAAATTTTTTTAATATTTTTGTGATTTTTCAGAGATTTTTATTTTTTGAATTTTCAAAGTAATTAAAAATAGGAAACAAACAAAATAGATAATGAGAACATTATTTTTGGATTTTTAAAATATAAAATCAGCAAAAAAATACTGGAAACTAATTTTCACAAATAAAGTTTTTATTTAGCTTCAAATAAAGTCAAAAACATATATTTTTTTATTTTTTTAATGATTTTATATATATTATTTTCTGTATTGTGTAATTTTTTTGTTTTTTAGAGAAGATTTTCAGACAAAATTTATGTAGGAGTTAAAAGAAGTCAAAATACATCTATAATAACATTTTTGGAATTTTTAGAATATTTTTCAAATTTGTATAATTTATATAGCAAAAAGTGTGTTTTGATGAGTTTTTGAATTATTAAAAATTACAAACGAAGATATTTTGCAAAAAAAAAGATAAATTAAAAAAATATCGAAGGACTTTATCCTAAATTTTATGGAATTTTTAGAGCAATTATGATATGTATTTCATGAAAAATAAGACACAAAATTAAATCTGGTGAAGGAGGACCTAGATGTAATTATTTTACATTTAGAGATTAAACAATAACACAAATATAAACTGTGAGGTTGAAAGAACAAAAACCCAAACAAAATGTGCTATGCACGTGATTCCAGAAGCACATGGGTACAATTGCAATTTATTCAAAACATTTTCAATGAACATATAAAAGTGCTGGACAAATATACCAAAATGTCCACAAACCATGTGGGATCGATGCCATGTGAGTTAAAAAGACAGGGATTAAAAAGTAATTAAAAAATTACAAGGATGGAATAATAAAAAGTTTTAACTAATATTTACAATTTATGGATGAAAATGAAATAGAGGGAAATGCAGGGGGTGCAACATAAATTACCAAGGATGCTCGTGTGGCTCATGTGCAAATGTCGGAGTGACATGGATGGTTGAGATGCTCACCTCCAAATCTGATCCAATGGAAGAAATTTGGGTGCCAATGCATGGCTCAGATCAGATCTGGAGCGTATGCCTCTTGATCGGATGGACTTGAAAGCCGCTAGATGAACTGCAATGAAGGTGCCTCCAAATGAGATTCTCTCGAGCAAATTTCTCTTTTCTGAGCTTGTATCAAGACTCTAGAAATGGATATGGGTCCTGAGATGATTCCGCGTCGAACCTTAGTGATAAACTGCTCCAGATGTCATTGAGAGGAGATATGAAGGTCCTCCTCCCCTCGCTGCGCCTAAAAGCGAAATCGAGCTCCAGGTGGGTGGATCCAGCTACTTGAAAGGTTATTATCAATGGTTAAATCTTCAACAGCCTCGACCGATGGTTATTAGCACAAAAACCAAGGGAGAATGGGGATCTCCAGGTGAAGGTGACATATCAAGGATCGAACTTCAGATCTGTTAGATCTGAAGATGAGCGGAAGACTTTAAGATGGAATGGAGAAGGCGAGATGGTTATGGATGGATTTGCAAATAATCGATAGCGGACTTAGTGGAAATGAGCTTCAATCGAGATGATCAGAGTAGAAACTCAGATTCTCTGTAATGGATATGAAATAAAAGAAATAACAGAAGACTAGATGATCAAGGATTACCTTATGGATATGGGTTGATCGGCAATGAATCATGGTTGGAGTCAGGATGGTAATTGCCTCAAGATAGCTGCAAGAGGCCTTTAAGGCTGATTGCAGCGGCGAAGGTCTGACGACGAGCCGATCTCGCCCAAATGTGCACCAAATTCCACCTCCGATGATGTCTTTGGAACCCTATCGCGACCGTGAAGCTACAAGGGGTAGAATTAGGCATCGAAGATGGATTCAGGCGATGAGCACGTCAACTGAGGAGAAAAAAATCAAGACCAGCTCTAGTGTGGATCCTTGATCCATTTGCTCCAATCAGGCGTCGGAATCGGGACTATCGGAAGGCAAATCAGATCTAGAAAATCCAGTGAAGTTCAAGTCGACGTGAGCGGGAATGGGTCTTGAAAAGGGGAGGGTCAGTTGACTGAGGTCGATGACACTGAGGTGGACGAATGAGAACCCATGGGGGATAAGACAAAATAAAGAAAATGAAAAAATAGCTGGATAAATTAAGAATAAATAAAATAAATTAGGAAATTATTTTAAAAAATATTATTAAAATAAATTAAGTTAATAATTTAATAAATTATTTTATGGTGATTTTTAATAAAATAAATAAAATAAAAAAATAGGGTAAAATAAATAAAAACCTTTATAAATAGGTTTAAAACATCTATATATACAATAATCTGATTTTTAATAGATTTTTTTACATAGAACTACATAATTTAATAGTTTATTCATATACAGAATAAATAAAAGATTTTAAATATATTTTTATTTTTTTAAAAAGTTAATTTAATAAGTTAAATAAATAGAATTATATGCAAGATAGGTACATTATACCTATATAATAAATACATTAGTCTATTTTTATTATTTTTGATTTTGTTATTTTTATTTGCATTTTATACAACAAACAATATGTATAAAATATTTTAAAATACAATATGTGCATAAATATACAAGAAAGTAAATAAATAAACAAATATACAATGTATACATATATATAAGTATACCAATAGGGTCTTTTGCATCATAATTAGTGAAACCACTCCTACTTGATAGATAATTTAACAAAATAAACTTTAAAAGCGAATACACCTAAATAAGAGTTCATAAGGCCGAGTTATGAGGTTCGGAAGTTAGGCTTTACAGTTTTTAGATTTTGAGATTTATTTCCATTTATTCACAATTATTTTAAGTTATATTATTATATTTTTATATTTTCTGTAAATAATATAGAAAAAGAATTAAGTTACTTGGAGTTACAAAGAAAAAAATAAATAATAAAGAAGTTTTATATGCATAAAGTGCATATCGACAAAGGGGTCCAAATGCCAAAACTTACACATTTTATTCCACAATTTTTATTATTTTTAATAAATAGTATTAGTTACGAAACGAAACTCAAAAGTGAGTCTGGTCAATTTGGAGTTTTCAATAAAAAGTTATGAACCTGGAAAGTTAGATTTCATGGATTTTTATGTTCATTGTTACTTATTTATTAGTTAAATAAAATTTCTGATATTTTTATAAATTAATATACATTATTATAAAAAAATTTATGAAGGAAATATTTTTATTTGAGGTTATTTTATTGATAAATAAAATAGGTTAAAATATGTACAAGGTGAAAAGTGATGAATATGTACAAGCGAGAATTGGCTTTATGCGATTATTATAAGTTACACACCCTATCCCCCTACTTTATTCCTTGTCGATCAGATCAATCCTTGATCTCTCGGGGTTCGAGTCAGTCTGCATTTATTCCATAATTACATCCTTCTTTATTTCTTTCCTTTTTCTTTCTTCTTTCTTCTTTTATTTTGGTGTAAAAGAATGATAAACATACTTAACAAATTAACTAAGAATGATAAATAATGATAATTAATGAATATATACATGTGTATCACCAAGGATTTTAGTTAAAATAAAAGAAAAAAGATGTTGAATCATTGATTCATCAGTAGTTTAATGATACTCCTTCCTTTTTACCAAACATCCATGATTGATGGCACGCCATAATTTTGGTGAGACCCCACATCATTTAAAAGGGTCCCTTTATATATTCCTGAGATTGTAAAAACTATTGTCAATTTAGTAAAAATTCTGTAAATTTGTTGAAAAAAGGTTAAACTGCACATTGTAAAATAATAATTTTGTATAATATAACATCCAAATGTAAACATCTTCTCCAAATGAAATAATATTTTCATAATTGTATCTTATTGTATATGCTATATTAATATTTATTTTTAAGTGTATAACATAAGGAACAACAAAATAAAATGGGAAAGATACTTAACATTGATGTTGGCTCACCATATATATATGTTGAGTTCACATCTGATTTGAAGTTTCTCCTACATATATATGTATTACATACACAAGGTATATTTACTAGCACTACAACAAAATCGTCTGGGCAATGAATAGTTTAAAATTAGTTCCCTTCTTTTATATATTTAAATATATAAGAACAAATATTATTCATTGCTTCAATCTTTGAATTCGCAACGAATATCGTATTCGTTGTTATTTTCCTCACAACTAATTATATAACAATAGTTCTTCGTTGACTTTTTCTTCTGATTGTCATTAACTTTAACAATGATGAGTAATTTTTTTAATATTGAATAATCAATGGAAAAATCGTTGTTATATAAACTTTAATGAATGAATATTACATTCATTAGTAATTACAAGAGAACCAGATAATTTTGTAGAGAATAATATTCATTGTTATATCTTCAATATCAAAGATATGCCAACGAACTTTCAAACTATTATGTACCTTAAATTCAGTTTTATTATAGTGTAAGGTCAGTACATAATATGAAATATGCATGAATTTAATTGTAATTATATTATTTGATAGAAACACGTATGAAATTATGTCTTATAGTTTATACTTTAATGAAAAACGGCATGTAATTTTAATAAAAAGATCCAGTGGAATAAGATCAACTGTATAATTAATGATGACGATAACAAATGCATATACAAGGAACGTTGCCAAATGTATACGGCAGCATATGCCAGGATCCACTATTAATTATATTATATCATTATCCTGTCCAGTACAAGTTTCCGAACAATAGACGTAGAGACTACTAACGGCCCACAGAGTTGGATCGCTAATTATGTTTTCAGCTGGATATAGCAGCGGCGTAACATAGGTAGATGATCGTTTTCAATGTCGTACGCTGGTCTCAACCACGTAAGAAGACCTAACTTAGGATTGCCCGAGACCTCTGGGCATTTCTACTTTCCGATTCTTGGATTCTCATGATACACAGAAATAGAGAAGCAACTGCTTCTGTGTAGAGAAATGCCGTAAGGGTTGAGCTGATGCCAAATATTATATATACTCTCCTGTCCCACATTTAGAATGTCTTAAAGGACAGTCGAAAATTTAAAGATACACAGAGGCCATATCTATCATTTGAAAACAAGTCCAACGAATGGTCGTATGTATTGCCTTTCAATAATCACCTACATATGTATTATTTAAACATACCTAACAGTCACTTCTGACATGTCTAAAATGAAAAACCTGCTAGTCTCATCATCTACCGAAATTAGCATATAGCATACACATCACTTTACTATCTATCTAACAACTACCCGCATGTCCATATGTCAATTATATCAAGGAACACCTTTGCCTCCGTGAGAATATCTTCATTCCTAAATCCTCTTCTACTCAAGACCAAATTGTTGATGTAGGTCCGAAAGAAGATTCGAGTAAAATGCCTCCTAAAAAGAAAGAAGAGAAGAAGAACAACCGGAGGACCCCATGAGGATGATACTAGCAAGATTAGCGACATCTGAGCAGCAACAAGCCTTACTTCGTTCTCAACTAGGACAACTCAATGTTGGGATCGAACCACCAATGGATGTGGCATACAATCCCGTATAATACATAATTCGGAATTATTTTAATCTGGCCAAAGCAGAAGTCGATTTTGAGTCGAAGCCGTAGTTCCCAAAACTGCTGCCACATTTTGATGGGAATGCTTCTGAGGAGCCATATGTATTCCTAAGGGACTTCGAGCTTGTCTACGCTAACCTTAGACATCCTAATGTTAGCCATGATTATATTAGGCTCACAACCCTTCCATTTGCCTTGGGTTCAAAGCCGGCTACTGGGTGAAAAATCTTGGAGTTACAATCAACACATAAAGCTAGTTCAAGGACCATTTTTTAAAGAAGTTCTATCCCTTGAGTAGGACTAACATAATGAGGATGCGCATTACGAGCTTTTCCCATCTTCCCCATGAAGCCTTCTGTGACGCCTGGGAAAGGTTCAAGGTCATCCTGCAGAAGTGTCCCTGCCATGGACTAGATAACAACATCTTAGTTCAGTCGTTCTTCACTGGTCTCAACCCTGAGATGCAGGGTTTACTGAGCACTGCCTATGGAGGAAGCTATTCATCACAAGGATTGGATACCTTCTAGAGGGTATTCGAACAGATGGATGAGACTAGCCACTCACAAACTGCTAGCAGGGCATACACACAATCCCCCAGTTCACTCTCATTTGGAGGGGGAAAATCAGCTATAGTCGATCTCTCTCAGGACGTTATACATAGCATGGGACTCCTTGCATACACGCTTTCAGTAGTAGAGATGATTGACAGGCATGGGATCGACAGACCTACCAACGTCACCTAATCTTTCATATCACCGCATTCACCTTCGCACCATTTCCCTTCACAACAGAGCCCTGGATTCTAGCCACCCCATCAGCAACGACAATAATACCAACAATATGGCCAACATGGCCATTGCCTAGCAGGCCAGTAGGGCCCGCAATTTCAATAGATACCCCAGCACCAACAACAACAAAGACAGTGCCCTGGCCAGCAGGGCCAGTCTTCCCGTTTACTTTCTAGTCTTATCCCCTTCCTTCTTCGTGTGGTCCCGTGGACATACAACAACAGATACTCGACGAGCTCTGTTCCAACAGGAATGAAACTCATGACTTACAGGTGGATGTCAACCGTCTGTCCAGATGGCGAGACGAGCAGTCTGCACCCTTACCTCGATCCCAGCCCCAGTTCAGGCTAACCTCAATATCCTGAACATATCTGGTTCTCAGCAACACTTTGTTCATGTATACTATTCGGCATCTCGTAGAACTAAACATGAGATTCTTTCATGTGACGAAGCTAATCACATATCACTCAAGAGCAGAAGGACCACGACAGCACCTGACCGAGCGAGGGACACGAGGAGGGGCATCTCTGGAGCTCTACTTGAGGAGTCTTCATAGGACGAGGAGGACATGGAGCATATTCTGGAGCCTTTTCAGTACCATTTGAGTATATCTATTCAGGGAGCCGAGAAGAGAAGGAGAGCACGTATGCAGCATCAACATCATTAATATACTTCCAAATCTATGGAGGACCTTACACCTCCGATTGTGGCAGATACCACTTCATCTTTTATTCTACAACCTATAGTAGATAATATAGATTTTGATTCCATGTTGCATCAAGAAGATTCATGTATGAAGAACTCTATTTCATTTAATGCCAAAACAATCTTTTAGGTCATGATTCAGATTCTTCATCTTCTGTTTACCTAACTTCAATCCCTTTCTCTCGTGCTCTTATGACAGGAAAGAGCATAAAAAAGATTCAGAAAGATGACCCCGATATGGTATAATTTTGTAAAGAAAATATCACTATAAAGGTACCATTTGATGATTATGTGGCTAACCATCTGGCATTCCAGAAATACTTTAAGGTGAGATGCACACCTACTAGGGTTAGCAGGAAGAAAGAGAACAATAATGTGAAGACACACATCTTGTCAGTGGCCACAACTTATTGTCTCAAGAAACAAACATTGTCAAGGAAAAAGAGAGACATGGTGCTCACTACGTGGAGAGTTGTATCACTATGTCGTGTTCTTACGCACACTTCTGGATAACGATTCTTCAATAAACTTACTTCCCTTAGTATTATATCCGAAATTAGAGTTGGGACCACTTCGCAAATCCATAGCTTTACTCCAATTCACAGATCGTTCAGTGAAGAGACCTAAGGAGAAGTGAAGAACATCATTATCTTGATTGAGGGGCAGAACTAACAGCTTGACTTCATAGTCTTGGACATGGAGACCCCCAATCATTTGATAGAATCTCATACATTTTCAGGTGGCCCTTCTTTAGGACCGCAGATGCAGCTTCTAATTATGGTAATGGAATGATGAAGTTCCATTTTCCAGGTTGAAAAGTGAACCTTGAGATGAAGCAAATCAAGTATCACTTATCCGATTCAAAGAGTAGCATAGAGTACTCATCTTCAAAGGCAGATAGCAGAATAATTAGCACCATTGGGATTTGGAGTCAGGTTCCTTCAGGATGGAGCGAGACCCTTTCATATGGAAAGGATATAGTGCATGATGGAGTTTGCTAGGTGTTTCCTGATCTTGTTAGAGATGCATCTATCTATTCCCAAGATGACATAGAGATCTATCAGGATCTGTCAGTCCCATCCCCTTCAGAATGATTATGGTATATAGATGACGAGTTGGATGCAGCTTTAGCTAAATTACCACATTTTATCTGACTCCCGATACTTCTGAGTTGGTGGCGAGTACTACACAATTGGGCCCACCTTCATGCAGCACGGAACCAGATCAGATATAGTTCAACCAGATTTTCTTGATGATACCACATTGCTGGAATTGAAATCAGTACCTCCTATACTCAAGTACACCTTTCTTGCGGGACCCAAAGAGAGATATCCTGTTATCACTAGCTCATACTTGACTTTTACTTTAGAACAAGAGTCTATGTTGTTAGAGGTCTTAGAGAGGAACCGGAAAGCAATAGGCTGGACAGTGTCAGATCTCGTGGGGATGAACACCACTATCTGCTCGCACCATATTTTTACTGAGGATATTGTAAGACCTTCTTGTAAGTTACAGAGGAGACTTAACCCCAATCTACGAGAAGTAGTGAAGAACGAGATTGAGAAATGGTGCAAGACATGGTTTATATACCCTATTTCTGACTCCAAGTGGGTGGTCCCGCTTCATGTTGTCCCAAAGAAGTAGAGAATTCAGATGGTCACCAACGAGGAGGGGGTAGAGATCGCGACACGAGTATCTACGTCTTGGCGCGTCTGTGTCAACTACATGCGCCTGAATGCTGCGACCAAGAAAGACTAGATTCCCGTGCCTTTTATCGATAAGATTTTGGAGAGACTCGCAGGGAAATAGTTCTTCTGTTGTCTTGATGGTTACTCAGGCTACAACCAGGTAGCTATATCCTTGGAGAAACAAGAAAGGACCACATTCATATGTCCATTCGGTACTTACATGTTCAGGCACATGCCATTCGGGCTCTGCAATGTCCCAGGCATGTTTCAGCGGTGCATGATCGTTGTATTTGCTGAGATGGTGGGAGATTTCCTGGGGGTGTTCATGGACGACTTCTCGGTTCATGGTGATTCATTTGATACATGTTTAGCGCACTTGGATTGAGTCTACAAAAGGTGTAGAGAGGTGAATGTGGTACTATCTCGGGAGAAGAGTCACTTTATGGTGATAAAGGGTATCGTGTTGGGGTATGTCATCTCAAAAATGGGAACGGAGTTTGACCCTGTCAAGGTGGAGGTGACAGAAACTTGATCTACCTACCAACGTGAAGTCAGTGCAGTCATTTCTAGGGCTTGTTGGATTCTACAGGAGATTCATTCAGGACTTTTCAAAGATTGCCCATCCACTGATTGAGCTCTTAGGGAAAGACACAGAGTTCGTTGTAGATCACAGGTGTCTGGAAGCCTTTGAGCTCTGAAAGATGGTGATTTTGGCCTCGCCTATATTACAAGCTCCTGACTGGTCTCTCCCTTTGAGATCATGATTGGCGCTTCAGATTTCACTATAGGAGCTGTGTTAGGTCAACTGCGAAAGGGGATCCCGTCTACAATCCACTCCGCGAGCGAAGTGTTAGACCCTACACAGAAGAACAACACTGTTACTGGAAAGGAAATGCTTGCTATAGTATGGGCCCTCAAGAAGTTCAAGTCACATGTTTTCGGCTCTAAGTGACATTCTACACTGATCACACAACTATTAGGTACTTAATAGAAAAGAAGGATGCGAAGGCACGTCTTCTTAGGTGGATTTTGCTCCTCCAGGAGTTTGACTTGGAGATAAAAAATAAACCTAGAGTGAAGAATGTTGTAGCTGATCACCTTTCTCAGATTGAGCTTAAGGACTCTCCTGATTATGAGAGGATTAGAGAGACCTTCCAAGATGAGTCAATCTGTGTTATTGACTCACTCTCGTGGTATGCCAACACGGTGAACTTACTTGTCTCCAAGCAGGTTCCCCATGGTTGGACTAGGAGCAGCATTGACCGACTGAAGTCGGATTCGAGGAGATACTACTGGGATGATCCTTTCCTTTTCTTCGAAGGGTCGGATTGTGTTTGTAGAAGGTGTATTCCTCAGGAGGAGTACCAAAGTGTCATCACATATTGTCATACACTTGAGGTTGGAGGACACCATTCAGGGAAGGGAACTGCTCACAAGGTACTTCAACTTGGATTGTATTGGTCGACCCTGTTCATGCTACTGATTTTGTACGGTCATGCCCAATTTGTCTAAGGATGGGAGGGACAGTTGGATAGAGAGATGAGATGCCCATGTAGTTGATGATTATTTGTGATGTTTTTTATACATGGGGTTTAGATTTTATAGGTCCTTTTCCCAACATCCAAGAAAACGAGTACATCTTGTTGGCGGTTGACTATTTGTGTAGGTGGGTGGAGGCTATCTCAATCCAAAACGCAGATAGAAAGACTATCTGTAAGATTGTGAGAGGCCATATTATTTCTAGGTTCGGGGTGACAAAAGTTTTGATATTTGATGGGGGGTAGACACTTTGTGAACCAAGATGTGAGATCTTTAGCTAAGGACTACATTTGAGCACAGAGTTACTAGTCCTTACCACCCACAGTCCAATGGCATGGTAATGGTTTCAAACAGAGAGATAAAGGGTATTTTGCAGAAGTTGGTTCATCCGATAGGAAGAACTGGTCGCAGCTCTTGGACCAAGTTCTGTGGGCCTATAGGACAGCCTACAAGACACCATTGGACACTTCACCATTCAAAATGATCTATGGTAAGCCATGCAATTTTTCCGCAGAGCCGATTCATAAATCCGAATGGGAAATTAAATAGATTAATTGGATTTGTCACCTAGGGAAGCTTTTTCGAGACTAAAACTTGAACGAGCTCGTGGAGATCCACAAGTCATATGACAACAATTTGATTTATAAGGACAAAGTAAAGAGATGGCATGATCAACACATTTGGTGCAAAGACTTTGTCCCTGGGCAAAAGATATGGCTACTTAATGCCAGGTTGAAGATGTTCCATGGGAAGCTCAAATCTAAGTGGACAAGTCCCTTTATTGTTGAGAAAGCGCACGTGAATGGAAGTGTAAAGGTAGCTGATCTCATAGATGGTACACAATCCCATGTGGTGAATGGACAATTGTTGAAGCATTTTGTAGATTCTAAAGAGCAGTTAGTCCAAGTTGAGGGCATCAACTTCATGCAGAGTGAGCACGGAGCAGATATATCATATTACTCTTCATGAAGGTGCAACATCAAGATTCAGCCACACTTGTACATTCTCCCTTCTCTGTATATTCTCCAGATCACATTGGTTCTCACACTTACTCCTCTCCTATACTTAGTCTGACAAGATCCTATGTATAGGGGGGACTGATGCCTGCCATGTGTATATACTCATTCATTTCTACTCTTGACCTTATCCACCTCATTTTTTAGTCTTCTTCTACACCTAGGATGACCAGAGCCTAAATAAAGGGGGCGGATAGACTTCTATATTTTTGTTATTGTAGCTCTCCTATGGTTAGCACGAGCTATGTCTTTTCCTCGCTTCTTGTGCTTTGAGGACATGACATATGCTAAGTATAGGGGGTGTGTATATATTACATATATATTTTACCCATAGCTCGTACTTTCGCGTATTTTTGTATATATTATACAATAATTACGGGATGGGTAAAATTGGTAAAAACAAAAAATAAATAAAAAATCTTTTCCAAAAAACCTTTTAAAAAATAATTTTCTCTTTTCTTCCCTTATCTGCTTTTAGAAAAACCAAAAAAAGAGTCTTTTTCAAAAAAAACTTTGATTTTTTTTAAAAAAAGCAAAAACCTTTTTCAAAAAAAACCATAAAAATCACAAAAATCAAAATACAAAAAACCTAATTAATGAGTTGGTTTAGTCCCTGACACATACACATTCACACAAGACTAGTGTAGTTTATGGACACTTGGTTTATAAGGTCTTCATATTTTTATTTAACCAGTCTTAGTTATTGGGGTCTTTGACTTAATTGTTCACATTTTCCTATTTGAAAGATTTGTGTGTTATATTGCACGCTTAGTCTCTACCTTAAGAATATGATCAACACCTCATGTACACGGCTGCAGTTATGATGAGATGAGCTGAAATTTCACTTGAGGAACTGGGATGAGGGATTTGAGTTTGGACCTAATGTTATGATGCTCGAGGATCGGATAAAATCAATGAAGGATTCATGAAACCTGAGTGTCATCACCTTTAGCTAGTATGATAACATGGTTGTTTTACTATCTCTTAAAATTTACCTATGTGCCATGGTGTGATGAAATCTAAAAATTGTTGATCAATGTGCACCAACCCTTGGTAAAGACAGTGGAGCTAGCCAAAAAGAAAAGAAAGAAATATTGAAAGAAAAGAGCTCTCACACAAAGTCAAATTACAAGGAGCTTCCACCAAAGGCGAGCACTCCCAGCCATTTCAAAGTGTCAACTTGGACCGAATGCTATTAGGATCGGTCTATCATCCAAAAAGGGCTCTACATTGTATAGTGATACAAGTCTGGGTGTCAAAGGTATATTAGATAGACACACCACGATGTACTCCCAGGAAAACAAGTGCAGATGACTCCGAATTCTCTTAACGGACACACTGATCAGCAACCAAAAAAATAATATATGTGTTGAGTTAATAAGGTACTCGAGAGGATCCTTTTTCCAATGACACAATTCTATGCCATCCATCAATTGACCTTCCATCTACATTTATAAGTCTGACAACTAAAGAGACAGTGGATTGGATGCAAAAAATGGTTTATTCCCTAGTGTTGAGGATCGCATTCTGAGGAGTCTCTTGGACTAGATCATTGGGTGACATTGTGACTCTACTCTTGTAATTACAGTCCACACTTAATGTCATATCCCTATTATATATGTATCTAGAGAGAGCCAGATGATTAGGGAAATTGAATACCTTTTGACTAGAGCTTGGTTCAACTTAAAATTTAAGGATCACTAAAACCGAGAGTTCTTCAATGGATCAAGTCTTACATTCACATGCACATTCAGGGTTAATCCATCTTATTCATTCTTTATTTGCTCGAGGACTAGAAAAGTTTAAGTATAGGGGGGTGATGAATCCACGATTCATCATCTCAATATATTGATCTTAGCAAAATACGTAAGTAAAATCTCAAATAAATGTCCATAAAATCAATAAATTAATGGAATGACTCTTGTAAATAAGATACAGTAATTATTATATATTATATTGTATAAAATAAATTAATAATAAAAAGCTGTAAAATAAAGGAGTTTTTACCTGCAAATAGCCCAAACTTCATGTATTTTTAATAATGTCATTTTAACTCCTTTTTGACTAATTCTTTCTCTGTCGTGTTTATGATTTGTATGTAAAAATAAAAAAATACAAAATGAATTTCATTAAAAATAAATACTCCTAGATCCCAAAGAGAAAAAGCCATAAAGCTCATCTTCTTGACAAAATTCCCATTCCGTAAGAAATCCAAATTCACCAAACTCACTTTTAAAGTTTAAAATAGAACATTATCTATCCAATGAAAGTGGTTTTATTAAAATTAGAGCTCGTTTGCAAAATTTAAGTTTTCGGACCTCGTTGTATATTGTACAAAATGCAATAAATGTGACTTTGATTTTTTTCTTGTATAAATCTAACACTTTTTTTATTTATTTCTTTTTCTATTAATTTATTTATTATATATTTTAATAAATAACATAATTAAAAAATCTTAAAAAATGTTTTGTCATTGAAAATATAGAAAATGACTTTGTAATGTACATAATTTTCTTTTCCCATTTTTAATTTACTCTTCTTAATTACTAAAAAATCCAAAAAAATCATTTTTGTATTTTATTTTATATCCAGTATTTTATTTTATTTTTAGTTTTTAAATATATTTTAATAAAAATGAAAAAAAATAAAATTATAAAAGTTAAAAAATAGTGTGCATATGGTCTGTTTTGTTCCTAGTTTTTCTTCTTTATTTTGTTTGTAATTTTCCCATTTTCTTTTATTTTATATTTTTCTTTCCAGTATCCTACTTTGTAGTATTTTCTTTTCTTTATTTAGTTTTTCATTCTCTACACTAACTTCCTCTTCTTCCATTAACCTCCAAGTCTTCATCTAACCTCCCAGTTAATTCCACCATTTCATCTAACCTCCTCCATTTTTCTTCTCTTTTTATTCATCCCATTCTCCTCATTTTTGCCTTTGATCTACCTTTATGCAAGAGAAAATAGAGAGCTCTGACCACCCATCTCGGTGACAGCGAATGAAGAAGTACAACAATGACCACCTCCTCTCCGGTGAGATCCGTTGGCATTCTGACCAACATCAGAGCCACCTTCGCACGCTGCTTGAGCTCATCGCTCGCCGGCGATTCGAGCAAAGACCATGCTTCTCGTGAGCACACCACAAGCACTCGCCTCTATCTTTAGGTAATTGCGTTTTCTTCCCCTTTTTATCATTAGTCATCGTTTTTATTTTCCTCATTTTTTATCAAACCACATCACCACCTCCACAGCTTTATTTGTTCTGCATCCATCGTTTCTTCCCCACCATTTATCATTTTCATTTGTTCTTAGTTTTTTTTAATAATAAAAAATCAAATCACAACATAAAAAAATTCAAAAATATTAATTTAAAAAATTTAAAAAAGAAAGAGCTAGCAGTAGGTGGCCAGCCCCCTGCCCCCACCGTCGGCCACCGCCGCCAGCCTGGTCCTCCTCAATGCCTCCAGCCACCACCGACCTCTGCCATCATGTGCGACGTACGCCTCCAAGCGTCCCCATGAGCGACCCCCTTGCCACCTCGTGAACCACCACCCTTCCAACCTATAGTGTGTCCTCGCGTAGGCCCTTTATCGCCACATCCTCTGCCACCTCCAACCTCACGCAGGACCTCCACCACCACGCCAGCCTCCTCTGCCAAGGAGTCGTGCCCTTGCGCGATGGCCGCCCGTCACCGGTCTTTCCTCATGTGCCCTAACCGCTTGTGAACATGAAGGAAAAGGTTAAATTTTTTATTTTATAAAAATTACATTTTTATTTAGTTAGCTTTCTTTATTTACAAAAATACCCTTGTGCATAGTTCATGTTGCAAGTTTCATTTTCTGTATTGCAATCAGGACCCTATGTTTGCATATTTGGACATCTATTTTGCATTTTTTATTTTAATGAAAACATGTTTTGAGCAACTAATCCTCTATCATTTGGCTATTTAATAAATTTTTTGTGAGCATCGGGTAATTAACTAAAATTATTTTAGTGAAAAATTGCATATTTTACCCAATTTATGGTCTTATATTCGTATTTAATTCATTGTTACTCCAAATATTCCTTGAAAATAAAAAATGATGCCTTAAAATGTGATATAATTACTCTTCAAATTTCCTCTAAATTGGAGTTGTATTGTGCTTTAAGTAAATTGTAGAATAATGTTAGTAAATGATTTTTAATTAGATCCACCTACATTATTTTTGTGAAATACCAACTCTCTTGGATTTCTTATTAAAATACCTTGCTGAGATAATTTAGTCTCTGGCTAAGTTGATAATATGGATTTATTAGGAATTAAATACTCACTATCACTCTATATTCATTAAACAATTTATAAAAAATTCATATGTTGTCAAAAAATTCCAAAAAATTAATGTAGCCTCATTTCATCATGTTTAATATTTAGTAAAATTTTCATAGTTTTGCATTCTGTGAAAAGTTGTGTGAAAACTCATAAAAAATTGTATATTTTTCCTTGTTGCATTTTAACCCATAAATTTCCAAAAAATGTGTTTTGCATTCATCACTGGATTAGGTTTTCATGAAAAATATAATTTGTCTAAATTAGATTAATTTCACATTAAAATTAATTTGGCTAAGTTGTCTGTTTTCTTGTTAACTTTATTCACACGTATTTTGCATTCGCATTTATTTTTTGCATATAAAAGTGCAAAAAAAATCCTCATTGGAAATATAGACGTAGTTATTCTGATTTGACCCAAAGTTGTTCCTTTGCCTCCCAGTGTTCGATCCTGGACTTACCTGGGATATAAATTTGAAATCGAGTCTTCTTCACAGAGACATTTGTTTCGGTTCTGATTATTTGGCCAAGTGTTGTGCTACAACGAGTATTAATGATTATACCCACTTAGGTCGATCCATCTCCCTTTAGTATATTGGCCATTTTATTCGAAAATAAGTAAGTATGAGTTATGGATAAAGTATATATAATGTATGTACGACCCCCCTATACTTAGCTTGAGCTATGTCCTGATAGGTCAGAAAGAAAAAAGAAGACATAACTCGTGCTAAGGATAGGAAATCCTATACTACAACAACTGAATAAATGAGAAGTCGGTCACCCCCCATACTTAGGATAAGTTAATACTAAGTATAGTACATTGTATACAAAATGGGGATGCTCGAGGATCAGAATTTATGAAATCATCTGGCTCGACATGTCCCCCCATACTTAGGGTAAAAATGTCCTAAGCATAGATAAAACATCAATAAGTCATGGCACATGCAAGAGAATAAATGAAGAATAACCGAATACACTCACCCCCTATACTTAGGATGAAGCATATCCTAAATATAACATTGATGAATGGGATGAGTGGAATACAGAAGAATAAAAGATGTAGAAAATTGAAATGAAAAGAAGGAAAGAAGAAAATAAGAAAATCACTTGAAAATATTTATGAAGGTTGCATTGTCTAGCTCCATTGTAGTTGTTGACTCGGTGAATTCTTCCTCCAAAATAACTTTAATTGAATGGAAGATGACCATGAATGTATCATGCCCTAAATATGGCTTTAGGAACTGACCGTTGACGATAAATGATTGTGTGTCAGACGATAATTCTGATATCAAAATACTTCCATATTCGTGCATAGTCTTCACAATGTAGGGCCCTGCCCATTTACTTTTCAATTTTCTTGGAAAAATCTTCATCTTCGCATCAAACAACCACACTTTTTGTCCAGGTTCGAAGGTCTTTCTCCTGATATCCATGTCGTGCCAGCATTTGACCTTCTCTTTATACATCAAGCTATTGCCATAGGTGTAATCTCGAAATTTTAGGAGCTTGTTCAGATCCATTTTCTTTCCTGACCACCTTTCTGTGAGTCGAGGTTATAGATATCAACTGCCCAAAGTGATTTATGGATGAGGTTCATGGGCAGGCGACATGTCTTTCCATGGACAAGACGGTAGGGTGACGTGCCAAGAGGAGACTTGTAAGCAGTTTTGTATGCCTGGAGAATTGAGTCCAGAAGTTGCAATCGGTACTTTTTGTTCGATCCCACAAGCTTCTGCATGATCGTCTTGATTTCTTGATTTGATAATTTTTCCAGGCAATTAGATTGAGGATGATAAGGAGATGAGACTCAGTGATCGATTTCGTACTTCTTCTTTAATTTCTTAACCTCTTTGTTGATGTAGTGACTACCCACGCATGATATCAATATCTCCAGTATCTCGAACTACGAAATGATGTTGTATTTCAGAAATTTACATACTGTTCTGATGTCTATAGCTCGAGCAGGGATAGCTGATGAATCCTCATTCATCACTCTTTATTCTTTTATTTTAGCTAAAAACCTGTGCAAAACACCATGTATATTTGTGTAAATAAAATAAATTGGCAAAAAGCATGCATTGTGTAAATATTAATAATTAGCATATTTCTGTGCAAAAATAAAAGAATAAAGAAATAAAGAAAAAGAGGGAAATATTTAGAATAAATATTGAGTGACCTGAACCCAAGGGAAGGCTCCACAAGGGCCTGACCGCAAAATAAAATAAGTAGAGAGAGATAGGGTAACTCAACATGGTGTACATATCCCTTTATATGTAAATAATTTATTTTCTAAGAATAAAAATATATTTGTGTTCCCCATATTTTTTATATATTTATAAAAATAAAACTAAAATAAAAATGGGAAAAATAAAAGAAAAATAAGAATAAATAAAATTCTCTCTCATCAATGCACAAAGACTATGTATATAGAGTAAAATACCTATTTATTTCCCCTTGTAAACAATTAATAAAAAATAAAATCCAATAAAAATTAATTTATATTCCATATTTTATAATGTAAATAAATAAAATATAAAATATGAATAATTATACAAAAATAAACAACTAAAAATAAAAATTACATAGGTATACATACCTATATATAATAATAATATAATGTAAATACCTTATTTATTTTTTTCCAAAAAAATAAATAAATATCACTAAAAAATACTTTGAAAGTAAATAAACATTTTTCATGCTGAAAATATTTTCAGATAAAATCATTTTCTATTTTAAAATGATTTTACAAATAATTAATAAATGGAATTACCTGATTGGTCCACGGGGGATTGTTGACCCCCGGTCAACTCTCCTCCACGGACCTCTTCTTCTCAGATCTGCGCCTTTGACCCGACTTCTCCAAATTTTTGCATCATGATCCGTCATCCATTCCCTTAAACCCCGGGCCTCGATTATCCACGAACCATCCGAGATTCACGCCCGGGGATCTTTCCTAGGGATCCATGCTCCACAATCGCCTCCCGACTCCATTTTAGCCGGACCCCTACCACTATTTAGCTCAGCTTCGTCGCACTTTTCACGCACCTTTGGCCATCACCTTCGTCTCTGGGGATCTCCATTCTTCTTTCCTGAGTGACAGCTTGCGAGGAAGAGTGTCGCAGCGAGGATTCAAGGCTTGCAGCCTTAGGTCTAGTGAGCCCATCGCCGTGCTCCGCCGCGAGTGAGCCAGAGCCTCTGGAAGCGTCGTTTCATCGAGGCAAAGACACCAGGAGGAGCAGCACCTCCAGCATAGACACCTCCGATCGCCAGGTACCCCCTTTAGCCCATAGCTTCGCCTCCATTTCGATTTCACGATTTTGCGTCGCCGGCCTCCGCCGGCAGATTCGCTCCGTTCCCTTCACCCATCCGATCATCCGAACCGACCTTCATCTTCATGAGACCTCGCTCCACATTCTCCACACCTCCGATCATCTTGGTTCGCCCCGGAACCAAGGCTCGGGTCTCCTCCACCGTCGCCTCGCCGGAGAACTCCGCCTCGCCTCACCAGAACACCCCCTTAGCACGCTAACGGATCGAGGCAATTTGCCCTTGACCCACGAAGCTTCCTGTGCAGGTTTGAAGCCAGAAGGACCTCATCTGGAGGTCCTAACATCAAGGTGCAGGAGCTTTAGGTGGTCTTCATCGCCGGAGCACTCCGGTCGCTTCCGGCCTCATCAGAGACCGCCATCCGATGCGGAACGACGTCAGGGGCATTTCGCCAATCTAGAAGCATCCGAGGAGTCCCCCACTACGCGTATCGAGCCGACGAAGTTCGCCGGCGAGCTATTCTTGGAGGATCTTCAACCACCGTCCGATCGAGCCCCTCGTACAGTTCAGATCTTGTCCATCCATTCGCGAGGAGCTATCAGCCGTCGGATCGTCCAAGGACCTCATCTGGAGCGTCCATCGACGAAGGGGTACCACGCACCTCAGCCGTCGATCATACACGTGGACACCCCTCGTCAGTCAGATCATAATAAAGGGGTAATTTCACTTAGGCCCTGACCTTTTTGTATTTGTCATTTAGTCCTGTAAATAGTTTTAATAGTTCTTTTTATTTTGGAACATTTGCATCTAGGACCTTAGGTTTATAGTATTTGCAAAATAGTCCCTTTTTGTGTGAGACACGTGCATCGACACGTGAGTCTGTGGGTTATTTGCATTTTTAGTCCTGAACTTTATGCGTGTTACTGTTTACATCTTTTTAAATAAGTTTTGCATTTACACCCCTCTATGTACCATCCACGTGTCTTGATCGTGCTTGATTGGGCTATTTGCATTCCAAGCCCTGGGCTTTTTATATTTGTTACTGTTTGGCCCTTAAATTATGTTTCTTTGCAAATAGGTCCTTGCTTGCTCTTTGCCTTGTTTGTATTGAATAAAATATCAAATCAAACCCAAATCGAGTGAAATTTGGACACGTGGCTCCTGCCACTGTGTAAAAATTTCACTATTTTTTGATACATTTTGAGGCTATTTGTTATTTTTAAAAAATCAAAAACCTTGATTTTTGCTACTGTCTAACATAGAAAATCAAAGAAAAATATAAAAATTCTAAAAAAATATGTGTTTGTTTGTTTTGTTGTTTTCCAGCTCCGGTCTAATTTTTATCTCATTTGGACTTTTAAAACTCATAAAAATTAAAAAACACTAAAAATATTACAAAAATTCTTAAAATTCTATAAAATTAAAAAATGTAAACTCTTTTTCTGAAGCTTAGTTTTTGTATTTTACTTTTCATAAAAATTACCATCAGATTTTTAAAGGCTAATTAGTTATTTTTAATTGGCCTATCAAATCTGACTGTACATTTTATCATGATTTTCCCTTTTCTCAATTTTTTAGAAAATCAACTAAAAATAATAAAATGTCCATAAAATTATCAAAAACACTTAAAAAGATATAAAACACAAAAACAATTTTTCTTTGATATTTTGACTTTATTTGGAGTGTTTTATAAATATTTGTTTGTTGGCTTTTTCACTTGTATTTATATTTTCCTTATTATTAAAAATACAAAAAAATAAAAATATTTATAAATCCACCAAAAATACCTTTGTTTATTTTATTTTTATTTTTGACTACTTCGTAGGCCGTCTCGGCCATCTCGTGCTCCTTGTGTTCAACCCTGGTAGCTATACCATTGCTACTTGATTGACTTGTGTGAATTTTTTATATTTGGTGGTCTTAAATTTTCTTGATTGAGTCCGGCCCGAGAGGTTGAGGTCGCAACGACCATTGACACCTTCTTGTCTTAGTCGCTCGGATTATCGGCTCAACAGAATGGCGCCGTTGCCGGGGAGCACGGCTTAGTAGTCTTTGTTTTTTATTTTTGTTCAGTTTTGTTTTTTGCGGTTTTTTTCCGCAGCTTTTCGTTTTCCCGCAGCTTTTCGCAGCTTTTTGATTTTCTTTGTTTTGTTTTGATTTTATTTTATTTTATTTTATTTTATTTTTGTTTTGAGTGTTTATTTCTATTTCTGCACATAGTTTATTTTATTTTGTTTTGTTTATTTTTATAATAATCTGTGTTTGAGATTTCTATTTGATTTCTTGCGAGGGCCCAAGGACCGAGGTGACTTTTTCGGAAGCCGAAGCAACCACGAGAGTCGGAGGCAGCTCTTTTTTCTGCATAGAGCCACAAAAGGACGCGAGGAACCGAGCAGGAGCGCGGGAGCCACGGAATAGCCACGTAGATAGCCGTAGTTTAGATTAGTTTACTTTTTGCAGAACATTTATTGTAATAATATAGGTACCCAAATTTTTAGAGACATGATATCGGGGTCTGTTTCGTCGAGCATCGGTGTGCTTGGGGGACCTCACCGTGTTTTTCGCCTGTTTTCATTTTCTCGATTTTTATTTTCTTTTTATCTACTTATCTGATTTACGTGGTTTTGGCCTTAGCTTAGGATTTTTGCTGATTGAGCTGTAATTGATTAGGATCCAAACACCTAACTATCTGCCTGTGCCTATTAGATCGTAATTGGACCTAATTAAAATTAATAAAGAAAAGGCTAACCTGGTCACTTGAGAGGTCACGCGCCGCTAGAGGTCGTATACAGCACTGGCAGGACCCGTTGTGGCGGGCACCGATCGGCATCCAAGACCGGACACCGACCCCTCCTGTTGACCTGTTAGTCATAGGTTCTCTCCGTGTAGAAATTGCTTTGCTTAAGGCTGATTTCCTCGTGCATCATATAGGTAGTTTATTTTCAGTCTTTATTTTATGCGTGGATCACCATACGTGTAGAGTGATGGAGTCAGGTACGCCTTTCTTACTCAACACGCATCATTGATTTTATCGCGCATCGGCTTTTTCGTCTTCTCCCCCTATTTTCTGGACATAAAATAAGCAGGAGAATCCGAAAAATTCGTTAGGCATTTTTTGCTTGAAAAACACCTAAAAAGAAAAATTATAAAATTGGGACTGCTAAACACACTTGACCCTAAAAGACACCTCACATAAAAATTTGTCTTGGAGAGAGCGACCCCCTCATTGTCTGGTTTGGATGATCGATAGAGCGACCCGCACCCTAGGCTAGAGCCACATCTGACCCCCTTTTAGACTACTACTTCTGGGCTAGTCGTTCTCCAGTGAGGATTTCTCATGTCTCCTGTAAAGCGGGTTGTGATATCCTTAACAGAGCGAGCGATTGGGTAGCCGGTAAATGGTTCGCGGCTTGTACTGGCTGGGAAAGATCTAGTTCGGGATCGGGACAGTCTCCTAGGGGTGTCGGATTCCTAACAGCTCGCGTAACCGTACTGATATTCTGACTTGATCACCTAAATAAAAATTGACAAGATAAATTGACCGAACCCTTACGATCTTCAGCTTGGTGTTGAGTAGGTGAACCTGGGGTTTTTTTGCTCATTGACGAGCGCGGAAATACCCTTTGAATGTTGTCGTATGATTGACTAGTGCGTTGCAGTCGGATAGATTTGCGATCGGTCAAAAATAACCGCACAATTTGATTAATTCGTCGAATGAATGTAAAATGCGGTTTTATGTTTATTTAGCCTTTGCAAGCCCCAGGGTCGACTCAAGGAGGCAAAGGAACAACTCAGGATCAGATTAGAGAGATTAGATCGTGGTTTTCCAAGTGATTTTTTTTTGTAATTTTTTATGCAATACAAATGCCGAATGCCAAACACGAATTGGATTAAGTTAATAAGAAAGAACAGACTTAGCCAACTTTAATTTTAATATGAAATTAATCCAAATTGACTAAATTATATTTTTCCTATAAACCTAATCCAATGATGAATGCAAAATGTATTTTTTTTGGAATTTTTGGATTTGAAATGCACAAATGAAAATACAAACTTTTTAGGGTTTTTATGCAATTTTTCATGCAAATAATATGCAAAAATTATGAAAAATTTACTGGAAGTTAAATATGATGCAATGAAGCTACACTAATATTTTTAGAATTTTCCGATACTTTTTTATTTTTTTATGAATATTTTACCGAGAACAGAGCGATTACGAGTATTTAATTCTTAATAAATCCACAAAGTTAAATTTTCCAGAGAATGAATTATCTCAAATAGATAGTTCAATAAGGAATGCAGGAGAGTTGAAATTTCTCAAAAATCTTATTCGTGGAATTAATTAAAAATCATTTACAGAAATCACCCTACAATTTATTTTATGCAAATGACAACTCTAATCTTGACGAAATTTGGACTGTAATTAAAGCATACTTAAAGGCATCATTGACAATTTTTTCACAATTTTTAGAGTAATAAAAAGGCCTGTGCGAATTTCAGAGTGTAAATGGGTAAAATATCAATGATTTTTAGTCTCTGATTTCTAATAAATAACCAAAGGCTCACAAAAATATAAATAAATGGCCAAAATGTTCAGAATTAATCAGTCAACAACATGCTATTTTCGTATTAAAAATTGATGCAAAAATAATATCCAAATTGACGCTCAAAGCTAGGGGTGTCAATGCAATATTGAAATTGAAGCAAATAACTTAAACTGTGCCGAAGGGCACTTTTGGAATTATATAAACATGCAAGGACACAAGTGCAATTTTCACAAAATATAAAATAAAATAAATTGGACCTTCTTTCTCTTCCACGCTAGGGCACGCAAGGGAAAGCGGCGTGGGCGGCGCACGGGAGGCGGAGGTCGGCGGCTGGGCGTGGAGGCGCGCCGCGCGGAGGAGGTGATCGGGAAGCGCGGCGGGGGTCGGCGGCCTGGCGGCTGGTGGATCGCGATGGGGGGGCGGTTGCTGCAACGGCCTCGGCGGCTACGCACGGCCGAGGGGAGGAGCGCACGAGGACGCAGTGCCGCAGGTGGCTGCGGTCGGAGCAGGTCGTCGGGGGCGTCGGTGGCCGGCGGGGCTGCCAAGGAGGACGCGCGGGGGCGTCTGGGCGGAGGAGATCCCCTGGGCGCACACGGCCGGCGCGAGGGGCATAGGAGCCGCGCGAGCTGGGGGCTTCAGAGGCCGGCGTGTGGGCTGACCGTGGCGGAGGCGGGTGCCGCCCCGCGCGGCTGGCTGGTGGTGGGCGCGAGGAGCGCGATGGGGCGCGGCCTCGCCGGCGATGAAGCTGGGGCAGCTGGCTCCGCGCACGGCTGGGATGGCCGTGCGTGGACGAACGTGGGCTGGACGCGCGCAGCCAGGTGCGTGGCTGCTGTGTTGGCGATGGAGTGCGGGTGGGTGTCACGCGTCGACGGCAGCCAGCTGGCGGCCTGGAGAGGAAGACGGCGTCCGGAGGAGGCGGCAGCCGTTGGCGGTGAAGGCCTGCTGGATGTGAAGCCTGTTTTTTTTTTGTTTTAATTTTTTTTTGTTTTGTATTTTTTTGTATTTTCTTTGTGTAAACAGGAATAAAAAAATGGAGTGGTGGTGAAGTTGTGATGATGTAAAAAAATAATGGATATGGGTTGGTGTTTTGTGATGATGATTGTGGTGGGTGGTGAATGAAAATGATGGTGTGTTTTTTGTTTGATGATTTGTGGATGAAACAAGGAAAATCGTTAGATAAAAAAAATAATGACAAGGAAAAGTTGGGAATCACTTACCTGTGGTTTGCCGAAAGTGGAGCCGCGTGTACGGCTTCCGTTGTGGCCTCGAGGAGATGGCGGTCTCCGAAGCTTGGCAGCGAGTTTCGAAAATCTCCTGCTACGTGGGCGGTGCTCCACGGATCTCACCTAAGCCTTGTCGTCGCTCTACCTATTGCGCCACAGCTGTCACCAATGACACATCAAAGGGGGCTCGGGGCTCTCTTTCTCTCAAGAACGGTGGATGAGGAAAAATGAAGGAGATGATGGTGAATAAAAAGAGGAGGAGGGAGTTGAAAAAGAGATGGAGAGAGTGGAGAGAATGGTGGAAGAAGTGGGGAAGATGGTGGCTTGGAGTGGGGGAAAAGAAAGAAGTGGTAAAAAAATAAATAATTAATAAAATAATATAAGTAGGCTACTTAAAATAATTAAAATAATATAATAATAATAATAATAATAAATCCGAAAAAAATATAAAAAATCCGAAATTAATAAAATAATAGGGTGACATGTGGCGGCTCCAGGAGCTGCCACATGTCGCTCCTAGAAAAATCAAAAATTAAATGTAAACAAAAATCAAAAAGAAATAATAAAAGGGATTAAATCAAAAAGTGGTCAACACGAAAGTTGCTCGTCTCGACAAGATCTACAACTTTCGTGAAGGGCCGAAAATCAAAGGAAATCATCTGTACAAAGTGTATTTTTGGGTGGTACCTTATAGATATAAAATACCGTATTTTTCCTTTTATACTTTTTTTGTCATTTTTACTTAAGAGAAAAATCAAAATAAAAATAAAGAAAATATGAGAAGAATATTTACAAATTAATCTATTTTTTTTGGATTTTTAATAATTAAAAAAATAAAATGGTAAAATACAGGGGCAAAATGGTCATTATGTACAATGTACAAAAGGGGCCCAAACCCAAGTTTTGCATACGAGCTCCGATTTGGATGAAATTAGTCTTGTTTCGAAGGTCTCTGAATGTATATTACTTTAAAAGTTATTAGACCTAATTCGAAGGTCGTATGAGAGAGATATGTGTGTTTTAAGGTCTAAGGTCTCCAATTGGGTTTGGGGTTTTATTGAGTAATTTTACAGGTTAGTATTTTTTGATATTTTTCTTTAATTAGTGTTAGTAATATATACACAATAGAGTTGGTTTTATTGGTTTTGGAGTTAGTATAAAATACATACAAATAAGGTATTTTATCTAATATACAGGTGGATATTTACAAGTGAATTCGGCTTCTTATTTAATGCAAGTATGAATGCTAAAATGCAGATATTATGCTTGCGTGCATGAATGCTATTTATGCAATATAAGTGGAAATATGCTGCTATTTACTCGGGAACAAAGCTCTATTTTCAACTTTTAGAGTGATGAATCACAGATTCATCAACCCCCTATACTTAACCCTTGCTCGTCCCCGAGCAACTAAATGAAATGCAAAAGTGAAATGATTTTGGGTTCCATACCAAGGTCATGAACAAAAGTTGAAAATGGAGCTTGACTCAACCTTTGGATTAATTGTGTGGCGGAACCTTATTGGGATCTGAATTTAAGAACCTAACAGACTTCAAGTTCCACAAGTCTTCTATTCAAGACGCCTCAATAGTCAGGTCAGAACAAATCCTCAGACGCAAATTTCTGATGACTATGATTCTTACTTAACTGTGTAAGTGAAATATAGCTCTCCACATCAGAAATGACTCGGAACCAGCCTCCTCTAACAAGGTAACTCAATAACCCGGTCCAGTAACTCTTTCCTCGAGGAGCGGGGTATTCCCTTCTAAGTTCAAGGCGACCAACTCAAGAGGAGGGGGTAGAGAAAAGAATGGACGGTAGCCAGTGTAGCCACCTATCCCGGGATGCCTGACCAGTGTAGCCAAGTCATCCAGCTGCATTTTCTTTGCTAATATACATACTCCGACAGGTATTATTTTTTTTTTCACTTGTATCTGTCTGATTTTTTTGGAGTTCTTGCATTTTTTCCCTTTTTTTCCTTTTTTTCTTTTTTTGGAACTATATACAAGGTGCAGCATGTACATCAGGAGTTTTTCCTCTTGAGCCAGTAGACTATCTCTCTTTTGAAGCATTATTGCAACCCACAACATCCTGTCCTTAGATGTCAACACCACCAGACTAGGTTGAGATGCACTACCCTCCCTAGTGGAGGACGGATGTTTCCACCCGTGTGCTACTCCAAGCTAAAGGATTCTACCTCCTCACCACCTCATCAATGAAGAGCTACGTGCATTGTGCTTGTCCAAGTTAGGTCACTGTCTATAAGAATCATGCGTGTGCACGAGATATTCTACTTAGACTAATCAAGATGACATGTGAACATAGACTTGCGGACTCAAAGAATTAAGTCACTTGACCTGAGAAATCTTAACTCCAGATCCTATAAGGTTCCTTTGAATTTAGGTGGATTAAGGTCAAATCAAGCCCATCCTCAATATCTACTCATAACTTGGTTCCGAACCCACTAGCTTTTCACTTTGCATATGCAAAGTATGCAGATGAGATGAGATGTCATGCTATGAAAATGCAAGACTCTTTTTTTTTTGGAAAATGCAAGATAATATGCAAGAGTAAATAAGAAGCCTTTTTGTTTTATTATTTTTTTTGGTATACAACAATTTTTTATTATTTACAACAATTTTTAGTTGATACAATTTGTACATAGTATACACGATTTTTTTGGTATACATCCTGTTTTACAACAAATTTTACAAAAGTATGTTTTACAAGAATTTTACAACTTTTTATACAAGTATTATACATATAGTACATATTATACAAGTATACAAAATTTTTATTTTCGATTTTTACCCACCCATAATTATTGCAAAATATATACAAAAATACGCGAAAATACGTGAAAGTACGAGCTCTGGGTAAGTATATATGTAATATATACACGCCCCCCTATACTTAGCGTGTGCTATGTCCTCAGAGTACGAAAGCGACTAAAAAGACATAGCTCGGGCTAAGCGTAGGAGAGCTAAAATAACAAAAAGTATAGAAGTCGTCCCGCCCCCCTATACTTAGGCTCTGGCAGCCTAAGTGTAGAAGAAGATCAGAAATGGGGTGGACGAGGAAAAGAGGGGAAATGGATGAATATATACACGACGGGCATCGGTCCCCCCTATACTTAGGCTCAGGTCAGCCTAAGTATAGGACAAGAGTGAGTATGAGAACCGATGTGATCTGGAGGATGTACAATGAATAGATGCGGGTCACTCTCCCCCTATACTTAGGATCTGGTTATCCTAAGTATAGTCATGAGATGATATGGAACCGGGACGAGTGATTCGAATCACTGGGGAGGGAGGGGGAGAATGTATGTACAAGAAAGAGTGAGAATATACAAGGATTAAGAAGGTTTGTGACGAACCTTCTTGCGGACGTGAGGAGGTGGATAATATACATATGTGTCGCTGTCGGAATCGTCCTTAGATGAATAATAGTGAGGTGTAGGGATCGTCCAACGGGGGTCGACACATGGCTGCTTGCTTAGATAAGGCTTAAGAACAGCCGAACTGAGCTCACTCATATAAATCACCTTATCCGGACCAGATGAGGATTCCTCTAAAGCTTCCTTCTCCGGAGTGGTGAAGGAGACTTTCTTAGTCGATTTTCTAAAACCTGAATCATTGAGAGGGAGATGACAGCGACGCGCCTTGAGAGGTTCGGGGGAACACCTCGAGGAATCAATTCTCAACTTCCTCTCACTAGATAACCGACTAGAAGAGGGAGCAACCGTGCTTTTATGTGGAGTCAATTTTGTCTGGGTTGTTTCCTTAGAAGGTCCGAGTCGTGGTGTGGTGCTGACTATGGGTTCCTCATCAGACGAGTCACCATAAAGATTGTAATATTCTTGAAGGGTCAGCACGCGTCTCGGGAAGGAGCTAGTGGTCTCAGTTGGCTTGGCATTATTGAGCTCTTGTGTCGGATCATTGAAATGATCAAGGCAATCCTCAAATATCGTGTCCGACTCAATGATAGCTTCCGGTCATGAGTCCTCCTTAGAAGCTGTCATGGTGGTGGTGCAAGCAGTTGATGAAGTGGAGGTGTGGGGAGTCTTTGATCCAATGGTCGTCCGGACAATCGGTTTCTCAGGTGTAGCAGAGAGGTGGGACTCATCTACCTCTCGATGGTCATGACTGTCAGCAGATGTGCGGGTCACCTTAGAGTAAAGTTTATCAAAGAATGGATAAGGTCAAAGCGCTCCAATGCTGAAAAATCGATTTCCCGAGTCTCACAATCTATAGTCGCCTTAGCCAAGGCTAAGAACGGCTTCCCGAGAATAATCGGAGACTGGGAAAACTCTCCTCGGTGCTCGATGTCAATGATCGTGAAGTCCACCTGGAGTAGAGCACCTTGGAAAGTAACGATGACTGAAATATTTCCTCTCGACCGTTTGATGGATCGGTCAGCCAGTTGAACGATCTCTCTCGACTTCCTAAGTGGCCTGAGTTTGATCTTGTCAAACACAGAGGTCGGGAGGATATTTATCGGTGAGTCATCATCGATTCTTGCATGGGTAAAGATGGTGTCTTTGATTTCACATTCAACTCGAGGCAACCGCTTCACTCTGCGGCTCTTGGTCTTTCTCCCCATCACCAAGGAGGTGGCCATAGACACTATGTGTCTTTCAGTCCTTGTCCTCTTATTGCCCGACCTCTTGGGCATCAATTTACTTCTCACAAATCGTTTGAGGTCGGGAAAGTGATCTATGGCCTTTATTAAGGGAAGTTTGAAAATCAGTTCTTCATCGAGTGCTTCCCTTAGGGCAGGATCCAATTTTTTTAAGTTATTTTCATTTTCAATTTTTATATGGTTTTTTGGTTTTTCAATTTTTTTGGTATTTTGGATAGATGAATGATCGGACTCTGAATTGGAGGGCATGTGGTTAGTAGAAGAGGGAGATAGAATGGACTCCAGCTGTACAGACGGTGTGGGTTCCCTAATGTTTGCTTGGCTTTCAACCTCAAAATTACTCATATCCTTTTCCACTTTCATTCCCAAGCTGGCAGAAATTGAGTTCAATATTTCCATGACATTTCTCAAGTTGTTACCAAATGATTCATTTTTCTCAATAAGTCTGGAAATGTCATCCTCCACAAAATTCTCATGACAAATCATGGGAGAGTTCTGCTCAAGTGGAGGATACTGCTGAGTCTCATACTCAACATACCTAGACTCTGGCATGTAATTCCGGGTCGAGTATGGACTATCTAGATGGCAAATATTAGTCGGAGCCTCATATGATGAAGTCAATGAATGAGGGACTAGTAAGTCTAGCTTATTAGTCCACTCCTGTGAATGTATAGGCTCTCCGAATGAAGGCTAGTTAATGGAGGCTTGATCACTAAAGTCAATCAAGTCTGGCAAATCATGATATTCAGACCCCTCAATTCGGGTTGTTTGATCGATCAAATGATGCCCTAAGGTCAAGTCGGGAGGTGTATATGTAAATTGTTGTATGGTTCCTACTTGAGGTGAGAATGAAGTAAACGGGGGCATATAATTCTGCCAATCATCTGTCTCAGCAGTGGCTTGCTCTGCATTCGATTCTTTTAATTCCTGCAAGCGCGCGAGAATAGGTACAGTCAGCCCAAGATGGAAGTGGATCCGGAATGTCAGAATATGGAGTAGGTGAGAGATGCGAAGAAGTGGAGAAGTCAGACGGAGTTCTGACTTCATGATCGGGTTGAGGAGGAGCCGACCACGGGTAAGGGTCTCCCGTGGATGGCGGAGGAGAAAGCGAAGATGAACGGTATATGGTCGAGGAGGAATGACCAGAGGTCACGGGGTATGGGGACCAATATTCCGACATCTTGAAGAGGAAAGGAAGAAGATTGAGGTAGAAAATGCGCAACTATACAGGATAACGCACACGGACAGACACAAAGACAAAAGCAAGAGCAAACCCCGAGTTCACACTCAACACGGTGAAGGACTCGAAATCGAGTCTGATTAATCTGGTTGATTTTAAGTGTGATTTTCAAGCAAAAATAGCAAGGATTACGCGGCCTATAGGGAAGTCGGCTTAGAGCCGGATGCGTCTTCCCTGTTTAACCTGTCGCCTAAGATACCGCCGCTCCTTCCTTTCTTCGCTCCTATCCCAAGTCGATGGATTTAATGACCACACCCCTATCTACCTGCAAGCAGGCGGAGGCTGACAAGGCCGGAACTTTACCCCTGGGGGTTACTGGCAGCTTGTCGCAGAGTACCGCAATTCGCCCCTATCTACTTGAGACAGGCGGAGGCTACTTGGTACTAGTCAATGAATCTAAACTTATTCGAATTGTGATATTTGCTAGGATCAGTCAGAACGTGATATGGAAGGCGGGGATTTGGGCTCTGCCTTAAGGTGTTCACACACACTCAAGTACCCTCACTCAGCCTAAAAACAAGGTCGGGGTTACTCTCCCGCAAACAAGGGTTAATTTTAGTTAATTTTTTTTGGTCCAATTCAATTAGCAGCCTCGATTTTAGAGATTAGTTGTCACTGATATTAATCCACACAAGCAATCACGTCTACCGTCCAGTCCCAATTCCTTTATCCTAGGTTAGAAAATCGAGAGAGAGAGAATCGGAAAAAGCCGATGCGATCGAGAAAACGATGATGAATGCTTGAGTAAGAAGACTTACAGTGCCTCCAGTTCTCTACAATGCAGGATGCAGTACTGAATTGAAATTTTACACTATATGCAAATGCAAACGAGAAAAGCCGCTCCTAGACAGGCAGTTCTATTAGCGAGTGAAGCACAGGTTGATTTGACTAAATTCTGCGGTCTAAGTGCGTCTTTTAAGTGCAATGTGTGGTCCTAAAAGTTACGAGCATAAGCAAATCCTAAATTGGCTCGAGGAGCCGCTAGTGCAAGCTAAGTTACAATTCACCCACACAGCACACGGGGACACAGTTTCACTATATTTACACGCGCGAGAACCCAAACGGGAACCGCTGGAAATAATGCGGACACTTTTTACAAGTTAAAAAAATGAAGAATCCTTCTGGCGTCTCAACAGCCGACTTGATCCACGAACCGTCGGCCTCCGATGCACTTCGAGATGCGTCGACTTCAAGAAAGCCGCTCCAAGTCCACCGGGCCCTCGCACAAAAAGATATAAAAATGTCAGATAAAGAGAGAGAAAAAAAATAAAGAGAAAAGAAAATAATTGGAAAAAATGGTATAATTACAATGTGGTTCGGGGATCAGACTACCCGATTAAATGGAAAATGCAAATCTAAGTGTCTAAAGTGATCCTAAGCCGTTTGCCTCCCCGGCAACGACGCCATTTGACGAGCGCGGAAATACCCTTTGAATGTTGTCGTATGATTGACTAGTGCGTTGCAGTCGGATAGATTCGCGATCGGTCAAAAATAACCGCACAATTTGATTAATTCGTCGAATGAATGTAAAATGCGGTTTTATGTTTATTTAGCCTGGGCAAGCCCCAGGGTCGACTCAAGGAGGCAAAGGAACAACTCAGGATCAGATTAGAGAGATTAGATCGTGGTTTTCCAAGTGATATTTTTTTTTGTAATTTTTTATGCAATACAAATGTCGAATGCCAAACACGAATTGGATTAAGTTAATAAGAAAGAACAGACTTAGCCAACTTTAATTTTAATATGAAATTAATCCAAATTGACTAAATTATATTTTTCCTATAAACCTAATCCAATGATGAATGCAAAATGTATTTTTTTTTGGAATTTTTGGATTTGAAATGCACAAATGAAAATACAAACTTTTTAGGGTTTTTATGCAATTTTTCGTGCAAATAATATGCAAAAATTATGAAAAATTTACTGGAAGTTAAATATGATGCAATGAAGCTACACTAATATTTTTAGAATTTTCCGATACTTTTTGATTTTTTATGAATATTTTACCGAGAACAGAGCGATTGCGAGTATTTAATTCTTAATAAATCCACAAAGTTAAATTTTCCAGAGAATGAATTATCTCAAATAGATAGTTCAATAAGGAATGCAGGAGAGTTGAAATTTCTCAAAAATCTTATTCGTGGAATTAATTAAAAATCATTTACAGAAATCACCCTACAATTTATTTTATGCAAATGACAACTCTAATCTTGACGAAATTTGGACTGTAATTAAAGCATACTTAAAGGCATCATTGACATTTTTTTCACAATTTTTAGAGTAATAAAAAGGCCTGTGCGAATTTCAGAGTGTAAATGGGTAAAATATCAATGATTTTTAGTCTCTGATTTCTAATAAATAACCAAAGGCTCACAAAAATATAAATAAATGGCCAAAATGTTCAGAATTAATCAGTCAACGACATGCTATTTTCGTATTAAAAATTGATGCAAAAATAATATCCAAATTGACGCTCAAAGCTAGGGGTGTCAATGCAATATTGAAATTGAAGCAAATAACTTAAACTGTGCCGAAGGGCACTTTTGGAATTATATAAACATGCAAGGACACAAGTGCAATTTTCACAAAATATAAAATAAAATAAATTGGACCTTCTTTCTCTTCCACGCTAGGGCACGCAAGGGAAAGCGGCGTGGGCGGCGCACGGGAGGCGGAGGTCGGCGGCTGGGCGTGGAGGCGCGCCGCGCGGAGGAGGTGATCGGGAAGCGCGGCGGGGGTCGGCGGCCTGGCGGCTGGTGGATCGCGATGGGGCGGCGGTTGCTGCAACGGCCTCGGCGGCTACGCACGGCCGAGGGGAGGAGCGCACGAGGACGCAGTGCCGCAGGTGGCTGCGGTCGGAGCAGGTCGTCGGGGGCGTCGGTGGCCGGCGGGGCTGCCAAGGAGGACGCGCGGGGGCGTCTGGGCGGAGGAGATCCCCTGGGCGCACACGGTCGGCACGAGGGGCGGAGGAGCTGCGCGAGCTGGGGGCTTCAGAGGCCGACGTGTGGGCTGACCGTGGCGGAGGCGGGTGCGGCCCCGCGCGGCTGGCTGGTGGTGGGCGCGAGGAGCGCGATGGGGCGCGGCCTCGCCGGCGATGAAGCTGGGGCAGCTGGCTCCGCGCGCGGCTGGGATGGCCGTGCGTGGACGAACGTGGGCTGGACGTGCGCAGCCAGGTGCGTGGCTGCTGTGTTGGCGATGGAGTGCGGGTGGGTGTCACGCGTCGACGGCAGCCAGCTGGCGGCCTGGAGAGGAAGACGACGTCCGGAGGAGGCAGTAGCCGTTGGCGGTGAAGGCCTGCTGGACGTGAAGCCTGTTTTTTTTTTGTTTTAATTTTTTTTTTGTTTTGTATTTTTTTGTATTTTCTTTGTGTAAACAGGAATAAAAAAAATGGAGTGGTGGTGAAGTTGTGATGATGTAAAAAAATAATGGATATGGGTTGGTGTTTTGTGATGATGATTGTGGTGGGTGGTGAATGAAAATGATGGTGTGTTTTTTGTTTGATGATTTGTGGATGAAACAAGGAAAATCGTTAGATAAAAAAAACAATGACAAGGAAAAGTTGGGAATCACTTATCTGTGGTTTTCCGAAAGTGGAGCCGCGTGTACGGCTTCCGTTGTGGCCTCGAGGAGATGGCGGTCTCCGAAGCTTGGCAGCGAGTTTCGAAAATCTCCTGCTACATCGGCGGTGCTCCACGGATCTCACCTAAGCCTTGTCGTCGCTCTACCTATTGCGCCACAGCTGTCACCAATGACACATCAAAGGGGGCTCGGGGCTCTCTTTCTCTCAAGAACGGTGGATGAGGAAAAATGAAGGAGATGATGGTGAATAAAAAGAGGAGGAGGGAGTTGGAAAAGAGATGGAGAGAGTGGAGAGAATGGTGGAAGAAGTGGGGAAGATGGTGGCTTGGAGTGGGGGAAAAGAAAGAAGTGGTAAAAAAAATAAATAATTAATAAAATAATATAAGTAGGCTACTTAAAATAATTAAAATAATATAATAATAATAATAATAAATCCGAAAATAATAAAAAAATCCGAAATTAATAAAATAATAGGGTGACATGTGGCGGCTCCAGGAGCAGCCACATGTCGCTCCTAGAAAAATCAAAAATTAAATGTAAACAAAAATAAAAAAGAAATAATAAAAGGGATTAAATCAAAAAGTGGTCAACACGAAAGTTTCTCGTCTCGACAAGATCTACAACTTTCGTAAAGGGCCAAAAATCAAAGGAAATCATCTGTACAAAGTGTATTTTTGGGTGGTACCTTATAGATATAAAATACCGTATTTTTCCTTTTATATTTTTTTTGTCATTTTTACTTAAGAGAAAAATCAAAATAAAAATAGAGAAAATATGAGAAGAATATTTACAACTTAATCTAATTTTTTTGGATTTTTAATAATTAAAAAAATAAAATGGTAAAATACAGGGGCAAAATGGTCATTATGTACAATGTACAAAAGGGGCCCAAAACCCAAGTTTTGCATACGAGCTCCGATTTGGATGAAATTAGTCTTGTTTCGAAGGTCTCTGAATGTATATTGCTTTAAAAGTGAGTAGACCTAATTCGGAGGTCGTATGAGAGAGATATGTGTGTTTTAAGGTCTAAGGTCTCCAATTGGGTTTGGGGTTTTATTGAGTAATTTTACAGGTTAGTATTTTTTTGATAATTTTCTTTAATTAGTGTTAGTACTATATACACAATAGAGTTGGTTTTATTGGTTTTGGAGTTAGTATAAAATACATACAAATAAGGTATTTTATCTAATATACAGGTGGATATTTACAAGTGAATTCGGCTTCTTATTTAATGCAAGTATGAATGCTAAAATGCAGATATTATGCTTGCATGCATGAATGCTATTTATGCAATATAAGTGGAAATATGCTGCTATTTACTCGGGAACAAAGCTCTATTTTCAACTTTTAGAGTGATGAATCACAGATTCATCACTCATCTTGTGTGTTTCCAGATCTCATCCGCCCGACTCTCCAGATCAGGATTGGGCAAGAGGTCTCTTACGCAGCCTCTGGCTGCACCGCTTTTTAGCACTCCAGCCCATTCATCAAGGTTGGTTCGTGAGAGCCGAGACCCACTCTCCGAACTCGAGGTCGATTCCGCCCTATTCCCCCTTAACCACCCTTCTACCAGTCATGATATAGTAGTGCCAGATGAGAGACAACAGACAGATGATTTATCGGCACCTGAGTTTGGGACTTTTGCCTTTGCAGAGACCATGGCCGGCAGCAGTGATGACCGCACCGGAGGCCCCAGACTAGAGCATACTTACGTCCTGGACCGGGGTGCGATAAACAACACCTTGATAGCCTCCCTTGAGATGATGCAGCAGCAGATTAGGGATCAGGGGGCTTTCATGGTTGAGATGAGGAGAGAGATGGAGCAGATGAGAGCTGACCGCGAGCAGCGTAGGCCAGGTGGAGACGGACCAGAGATACCCGATCGGCCCGATGAGCCAGCCCAGCTGCAGCAGCAACAACAGAAGCCAGACCGATGTGGGAGTTGCACAACCCTGGATCGATGCTGACCCACCGGTGGATTGTTCTTCCGGCGATCGTGGGGGACTTCAAGTTCCCCTCACAGACCATTCAGCTTCTACCCCGCTTCCACGGGCTCGCGACTGAGGAGCCCCATCTCCACCTCCAGGAGTTTGAGATGATCTGCATCACCGTCCACGATCAGCAGGTGGACTAGGACACCATTAGGATGATCGCCTTACCCTTCTCACAGGTCGACAAAGCAGCCAACTGGCTGAAGCACTTGGGGAGGTTCGTCCATACTTGGGAGCAGCTCCGCACCTAGTACTTGAACAAGTACTATCCACTCAAGCGGACCAATGCAATGAGGGCCCTGATCAGCAACTTCTCCATGCTCCCAAATGAGCAGTTCTACGAGGCATGGGAGAGGTTCAGAGAGATTACAGACAGATGCCCGCACCACGACATTTCAAAGCCGAACCTAGTTCAGAGCTTCTTCTGCGGGTTGACACCAGAGCTGCAGGGCCTGGTGAACGCTTCTTGTGGCAGTTTCTACTTCGCCAAGGATGAGGACCAGGTCTGGGCCATCTATGAGGAGATGGTCGAGAACTATACAGTGATGTCCCAGACCCACCTCTACACTCAGGGATGCCCCCAGCCACAGACCGTGCAGTTTCAGAGGATAGCACATGTCGATGCCGGTCCTTCCACTTCGTTCTCGACAGCCGCACAAGCCGAGTCCAAAGCCGCAGACATGGGTATCATCAGCGAGAAGCTGGACCGGATCGAGCTGATCGAGAAGAAGCAGTGCTAGGGCATGACACAGATTGATCAGATGGCACAGACGCTGAGTGACCTGAAGACATAGATCATGTGTCTCCAAAAGGCACAGACGGCTTCGCAGCCCTGTCTCAGGTCACAAGGAGATCCGAGCAGCAGTGGTAGCTCGTCCTAGCACTCCAGTTAGCCTCGACAAGTTCACCATGTCTAGGTGGAGTCGTACCAGCAGCCGCAACAGCCTTACCAGTCACCACCATCCCAGGACACCCAGATGGTGATTTACCAGTCGGATCTGCCTCTAGCAGTACTTCCCCCGCCCTCGTACGAGCAGGAGCCGTTGATGGATGTCAACGAGATTTGGTACGACCGACCTCAACCCGGTATCCGACGAGACCATCCCGGATTCCACTGGTCGGCCAGCAGTTCCCAGCAGCAACCTCCAGCCTAGGGTGGCCAGTACGGCCAGCAGCGTGAGCAGCACCAACAGCAGCAGCCCCCAATTCAGCACCAGTATGGTCCTCGTCCCTATCAGCATGGACAATCTTGGAGGCGAGAGCAGCCTCATCAGCAACAGTATCATCATCAGCAGTACCCCTCTCACCCTCACCACCAGCAACAGTAGCCTCACTACCAGCGAGGCTACCTGTCAGGTTATCATGGGCCGACCAATGAGAATCCCGCCTTGGATGATCTAGCCCGCCTCATGTCCGAGCAGCAGGCTACCTTTCGACGGGAGATGGATGAGTTCGGCCAGGAGATGCGGGAGATCATGAGAGGGAAGGCCACCATCCCTGCCCAGATTGAGCCGAACCCCAACAGTTTGAAGAGGAAATCTGAGCAGGTAGAGTTTACTGAGATTACCACTCCTAGTGCTTCACTTGGTGATATGTCTGCATACATGTTTGATGCTGATTTTGTTACACTTAGGAGCGGTAGGATGCCAGCAGGTGGTGCCTCGTCTGAGCGACGACTCGATGCCACTTTAGGAGCGCTAGACAAGGAGAGGAGCGGTGCTGAGGCCGCCAGAGATGATGACGGTGGTGTTGATGCCACCACGGACGTTGATCCAGCCGACGGTACTGAGGCCATCATTTCACCTGATGGAGGAGGTGGTACTGATGCTACGAGATGTGATGCCGAGCCAGAGCGCGGTACTGATGCCGCACATCCAGATGCCGAGGGTGGTGCTGAGGCCACCAACACTTCTACTGCTAGGCATGTTGTTTTTCCATCTGTTCATGTACCTCAGGACGTTTCTGTGAATAAAGGAAAGGGTTTGTTTTATTCTGACCCACCTGTGGTGATTGATGATGTATGCATGGATTCTGCCGTGCTTGAGCAGCCCAGACCCTCTCCTAGTCCTTCATCTGAGAAGGACCCACCAGTTCCCTTTCCCCAAGCACTCCGCTTGGCTAAGGGGCAGAAAAAAGAAAATCCCAAAAAGAAACCATCAGATAGAGTTTAGCCAGCAGATGATAGATCGATTCCACATACAACTGACTCTACAGGAGGCCTTGGAGCACATACCTCTACTCCAGACATCACTCAGAGTCAGGACCATTGTCAGGAGGACGAGGAGGAACCACCAGTCTGAGATCCATGTGCTCACTCGTGCCACTTGTTTCATGATCCAGAACCGTCTGCCAGCCAAGAGGCCAGATGCAGGAGCCCCGTATATCAGATGCCACATTTAGGAGCAGAGAATCGATCATACTCTATTAGACAACGGGTCTTCTATCAACCTACTTCTGACAGCCCTACTCGGCCGCTTCGAGTTGGGCCCTCTACGACAGAGCAGGACGGTCCTTCAGTTTGCTGATCGATCTATCAAGAGGCCGAAGGGGTTGCTGAAGGACGTTGTCGTCACGATTTAGAGCCTGAAATTCCCCGTGGACTTCGTTGTGTTGGACATGGAGATCCCTGATTCTGTGACTGATACCCCCATCATTTTAGGGCGTCCGTTCTTGGCCACATCCAAGGCGATATCCGATCATGATAGCGGGAAGGTATACTTTCGCGTTGAGGGCAAGAGTGTACAAATAGAGACGATCGAGGAGACTAGAGCCCGAGATTCAGCTTGCTCCGAGCAGACTTCCAATTCAGAGCAGATGACATATGCAGGGCAAGACATCCACCAGGAATGCAACTTTGTGATCACAGATGATGAGGCAGTTTGGGCAGACCTTGCAGCACAACCATCCTCTCACTTGCAGAGTTTGCTTATGCACATATGACCGCGGATGAGAGTTTGGATAGCGCAGCCCTGGTCCATGATACATCTCAGGCAGTAGAGCCGGGCCCCGATCGCGAGGCAGATTTTCTTTGTGATTCGGATACAGATCCCTCGGAGTCAGATTTCGACTGGGTTGAGTTTGATGACTTGATACCGTGTCTGACTTCCATAGAGCCGACAGCTAGGGAGGAGGCTGATTCCACACAGAGCAGAGACATACCATCAGAGCAGCCTTTCCTGATTCAGATTAGAGAGAAAGTTTCCATTCTCCCACACAGATTTGGCCGCATTCACTCAGACCTTTCAGAGGCCAGATCCACCAACACAGTGTTGTCCAGAGCTGAAGCCGCTTCCTTCATCGCTGAAGTATAGGTTCCTTGCGGGCGAGCATGAGATGTACCCAGTCATTATCTCAACAGATTTTACTGGAGAGCAGGAATCCCGTTTGATGGGGGTTCTTGAAAAGAATTGCAATGCAATAGGATGGAGTGTAGCTGATCTCCAGGGGATAAGTCCGACCCTGTGCTGCCACCATATCTATCTCGAGGAGGATGCGAAGCCGTCGCGTGAGTTCCAGCGGTGGCAGAACCCGAACCTTCGAGATATTGTCATGAAGGAGATCTCAAAATGGTGGAGCACCAATTTTATCTACCCCATCTCCGACTCCAAGTGGGTCAGTCCGTTGCATGTGGTTCCCAAGAAGATGGGCATCACTACAGTTGTTAGCGAGTCTGGAGAGGAGATCGCTACCCGGGTACCCACGTCTTGGTGGGTCTGCGTGGATTACAGACGACTCAACCAGGCCACAAAGAAGGATCATTTCCCCCTGCTCTTTATTGACCAGATCATTGAGAGACTGGCAGGGAAGAGCCATTACTGCTTCTTGGATGGGTACTCCAGATACAACCAGGTGGCGATTGTGCCAGAGGACCAGGACAAGACTACCTTTACCTATCCCTTCAAAACACATATTCTTTCATACGGATGCCCTTTGGATTGTGCAACACTCCGGCGACATTCCAGAGGTGCATGTTATCCATCTTCTCGGACATGGTAGGGGAGTGCTTGGAGTTCTTCATGGACAATTTTTCGGTCTTCGGTGACGGATTCGATTCCTGTCTTGACTGCCTAGACCGCGTCCTTCAGTGATGTATTGAGGTGCACCTGTTGCTTTCTTGGGAGAAGAGTCACTTCATGGTGACTCAAGGGACGGTGCTTAGCCATATCGTCTCCAACAGGAGCATGGAGGTTGATCCGGCCAAGGTGGATATCATTAGGAAACTCAGTCCACCGTCCAACTTGTGGCAGTTACGGTCTTTTCTAGGGCACGTCAATTTCTACCGACGATTCATTCATGATTTCAGCCGGATGCCCGACCGTTGACTAATCTGCTGACGAAAGACACCGAGTTCATTGTGGATGATAAGTGTCTAGCGTCATTTAAGACTCTCAAGAGTCTAGTTGTTGAGGCTCCTATCCTGCAGCCACCTGATTGGTCTCTCCCATTCGAGATCATGACGGATGCCTCTGATTTTTCCGTAGGGGCCGTGCTGGGACAGAGGAGGGATGGAGTCCCCTTTGCTATTCACTACGCTAGCCGGACTTTGGATGCAGCTCAGAGGAACTACACAGTCACTGAGAAGGAGATGCTAGCCGTAGTGTTTTCCCTAGATAAGTTCAGATCGTACGTCACTGGATCTAGAGTAACCATCTTCACTGATCACACCGCCATCCGGTACCTTATGGCAAAGAAGGATGCCAAAGCCATATTGACCAGATGGATCCTTCTACTCCAGGATATTGATATAGAGATTAAGGACAAGCCTGGAGTCAAGAATGTGGTAGCGGATCATCTCTCCCGATTGGAGTATCTTGAGGATTCTGAGCAGATCGAGCCTATTTGTGAGACCTTCCCAGATGAGGCGATCCTTGCTATCGCCTCTCTCCTGTGGTACGCCGATATTGTGAACTTTCTTGTTGCCAAAAAAGTTCCACAAGATTGGTCCAGACAGAGACTTGAGATCTTCCTCGTGAAGGCCAAGTTCTACCACTGGGAGGATCCCATCCTTTATCATGAAGGAGGGGATAGCATCTGGCGTAGGTTCATTCCTCAAGAGGAGCACCACAACATCCTCACTTACTGCCACAAGCTTGAGGCAGGGGGACATCACTGATGAATCTGTGATTCATAACTCTAAAAGTTGAAAATAGAGCTTTGTTCCCGAGTATCTAGCTGCATATTTCCACTTATATTGCATAAGTAACATTCATGCATACATTGATAACATTTGCATTTTAGCATTCACATTTGCATTAAATAAGAAGCCAAGATCACTTGTAAAATATCCACCTATAAAACAACACCTCCCTTAATATATACACCTTTAGTTGATAATATCAGGAAGAAGGTCAGAGATCTCCTTTGTAAAACATCCAATAAAGCCCTAGAACCCATGGACCATAAAAATCCCATAGTTCTCTTGTACCAACTCCAAAATAGGTCTACTCACTTTCAGATGAATACACATTCAGAGACCTTTAAAATGAGACTAATTTCATCCAATTCGGAGCTCGTAAGAAGAAGTTGGATTTTTGGGCCTCAATGTATACTATATATGTGTATATTTGTATTCCTGTATTTTTATATCATATTTGACCTCATCTCCATTTTTGGTCAACATGACTTGTAGATCTCATCAAGATCTACAACTTTCATGTTTTGAGTTTTTCCAAATTCGGCCTCCTTCTCTCTCTAATCTCATTTCTTCTCGCAGCCACTCACAGCTGGCCACGTGGCGCCCTCTGATTGCGCCACGCGGCCCGCTCCCCTTGCCTTAGCCGCCCGCGCCCACAGCCGTTGGATCTTCATCCAGATCCAACGGTTGCGCCACCTCCATGTAAGCCCTTTATTCCCACCGTCTGATCATTCCCCACTTCTAATCCTCACCGCACGTCAGCGCCAAACCTAGAGCTCACCACGTGTCACTATGAGCGTCGTTGGATGCTGGTCTAAGAGCTTTAATCATCACCGCCCATCCTCCATCCAAGCTCGACCATACGATCAGCATCTTCTTCGCATCGCACCGTCCGCTCGCGCTCCATCGACAAGGCAACACGTGGCGATCTTATACACCTTCAGATCTCGCCTATAGCCCTTCGATCTACACCGTCCAATAGCGCTATAATCCCAACTGCCTGATCGAAGCCCTAATCTAATCGCATCCGTCTGTTGGCACCTCTCCTCCGATGAGCCACATGGCAGCTCCACAGCCCTTAGATCACACACCCTCGATCTTATTAGAACCACTCATTGGCGCTTTGATCTGGGCCGTTGGATCACAAGATCCAACGGCCACGACTCCGTCTTCTACCCCTGGCCCCCCTCTCTCCCACGATCTCGATCTTGCGCGAGGGGCCTCCCCTTTCTATTTTCGTCTCCACCTCAGCCACCTTCTCTGATCACCAACGCCACCACGACCATCACCACTCTTCCCTCATACTCGCCAGCTCCCTCGCTCACCATGATGAACCCCAGATTCGCCCCACGACCTCTAAGAACCTCACCTCGTCACCAGCTACTCCATCACCTTCACCCTATAAATCATCGTCCTCCGACCACATTCTGCCCCATCCGCCATTACGATAGGAACCCTTGAGCTCAGAGCAATCTAATGGTGACAGCAATTGAGCATATTTCCGAGCGAAGACAGGCCTTCACCTCCGGCGAGATCCACAACGTCGCCACGCCGTGTTGCAACTCCTCCGACGAGTTGTGTGAGCTCAGGCCCTCTACTGACCTTCGAGCAACGACCAGGAGCCTAGATCTGAGCTCCATCCCCCAGGTAGCATCCTCCATTTTCCTCCCGATCTCTTCTTGTCTTTTCTTTGTTTTTCTCCGATTAAATTCACCCTCTACTATCGTCTTCTCGCTCCACCGTCATCACTCCAAGCTCCAAGACGGAGCACTGATCTTCACGCACCCTTCCATATCCTCAAATGATGCATGTCACCTTCGCTCAATCCCAGCTCCGCCACCTCGATGGAGCTCGCTCACCGGCCATCCTCACTCCGTCATAGGCCTCGCCTCTCACTCAGCACACCTCCATGAACACACGCATGCTTCGGCTATAGCTCTAACCCCCTGCTGGTGATATCCCTTTGATTGGTCGGAGGCTTGTGATGAACCTCAGTTTCATCATCTTTATTTATTATAATTAACCCCCTTGCTTAATGTTTTGTCAATAAATCCCTGTTAATGTCCTATAATTAACAGAGTCCTTAATAAATTAAAAACCACAAAAAAATGACAAAATAAAAATTCGTGGTGTTTTTAGACTTAAAAATACCTTCAAAAATATTTCGGGTCCTTGTTTGATCTCTTTTCCAGTTTTGGTCAACATGAAACTTGTAGATCTCGTCAAGATCTACAACTTTCATGTTTTGAGTTTTCTCAAATTCGGCCTCTATAACCTCTAAAAATAAAAAATATCATCCTAATAATCTGATTGGGCCACGTGGCCCAATCTGGGGGCGCCACGTGGCCCGCCTCCTTTGTCTTTTCCGCCTCTCCTACCGACCGTTGGATCGGCCTCTTGATCCAACGGTCCAGGCCTCTCCACGTAGCCGCCTTCTCCTAGCCATCAGATTTCCCCCGCGCTTCATCCTCACCATTCCTTAGCACCGCGCCCACAGCTTGACACGTGGCGCGCTGTGCGCCCTTTGATGGCACCCCGGATCTCTCATCTTGGCCGCTGCTCCCACTTATTTCCCTTTGCCGTTCGATCATCTCCCACTCACCATCATCACCGTCCGCCGGCGCGCACACCTTAGCTTGACACGTGGCGCTTCCATCCGCCTTCGATTCGCATCGCCCAGATCTTATCTACGCCGCTCTTCAACGCTCAAGTACCCACCGTTGGATCACCAGATCCAACGGTCGACCATCATCGTCAACCTCCGAGACTCATTCTCTCACATGATCAGCACCTCGCGCCCCACCCGTCCCCTTCCTTTTTTTCTCCTCCACATCAGCCACCATCTCCCATCGCCAACTGCCTCTAGGTCTTCCTCCATCACCCACGATCCTCGCGAGTCCATCCTCCACCCATGAAGCCATCTCCACTTCCTCCATACCGCCTTCGAAACCACGTCGCCCACCACCACTTCCGCCGAGCTTCCCCCTTCAAATACGCCTCCACCTCGCATCTTTGCCGGTGTCCACCTTTACGCGAGGGCTCGCCCAACCCTCCTCCATCTCCCTGTGACAGGGGGAGGCGGAGGATCGAGCGACGACGACGCAGCCCCTCCGGTGAGACCCTCCGCCATAAACGACGGAGCTGCGGCGCCTCCAGGCCCGCTCGAGCTGCATGGAATGGCTGGCCATGTCCAGCGAAGACCAGAGCATCCACCGTGATGCTCAGCCCAAGCCATCACTCTGCCTACGACCAGGTAAGCCCCTCTGATCTTCCTTTGTTTCTTTATTTGATTTCATCGATTTAATTTGGCCTCTCAGGCCGTCCTCGCCGTCCATTGACCACCTTTACAGCTTCGCCGTCAAACCCCCTTTCTCGCGCATCTTTCCGATCACCTCTTCCCTTCTTCATATCCTCAGTCACCTTCGACCCACCTCCTCCGCCCTCATGGCGGAGGAGCTTCGAGCTCACCACTCCTTTCACCCGCATGAGCTCCGCACGACGCCTCACGCACGCACCTATATGCTTCGGTTGGAAACTTAACCCTGCAGGACCTGGGATTCGCAATGGTCGGAGTGCTCGCCGGAGCACATTCCTCCGCATCATCCTCGACTGCGGAAGGCTGTTAGGTCAGTCCCCAACGCCAGACACCTCCCCGGAGCTCCGAGCTTCATCGACGTACATACAACGAGCTCCGAGGAGGCTTCTAGAGAGAGAGCATCAGTGGCGGAGGAGGAGCTCCCTCACCGGAGCTCCAACATCGCCGCCGGTCCTTGGCGAGGGAGACAACACAGGGACCGTTGGATGGCCCGACCCCAGCGACCATCCAACGGCCATAATGAAGCCACACCATCGACGTCTACGACCGTTGGATCCTCAAGATCCAACAGCTACAGTGCAGCCACGTGGCAAGCTCCGAGCTTCACCGAGCCTAACGCCCAAGCCTACACCCGAGCCAGCCGAAGCTTCATCCGAGTCTCTGCCGAACCCGAACCGACGTCCGAGCCTGGAAGGCGCGTGCATGGCGCGTGCCTTCTGGGCAATTTGCAGAGACATCCCGCCGGCTTCTCCAATTTGCAGATAGGTCCCTGGAGCACCTGCTTTCCACGTGCACTGGGGTAATTTGCAATTATGCCCTCGCGGGTTTTAATAATTGCAAAAATACCCCTGTGCGTGTGGGTATTTTACAGGGAAGGCATCGTAATTTTTATATTTACACTTTAGTCCCTATCAGGGACCTATTTGTAGTTATCTTTGTTTGTTTTTATTGCATTTATGCCCCTGCTTTCTTTCGTGCGTATCTTGAGCTACATAGCTCCAATCGAGTTGATTTCAGTTTCATTTTGAAGCTCTTCTCGTCCTCTTCATTATGGCATGGTTAAATTTCAGATTTGACATTATGAACCGTGATGTATTATTTTATTATCTAAGTGTCTTGATTTCTTCATTTATCATGCCCACTTGCTTAATGAGGGTAGAATGCTTCTTAATGTTAACTCAGTTTAACTTGCATTTTTTTTCTATGGCTCAAGTGATTATTATTTTTGGGCATAACATTCGCTTTGCATGTTCATTTATTTGCATTATAAAAATTGATAAAAAAATGCATGTTTATTGTAATGCATTGTCTTGTTATTGTCTACATGCATGATTTGACCTATATGCTTTAATTCAACACTTAATTAAATAGACTCAAATCTGATTAATACGAGAGAGGCTCGTGTCCCTGAGTTCGACCTTGGTTTCTTGCCAAGTAAAATAAATCACGATCACCTCATTTTGATTTATCATCGCATATCTTTAAATGAGGTGATCTTTTTACGACCAGAATCGGCCCGACTGCTACGACACGTTGAGGTGCTAAGAACGCACCCTTAAGGGGCCGATTTTACGTTTCGTCAAATGGCGCCGTTGCCGGGGACACGGCTCATTTCTTTTATTTTTTGGATTTTTGTGTGTTTAATTTAGTGTTCCTTTTTATAGGTCAATTAACCGCATATTTTGCATATAAAATTTTTCTTTCCTTTTTGATATCTAATCATTGTTTTTGTGGCAGGGCCCTTGATGGATCAAGGAGGCGAGGAGCAGGACGTTCCCCGCTGCAAGGAGCCGCAGGAGCATGCTTGGAGCAAATAAGGAAGAAAAGAAAAAAAAATGTCTCGCATTTTTAGTGCTGCATTTTATTTTTATAATAATTCATCTTTTATAGCGCTCTTCGTTTGAAGACTCGCGTGTGTAATCGAACGATTGTGGTTGTCTGGGGATCGTCCCCACTTGAGTGTCGACCTAGGACTAGGCACGCGGCTCTCCGAGCTCATTTTTTCATATTCTCTTGTGCTTGATCGTAGGTAGGACACACTTTAAATATAGACGCACTTAATCTCGCATCACTTAGCTAAAATTAATGAAGATCAATCACCGCTAATAGATGCATGATTAGGTGCGGCTTTTTTCGACTTGCATACATGTTGGATTTGATTTTCAAAACGGCCCCAGTTTTTTCACGGCTTTTATCGTCAAATCACTGCATGATTTCTCGCTTAGCCTAGATCGCGTTTTTCTTCATCGAATACATGTTTTTCACGGCTTTCATTTCCTAGATTGATCACCTAGGATTAATGGAAAATGGAATGAACGGTAGACGATGATTTTCTGATTAATGTGCTAACCTTAACTCAGTGACAATTTAAAATAAAATTGGGACTGTTAATTGCAAGTCAACCTAAAATGGAGTAAAATTCGGTTTTGGGAGAGCAACACCCGCGCATATGCCTTGATTCACATTTTCTTCGCGTAATTATCTAATGTTTTATCACCAATAAAACAGACAAGATAATTAACCAACCTTGGTTGGTTTCATGTGTGAGTTGGTGAAACTAAGGGTTTGCTTGCTTGAATTGAGCCTTTGTTGCAACACACAACCCTAAAACCTTAGTCACTCCATTTCATCTCCAAAGATTCAATCGCTCACTTGTAAATACATCCCTCTTCTTCGTTCACCTTGGGTCCCTTCCAACATCAATTCCCATCTTTTTACTTAGGCTAATCTCAGCCTAAGTATAGGGGGGACCCGAGTCCCCGTGATTTTCTCTACTCTTCCTTTCTTGCCTTTATACTTAGGTTATTTCTAACCTAAGTATAGGGGGAGCCCCTCTTAGCTCCCGTATATTTTTCTATATTTAAACGGACCTATGTACTTGTAACATCTAGTGCTATGAGGACATAGCAAAGTCTAAGTATAGGGGGGTATACCGTATATACCGTATATTTACTTTAGCTATAATCTGAAAAATTTGAAAAATTTAAAACTTTTTGGCTAAGGTAAAAATCGTTGGACTAAGAGAACTCAAAGGATTTCGCGGTTTTTCAATATTATGTTACACTATTTTATAGAAATATTTTCGAAAATGATTTTTTTGAAAATGTTTTGAAAATTTTTATTCTTGTGTGACATGGTTTCGAAAAGATTTGCCTTCTCTTTTCAAGGAAAGTCGAGTTTAACTTGTGTTTTAACTTTATTAAAATCCATAAAAATGAGAAAAAACCTAAAAACCTTTAGGAGCTATTAGTGACTACTAAGCTCAATTAAGAAAGCCGCGTTCAATGAGGGTTCGCCCTTAGCAGATTGGATGGTTTAGAGGACATCGCGTAAGGCCCAGTCCTCAAGCAACGGGCTCCGGCCTGTACTTACATCCATACTGGATGAACGTAGCTCCTTAATTAAGTTTAGGCAGTTATAATATCTCTTAAAGTCCATCAAAAACAAGGAAAAAAAAAAGAAAAAAAAAGTGTCTTGTTTTTGAATGAAGAAGTTGGATTAGTCCTCTACACTTTCACTTTCACCCAGGATCTGAATTAGTCAAGGAGACTTAGCTTTTTGAGGTTTTTGAGATTTTAGGTTAACCAGCTTTAGCCATCAGGGTCTTAGACTTAATCATCCACATTCCCCTAAGTTTCTAGATCTGCATGCTATATTCCATGCTTAGTCTCAGACAGAAAGAATATGATCAGCACATCACATGCACGACTGCGGTTTTTGATGAGATGAGTTGATTTTTCACCTGAGGGATTGGGATGAGGAAGTCGAGTTTGGATTTGATCTAATGATGCTCGAGGATGGGATAAAATCTTTGGAGGCTTCATGAAACCTGAGTGTCAGCAATATTAGCCAGTATGAGAACTTGATTCTTATACTAATCTCTTGACATTAACCTAAGTGCCTGGGTGTGAAAAATAAACAAAAATGTTGATCAGTGTGCGCCAACTCTTGGTAAAAGCAATGGAGCTAGCCACCAATTATACAAGTCAATGAAATTCAAAGAAAAGCTCTCATTCCACAAAGTTACAAATCAAAGAGCTTCCACCAAAGGCGAGCGCTCCCAAACTTTCAAAGTGTCCACTTGGACCACCGCTATTAGGACCAGGAGTCGGGCTTGCACCAAAAAAGGGCTCTGCATCGTAAATGCTACAAGTCTGGGTGTCGAAGGTACGATAGGTACTCAAAAAAGACACACCCCGGTGTACTCCCAGGAAAACAAGTGCAGACGGCTCCAACTTCTCTTGACGGACGCACTGATCAACACCAAAAAAAAAATGTGTTGCGTAAAAAGGCACTAGAGAGAATCCTTGTTCCAATGAGAGGGAGAGAAGAATTGACACAATCCCATGCCCTCCATTTTCTGGCCTGCCATCCACATTTTCTAAGTCTGACAACTAAACAGACGGTGGACTGAATGCAAGATTTGATTTATTCCCTAGTGCTGAGGATTGGGTCCTTAGGAGATTTTCTCGGACCAAGATTTTGGGTGAAGACTTGACTCTACTCTCGAAATTGCAGTCAACACTAAACTTCATATCCTTTAGTTTATATGTATATCAGAGAGAGTCTAGAGAAATAGAGGAATTGGAAGCCTCTTGATTAAGGCTGGGTTGAACTCTAGAATTTTGGATCTCTGAAGCCGAGTCGACTTGATCAGATTGGATCCGGTATTCACATGCACAAGGGGGTTAATCCAACTTAGTCATTCTTTTTGATGCTCGAGGACGAGCATAGTTTAAGTATAGGGGGGTGATGAACCTCAGTTTCATCATCTTTATTTATTATAATTAACCCCCTTGCTTAATGTTTTGTCAATAAATCCCTGTTAATGTCCTATAATTAACAGAGTCCTTAATAAATTAAAAACCACAAAAAATGACAAAATAAAAATTTGTGGTGTTTTTAGACTTAAAAATACCTTCAAAAATATTTCGGGTCCTTGTTTGATCTCTTTTCCAGTTTTGGTCAACATGAAACTTGTAGATCTCGTCAAGATCTACAACTTTCATGTTTTGAGTTTTCTCAAATTCGGCCTCTATAACCTCTAAAAATCAAAAATATCATCCTAATAATCTGATTGGGCCACGTGGCCCAATCTGGGGGCGCCACGTGGCCCGCCTCCTTTGTCTTTTCCGCCTCTCCTACCGACCGTTGGATCGGCCTCTTGATCCAACGGTCCAGGCCTCTCCACGTAGCCGCCTTCTCCTAGCCATCAGATTTCCCCCGCGCTTCATCCTCACCATTCCTTAGCGCCGCGCCCACAGCTTGACACGTGGCGCGCTGTGCGCCCTTTGATGGCACCCCGGATCTCTCATCTTGGCCGCTGCTCCCACTTATTTCCCTCTGCCGTTCGATCATCTCCCACTCACCATCATCACCGTCCGCCGGCGCGCACACCTTAGCTTGACACGTGGCGCTTCCATCCGCCTTCGATTCGCATCGCCCAGATCTTATCTACGCCGCTCTTCAGCGCTCAAGTACCCACCGTTGGATCACCAGATCCAACGGTCGACCATCATCGTCAACCTCCGAGACTCATTCTCTCACACGATCAGCACCTCGCGCCCCACCCGTCCCCTTACTTTTTTTCTCCTCCACATCAGCCACCATCTCCCATCGCCAACTGCCTCTAGGTCTTCCTCCATCACCCACGATCCTCGCGAGTCCATCCTCCACCCACGAAGCCATCTCCACTTCCTCCATACCGCCTTCGAAACCACGTCGCCCACCACCACTTCCGCCGAGCTTCCCCCTTCAAATACGCCTCCACCTCGCATCTTCGCCGGTGTCCACCTTTACGCGAGGGCTCGCCCAGCCCTCCTCCGTCTCCCTGTGACAGGGGGAGGCGGAGGATCGAGCGACGATGACGCAGCCCCTCCGGTGAGACCCTCCGCCATGAACGACGGAGATGCGGCGCCTCCAGGCCCGCTCGAGCTGCATGGAATGGCTGGCCATGTCCAACGAAGACCAGAGCATCCACCGTGATGCTCATCCCAAGCCATCACTCCGCCTACGACCAGGTAAGCCCCTCTGATCTTCCTTTGTTTCTTTATTTGATTTCATCGATTTAATTTGGCCTCTCAGGCCGTCCTCGCCGTCCATTGACCACCTTTACAGCTTCGCCATCAAACCCCCTTTCTCGCGCATCTTTCCGATCACCTCTTCCCTTCTTCATATCCTCAGTCACCTTCGACCCACCTCCTCCGCCCTCACGGCGGAGGAGCTTCGAGCTCACCACTCCTTTCACCCGCATGAGCTCCGCACGACGCCTCACGCATGCACCTATATGCTTCGGTTGGAAATTTAACCCTGCAGGACCTGGGATTCGCAATGGTCGGAGTGCTCGCCGGAGCACATTCCTCCGCATCATCCTCGACTGCGGAAGGCTGTTAGGTCAGTCCCCAACGCCAGACACCTCCCCGGAGCTCCGAGCTTCATCGACGTACATACAACGAGCTCCGAGGAGGCTTCTAGAGAGAGAGCATCAGTGGCGGAGGAGGAGCTCCCTCGCCGGAGCTCCAACATCGCCACCAGTCCTTGGCGAGGGAGACAGCACAGGGACCGTTGGATGGTCCAACCCCAGCGACCATCCAACGGCCATGATGAAGCCACACCATCGACGTCTACGACCGTTGGATCCTCAAGATCCAACAGCTACAGTGCAGCCACGTGGCAAGCTCCGAGCTTCACCGAGCCTAACGCCCAAGCCTACACCCGAGCCAGTCGAAGCTTCATCCGAGTCTCTGCCGAACCCGAACCGACGTCCGAGCCTGGAAGGCGCGTGCATGGCGCGTGCCTTCTGGGCAATTTGTAGAGACATCCCGCCGGCTTCTCCAATTTGCAGATAGGTCCCTGGAGCACCTGCTTTCCACGTGCACTAGGGTAATTTGCAATTATGCCCTCGCGGGTTTTAATAATTGCAAAAATACCCCTGTGCGTGTGGGTATTTTACAGGGAAGGCATCGTAATTTTTATATTTACACTTTAGTCCCTATCAGGGACCTATTTGTAGTTATCTTTGTTTGTTTTTATTGCATTTATGGCCCTACTTTCTTTCGTGTGTATCTTGAGCTACATAGCTCCAATCGAGTTGATTTCAGTTTCATTTTGAAGCTCTTCTCGTCCTCTTCATTATGGCATGGTTAAATTTCAGATTTGACATTATGAACCGTGATGTATTATTTTATTATCTAAGTATCTTGATTTCTTCATTTATCATGCCCACTTGCTTAATGAGGGTAGAATGCTTCTTAATGTTAACTCAGTTTAACTTGCATTTTTTTCTATGGCTCAAGTGATTATTATTTTTGGGCATAACATTCGCTTTGCATGTTCATTTATTTGCATTATAAAAATTGATAAAAAAATGCATGTTTATTGTAATGCATTGTCTTGTTATTGTCTACATGCATGATTTGACCTATATGCTTTAATTCAACACTTAATTAAATAGACTCAAATCTGATTAATACGAGAGAGGCTCGTGTCCCTGAGTTCGACCTTGGTTTCTTGCCAAGTAAAATAAATCACGATCACCTCATTTTGATTTATCATCGCATATCTTTAAATGAGGTGATCTTTTGACGACCAGAATCGACCCGACTGCTACGACACGTTGAGGTGCTAAGAACGCACCCTTAAGGGGCCGATTTTGCGTTTCGTCAGCTTGTCGGAGCTTCATTCGAGTTCCTCCATCACCGAGCTCCAGCGCACCTCCTTCCCCTCTGAGAGGACCGAACGCTTCGTCGCCTCGCCACGCATCTTTCGAGCTTCTCCAGATCCTCCATCGATCTTCACCGACGACAGGAGGGCAGGGAGGAACTTGAGACCTTCCGCCGGAGCACAGCCTCCTCCGCCACGAGAGGCGGAGGACCATTGGCCACAAAGTCCAGCCACCGTACGATCCATTTGATCAAACGGCTTAGAGGCATCCACGTCGTCCCGCGGAGCAGCCGCAGGATCAGGCGGATCCCACGCATCTGGTCACGCCACGTCACCCTCTTCATCGAGCTCCAGGCACCGTTGGATTCCTCTAGATCCAACGGTCACGGATCGTGCCACGTCATCACCTCAGGAGCGAGCCCATCGCCGTTGGATCGATCAATGATCTGACGGACTCAGACACGCCACGTGTCATCATTCCACAACTGTTGGATCAGTTGTGATCCTACAGACTTGATCGCGCCACGTCGCCCGATCCGAGCCTCTTCCCCGACCTCTAGGCTCGGATCCCCGAAGCTCTTCCGAACCGACGCCCGAACCTCCAAAGCAGCCGAGCCTCGTCCCGAGCCGCTGAAGTACTTTGAGCCTAGGGCACCCCACGTGATCTGCACATGCGGCCTGGGCAAATTACATTGAGGCCCCTGAAGGTTTCTAATATTACATTTCAGTCCCTGCGAAGCGACCCCACGTGTGGAGCACGTGCATCTGTGGAGAAATTGCATTTACCCCCCTGCATTCTAGGTAATTGCATAATAGTCCTTGTCAGCATATTTTATTTTTAGCAATTTTAATTCATGTATTGCATTTATACCCTATCTTTGCACGCATATTTAGGCATTCATCTTAATTCATTTTTGAGTTTTAAAAATTACATTGTGTAGCTTACATTGTCCTACTTATTATGTGACACGTGCCATATTTTTGTAGTAGCAGTGGAATTTTTTATTAATTAATTGGTTCATTTTTGTCATATTTTATCTAATTTCACCTTTTAATTAGTAGTAATTCCTCTGTGACTCTAGAAATTCCTAAAAAATCACATTAGGTCTAGGATAATTAGCTCCACCTTGCATAAAAATTTCATCTCAATTGCACGTATTTCGAGGCCTAATTAATTCATTTGGTGAATTCCTTAATTTATTTTTTAATGGGTTCATTTCACATCAAAATTAAGGTCTGATAATTTTCCTGGATTCCTCATCTTTAGATCTATCTAGGATAATTTTTATTCCCAAAAAAATTGTGATTTGATATTTATTAAAATTAAATTAGTCAAAATCACCCTGCATTAATTTTTAATTCACAGTAATTTAATTAAGTGTCAGAAAATTCCAAAAAAAAAGGGTAGTCTACTTTCATCCCATTTCATCATCTGGCCAAGTTTCATTATTTTTAGACTTCATTTGAACACTTATCTGATTTAACTTTTAAACTGGCCTGACTTTTACATGTGGCTTGCATAAAAAATCGATAAAGACCAAAAATATTCCCTCTGAAAATCGAACATTGGAAATTTGCTAAAAATCTACCTAAAGAGACAACTGCCTCCCTGAGTTTGACCTTGGACTTCCAACCAAGTAAAAAAATTACCACTCGAGATTATTTTGTAAAAAAAAATTAAAAGTGGTTTTTGATTCGCTCTCGTTATCTGACTGCAACAGATATTAGTAATTAATTTGAACATTAATTTGCTTGAATTAACAAGGGTAGCGGGAGCGATATCAAAATGGCGCCGTTGCCGGAGACACGGCTTATTTCTTATATTATTTGGAATTTTATTTATTTTATTAAGTGTTTTTCTTTATAGGTCAAAATTGTTCATTTATGTTGCATTGTAAAATTTGTCTTTTTTTATTTGATCTCTAACCTTCGTTTATGTGGCAGGGCCCTTGGTGTTCAAGGAGGCGAGGAGCCGATGTTTCCCGCTGCGAGGAGCTGCAGAAGCTGACTTGGAGCAAATAGAGAAAAAAATTTTGTCTCGCATTTTTATTTTTGCATGTCATGTTAACTTGTAATAATTCGTCTTTTACAGCGGTCTTCGATCGAAGGCTCGCGATTGTAATCGAACGATCGTGGTTGTGTGGGGATCGTCCCCACTTGAGTGTCGACCTAGGACCAGGCACGCAGCTCTTTGAGCATATTCTATTTTCCATTTTTACGTGCTTGCTCGTAGTTAGGATACACTAATATATAGACGCACGTAGTTTCGCTTCACTTAGCCAATTTAAAAGATATTTTCTCCTCGCTAGTAGAAACTTAATAGGTGCGGCTTTTATCGACTTGCATACATAGATTTTGGTTTTCAAATCAGCCCCAAAATCTTTACGTATTTTCGCCAAGTCACTACATAATTTCTCGCTTAGCCTAGATCACAGTTTTATCGAATATACGGCTTTTTCTCGGTTTCTCTTTTCTAGCTTGATCACATAGGATTAATGGAAAATGGGAATGAACGGTAGACGATGATTGCTTGGTTTTGTGCTAACCTTAATTCAGTGACAACATTAAATAAAAATCGACTGTTAATTGCAAGTCAACATTAAATGGAGTAAAACTTTGGTTTTGGGAGAGCAACACCCTCGTTTACACATCAATGTTCACTTCACATTTTCTCCGCGTAAATATCAAATGTTTTATCACCAATAAAACCGACAAGATAATAAACCAACCTCGGTTGGTTTCATGTGTGAGTTGGTGAACCTGAGGGTCTTGCTTGCTTGATTGAGCCTTGTTTGCTTCGATACACTCCTTAGAACCTTAGTCACTCCATTCATCTCTGGAGATTCACCCGCTCACTTGTACATCCAACCATCTTCTTCGTTCACCTTAGGTCCCTCCCAACATCAATTCCCATCTTTATACTTAGGCTAATCTCAGCCTAAGTATAGGGGGGACCCGAGTCCCCGTGATTTTCTCCACTCTTCTTTCCTTGCCTTTATACTTAGGTTATTTCTAACCTAAGTATAGGGGGAGCCCCTCTTAGCTCCCGTATATTCCTTTATATTTAAATGGACCTATGGACTTGTAACATCTAGTGCTATGAGGACATAGCAAAGTTTAAGTATAGGGGGGTATACCGTATATACTATATACTTACTTTAGCTATATTCTGAAAATTTTGAAAATTTTAAAACTTTTTGACTAAAGTAAAATTTCTTTGGACTAAGAGAACTCAAATGTTTTTCACGGCTTTTCTATGCTATGTTATGCTATTTTGATAAAAATATTTTCGAAAATGAGTTTTCCTTATTTTGAAAAAAAATCTTTTGAAAATGTTTTGAAAATTTTTTTTGTGTGACATAGTTTTGAAAAATTATTTTTCTATCTCTTTTCAAGGAAGGTTGAGTCTAACCTGTGTTTTAACCTTTAAATTAAAATCCATAAAAATGAGAAAAACCCAAAGCCCTTTAAGAGTCATTAGTGAGTACTTAGCCCAATTAAGTAAGCCACATTCAGTGAGGGTTCGCCCTTAGCAGATTGGATGGTTTAGAGGACATCGCATAAGGCCCCGTCCTCAAGCAACGGGCTTCGGCCTGTATTTACGTCCATACTGGCTGAATTGCAGATGCTTAATTGAGTTCAGGCGGTCCTAATATCTCTTGAAGTTTTTTTTTAAAAAAATTGTTGTTCTGTTTTTGAATGAAGGAGTTGGATTAATCCTCTACTTTTACACTTCCACCCATGATCTGAAATGGTCAAGGAGACTTAGTTTTATGAGGTCTTTGAGATTTTAGGTAACCAGCCTTAGCCATCAAGGTCTTAGACTTAATCATCCACATTCCCCTAGGTTTCTAGATTTGCATGCTATATTCCATGCTTAGTCTGAGATAAAAAGAATATGATCAGCACATCACATGCACGACTGCGGTTTTGATGAGATGAGTTGAATTTTCACCTGAGGGATTGGGATGAGGAGGTCGAGTTTGGACTTGATCTAATGATGCTCGACGATGGGATAAAATCTTTGGAGGCTTCATGAAACCTGAGTGTCAGCTTATATTAGCCAGTATGAGAACTTGGTTCTTATACTAATCTCTTGATATTGACCTAAGTGCCAGGGTGTGAAATAAATAAAAATGTTGATCAGTGTGCGCCAACTCTTGGTAAAAGCAGTGGAGCTAGCCACAAATTATACAAGTCAATGAAATTTCAAAGAAAAGCACTCATTTCACAAAGTTACATATCAAAGAGCTTCCACGAAAGGCGAGCGCTCCCAAACTTTTCAAAGTGTCCACTTGGACCACCGCTATTAGGATCAGGAGTCGGTCTTGCACCAAAAAAGGGCTCTGCATCGTAAATGCTACAAGTCTGGGTGTAGAAGGCGTGATAGGTACTCAAAAAAGGCACACCCTGGTGTACTCCCAGGAAAACAAGCGCAGACGGCTCCAACTTCTTTTGACGGACGCACTGATCAACACCAAAAAAATGCGTTGCGTAAAAGGCACTAGAGAGAATCCTTGTTCCAGTGAGAGGGAGAGAAGAAATAACACTATCCCGTACTCTCCATTACTGGCCTGCCATCTACATTTTCTAAGTCTGACAACTAAAGAGACGGTGGACTGGATGCAAGATTTGATTTAATCCCTAGTGTTGAGGATTGGGTCCTGAGGAGATTTTCTCGGACCAAGACTTTGGGTGACGATTTGACTCTACTCTCGGAATTGCAGTCAACACTAAATTTCATATCCTTTAGATTATATGTACATCAGAGAGAGTCTGGAAAATTAGAGGAATTGGGTGATCTGGGTTAAGGCTGGGTTGAATTCTAGGATTTTGGACCTCTAAAGTTGAGTAGACTTGACCAGATCGGATCCTGTACTCACATGCACAAGGGGGTTAATCCAGCTTAATCATTCTCTTTGATGCTCGAGGACAAGCATAATGCTCGAGGACGAGCATAGTTTAAGTATAGGGGGTGATGAAACTCGATTTCATCATCTTTATTTTCCATTATTAACCCCCTTGCTTAAAGTTGTGTCAATAAAATCCCGTTAAAGTCCTGTAATTATCAAGAGTCCTTAATAAATTAAAAACCACAAAAAATGGCAAAATTAAAATCTGTGGTATTTTTAGCCTTAAAAATACCCCTAAAAATATTTCGAGTCTTTGTTTTATCTCATCTCCAGTTTTTGTCAACATGAAACTTGTAGATCTCATCGAGATCTACAACTTTCATGTTTTGAGTTTTCGCAAATTCGGCCATTATCACCCTCTGCAATAATCTGATTGGGCCACATGGCCCGTTCTGGGAGAGCCACGTGGCCGCTTATCCTTGCAGCATCCGCCCACGTCCCCTGGTCGTTGGATTTCGTCTTGAATCCAACGGCCCAGATCTTTCCACGCCCGCTCTTCTTCCTCAACCGTCTGATCATCCCCGCCTCTCATCTCAGCCACTCATCCCCACCTTAATATCCTTGCGCCATGCGTCACCTATTCCTCCGTTCGATTCGCTTCTCAGAGCCTTGATCTTCACCGTTCACTGCCGCGAGGATATCAACCATTCGATCTATCCCCTCGCCCAATCTGGACCGCACATCAGCGCCAAACGCACAGCCTGCCACGTGACGCGTTGAGCGCCATCAGATTTTGCCTTCATCCATCAATCATAGCCGATGTTTCCAACTTCGGACCTCAGCCCTTCGATCAGTGCCTTCTTTCGCATCACGCCGTTCATTCGCGCTTACCGCCAGAGCGACACGTGGCATCATCTTGGGCCCTACTATCATGCCTCCCCCGATCTAATCTAGATCGTTGCTTCACGCCCAATCTTCAGCCGTTGGATCTCACGATCCAACGGCCAGGGCTTCTTCATCAACCTCCCGCAACCTCTGGTAGAGCACCACGCCTCGCAGACCTCCTCCGCCCTTCCATTTTTAGCCATAGACCTAGTCACCCTCTTCCTTCGGAGAGATCATCCACACATAGCCCTCACATCCCCTATTCCCGCGCGACACACAGCCACGACCACCCTCCTCTCTCCGGTCAGCATCTCCCCTCGAAACCCACGACTTCACCAGCCCTCGGCCATCTTCGTCCTTTAAAAACCCCGTCACCTCCCTCGTTCCTCCTCGTCCACCTTCACGAAGGGCAAGGCCTAGCCCTCCTCCTCCTCCCTGTGACAGGGGAAGGGGTAGGATAGAGTGACGATGACCCGTGTCCTCTGTGAGACCCGCCGACGATAATGGTGGCGATGCGGTGGCTCCAGCCCTGCTCAAGCTCCGAGGAATTGCCGAGCTCGACGTGCGATGACCCCGAGCACCACCATGATGCTTTTAGCCCAGGCATCCGCTCCGCCAATCCTCAGGTAAGACCTTCCGATCACTCTTTGTATTTTTCATTTAATTTTAATTTGGTTTACTCCGATGATTTCACCTTCCAGTGAACATCCTCCGAGCTCCGTCGCACAACCGTCCTTCACGCCAGCGCCTCCAATCATCTCCCCCCTCTGTCACGACCTCCTTCATCCCAGGCTTTCTGCTCCGCCGGAGGCGGAGGAGAACCCACCAAGGGCTCCGCTTCTCTGCCGCTTAAGCCCTTCGCTCACCTCAACTCGCATGCACACACGCTGTGAATTCCATCTAATCCCTTTTGCAGGTCAACCATCGTCATTGGCCGGACCTCGGGCGGAGCCGAGTTCTGGAGCTCCGCCTCCGACGATCAGGCGTCGACAGAGAATCCCAGGCACTCCCGCATCTTCTCCGACCTCGGATCTTCATCGCCAGACTTTCAGTGTCCTTCCCCGATCTTCACCGAGCATAGAGAGGTGTGGAGGAGCTCCAGGCCTCACGTCGGAGCTCCAATAGCGCCGCCACCTTTGAGGAAGAAGGAAGAGCAGATATCATTGGATCATGTCCCCACGGTGGAGATCCAACGGCCCTGGAGCAGCCACGTCGCCATCCCGGAGCGCGGACGCTCGGTGGGACCGAGCCTCGCCCGAGGCATCCTCGAGCCGCCACGTCGCCCGAGCCACCTGCTACGGTCGTCCGAAGCTGCACCGAGCCTCGCCCCCACCCGAGCCTGAACTCACGTGCCTCACACACATGGGTTCTGGGCTTTTTGCATCGGTTCCCTCGCATCTTTCCCATATTACATCCAAGTCTAGATCACGTGCAGACCTCGTGTGCATGGGGGTACTTTGCATCGAAACCCTCGCGGGTTTTGAAAATTGCAAAAATACCCCTTTGCGTGAGGGTAATTTACAGGGAAGGTCCCGATCTTTTTCATAATTACCATTTAGTACCTCCCAGGGACCTGTTTGTAATTTTGTTTTCATGTTTTCTTTCAGTTATGCCCTTATCTTCTCTATTGCATATCTTGAGCATCGTACCTCCGTTTTAGTTGATTTCAGTTCCATTTCGAAGCTCTTCTCGTTGTCTTTCTAATGGCATGCTTAAATTTCAGATTAGTCACTATGAACTTTAATGCATTGTTTCATTTCTAAGTCCCTGGATCCCCATGTAGCTCATGCCTAACTGCCACTAGAATGAATAGTGCTTTGTTATGTGACACTGATTTGACTCATTTTTTTAATGGCTCAATTACTTCTGATTCAGGGCTTGCTTGCATCGCATTTCATTACATTTATTTGCAGTAAAAAATTTTAAAAAAAATAAATTAAAAAAAATTGCATGTTCATTCTTTCCTTTAATGCATTGTTGTGTCTCCTTGCATGCTTTGACCTATATGTTCTTTGAACTCAATGCTTAATTAGATAGATTAAAACTTGAATAATACGAGAGAGGCTCGTGTCGCTGAGTTCGACCTTGGTATCTTACCAAGTAAAAAAATACGACCATCTCATTTTGATTGCTATATCTAAATGAGATGGTCTTTGATGACCCATCTCGGCCCTACTGCGATGACATTATCAAGTGCTAATTCAGCACTATTAAAGGACCGATTTTATGGTTCATCAATCACTCTGGGAGGAGAACGGCACAGAAAGTGCTCCAATCCGGCTTATGGTGGCCTACCCTCTTCAAGGACTCTGATGAGTTCGTGAAGAGGTGTATTGACTGTCAGAGGATGGGCACTTGTGGACAACGTGATATGATGCCGATACAGCCCATTCATTTCTGTGAGGTTTTTGACGCATGGGGCATTGATTTCATGGGTCCATTCCCTAGGTGTTAGGTATTTGAGTACATTCTGTTGGCCGTTGATTATGTTAGTCGTTGGGTTGAGGCCATCCCCGCCCGAACTGCAGATGTTAGGACTATTTGCAGATTATTGAGGAAGCATATCATTTCACGGTTCAGGGTACCTCGAGTGTTGATATCTGACAGTGGGTCTCATTTCATCAACGACAAGGTAAAGGCCCTTGCTAGCGAGTTCGGCATAGACCATCGAGTAGCTACACCGTACCATCCTCAGACCAATGGTCTTGTTGTAGTGTCGAACATGGAGATCAAGACTATATTGCAGAAGGTCGTCCGCCCTGACCGAAAGGATTGGTCACAGCTTTTGGACTCGGTCTTGTGGGCATATCGGACGTCCTTCAAGACATCGTTGGGTACGTCTCCCTTTCACCTCGTTTATGGCAAGCCTTGCCATTTACCTGTTGAGCTTAGACATCGGTCACTCTGGGCAGTTACAGACATCATCATGGATCCAGTGAGTGTAGGAGACCAGATGAGGGCAGAGTTAGCAGCCCTGGAGGAGCTTCGTGATGCAGCCTTTTCGAGCAGCCTACAATATAAGGAGAGAGTGAAGGAGTGTCATGATTCTCATATCAGCCACAAGCAGTTTGAGCCAGGACAGCGAGTATGGTTGTTCGATGCCAGGTTGAGATTATTTCCAGGAAAGCTACATAGCGAATGGAAGGGACCCTACTTGGTTAGAAAGGTACACGACAATGGGAGTATTGATATATCTTAGTTGTCTTCTGAGAGTACCTTTAGTATTAACGGGCAGCGGCAAAAGCCATATCTAGATCATGAGCCGTTGGTCGTTGACGTTGCCCTGATTCATTTTGCGTGAGATGTGGTCTTTTGACTCACATCTATCGCATCTCACGCCTGATTATCACTGTTCTCCCGACTTGTATAGATCCAGTTGTCCATATCACACTATTCTTCAGTCCAACACCCCATTTACATCTTCGACGTTGCTATACTTAGGGTGCACTTTACCCTAAGTATAGGGGGTGTGAGACTTTTGAGTTTCTTTTGATTCATTTTTACCTCTGTTTTGTTGCCTATAATTAGGGATATTTTACCCTAAGTATAGGGGAGGTAGACCCTGTACATTCTCACTCGGCTTTCCCTTTGTGTACAACCTGCTATACATAGGATTATTTGATCCTAAGTATATGGGGAAAACCCGAGATCCTCTTGCATTTGTATTCTTTCATTCATCTTTGTATATATCCTTCATGTTCACTTCCCTATACTAAGCACGAGTTATGTCTTCTTCATCGCTCTTGACTTTGAGGACATCGTTCGAGCTAAGTATAAGGGGGTGTGTATATATTTCATATATACTTTACCCATAACTCGTACTTTGTGTGAGTGTGTTAATAACTAAAAATGGCTAAAACCCAAAAAAATCATAAAAATTAAAATTTTTCCTTGTAAATAAAATTCTATTTATTGCACATACATAGCTAGTTGTACAAATTATTTTTGTAAAAATGTTTGTTAAAATCTTTTGTGTAAATAGCTTGTAAATATTTTCATATCAAAATTATGTATATAGTACAAAATTTTTATAAAATGTTTTGAAAATAGAAAGTTTGCAAAAACCTTGTGTAAATTTGTGTACATATTTTGCAAAACTTGCATTCATGCATACATCCATGTTTTCAACCATTTTTCAAAAATTTTGCACATGTGTAAATATTTTAAAAATGGCATCTTTGTAAATATTTGTATAGTTTTTTCTGGATCATAGTTGACATTTAAACTGGCCTGGAATTAAATTGAAAAATGGAGCTTGGTTAAGATCTTAATTCATAATTATAAGAGGAACCTTATAGGGCTTAGGGTTGAGACTTTTCAGGTCCATGGTGACTTAATTCTTTGGGTCCACTAGGCTATGATAATATGTCATCTCGATGAGCCTAAGTAGAGCACTTAACAACACACACATGACTCATATAGACAATGGCTTGACTTGGACCCGCACTTTACACCAAGCTCTCTACGGATGAGGTGGTGAGGAGGCAGTCTTCATTGACTTGGGGTAGCATATGAGGGTAGTACTTATAGGCGGAACCCCTCTTCTTCTTATAGTGAAGGAAGTGCGTCTCAACTTGGTCTGGTTGCCATGAGGTCTAACGACAAGAGTTGTGGGTTGCAATAATGCTTCAAAAGAGGGATAGTCTACTGTCTCAAGAGGAAAAACTCCTTATGTATATATGATGCACTTTATGGATATGTTATATAGATGCACATCGAAAAAAAATGCAAAAAGAAAAGAACTCCAAAAAAGTGGTGGGTGTGATAGAAAATGATAATCCCACCGGTGTATATAGTGCAATAAGCAAAGCTTGAGACTCATGTTCCATCTTATGTAGCTTGCAGCAGGGAGACTTAGCTACACTGGTTGAGCTCCCAAGGATACATGGCTACACTGACCATGGTCCATTCTCCTCTTCCCCCTCTTCTTGAGCCGATTGAACTTGAACTTAGAAGGGAATACCCTGCTCCTCGAGGAAAGAGTGGCCAGACTAGGGTCATAGAGTTACCTTGTTTGGGAGGGATGTCATTTTGCTACTTTTGAGGTGGAGAGCTTACCTCACTTACACAGTACAAGGAAAGATTCATGGTCTTCAGGGTTTGTGTATGTAGACTTGTTCTGATCTGGATTATTGAGGAGTCTTGACTATAGATTAGTGGATCTTAGAGGTTGTTGAGTTTAAACCTAAATCCGAATAAGGTTCCGACACATTAATAATCCAAAGATCTGACCGAGCTCCATACTTTAATTTAATGAAGGAAAGTTTAATAATCAGCATTGATCCATGCATTTTCCCCCTCTTTTTCTTTTTCCTTTCTATTTCACTTCTTTTTCAAAAAAGTGTTTGCTAAGGGACTAGCAAATTTAAGTATAGGGGGGCTGATGAATCCCCATTCATCACTCTTTATTCTTTTATTTTAGCTAAAAACCTATGCAAAACACCATGTATATTTGTGTAAATAAAATAAATTGACAAAAAGCATGCATTGTGTAAATATTAATAATTAACATGTTTCTGTGTAAAAATAAAAGAATAAAGAAATAAAGAAAAAGATGGAAATATTTAGAATAAATATTGAGTGACCTGAACCCAAGGAAAGGCTCCACAAGGGCCTGACCGCAAAATAAAATAAGTAGAGAGAGATTGGGTAACTCAACATGGTGTACATATCCCTCTATATGTAAATAATTTGATTTCTAAAAATAAAAATATATTTGTGCTCTCCATATTTTGTATATATTTATAAAAATAAAACTAAAATAAAAATGGGAAAAATAAAAGAAAAATAATAATAAATAAAATTCTCTCTCATAAGTGCACATAGACCATGTAAATAGAATAAAATACCTAGTTATTTACCCTTGTAAATAATTAATAAAAATCCAATAAAAATTAATTTATATTCCATATTATATAGTGTAAATAAATAAAATATAAAATAGGAATAATTGTACAAAAATAAACAATTAAAAATAAAAATAAAAAATACATAGGTATACATACATGTATATAATAATAATATAATGTAAATACCTTATTTATTTTTTTCAAAAAAAATAAAAATCATTAAAAAATACTTTGAAAATAAATAAACACATTTTATGTTGAAAATATTTTCAGATAAAATCATTTTCTATTTTAAAAACATTTTACAAATAATTAATAAATGGAATTACCTGATTGGTCTACGGGGGATTATTGACCCCCGATCAACTCTCCCCCGTGGACCTCTTCTTCTCGGATCTGCGCCTTTGACCCGACTTCTCCAAATTTTCACGTCACGATCCGTCATCCATTCCCTTATACCCCAGGCCCCGATTATCTATGAACCATCCGATATTCACGCCCGGGGATCTTTCTAGGGATCCGTGCTCCTCAATCGCCTGCCCGACTCCATTTTAGCCGGACCCCTACCACTATTTAGCTCAGCTCTGTTGCACTTTTCATGCACCTTTTGCCATCACCTTCGTATCCTGGGGACCTCCATTCTTTTTACCTGAGTGACAGCTTGCGAGGGAGAGTGTCGGAGCGAGGATTCATGGCCTGCAGCCTTAGGTCCGGTGAGCCCATCACCGTGCTCCGCCGTGAGTAAGCCAGAGCCTATGGAAGCATCGTTCCATCGAGGCAAAGACACTAGGAGGAGCAGCACCTCCTGCATAGACGCCTCCAATCACCAGGTACCCCCTTTAGCCCATAGCTTCGCCTCCATTTTGATTTCACAATTTTGCGTCGCCGGCCTCCGCCGGCCGATTCGCTCCATTCCCTTCACCCATCCGATCATCCGACCCGACCTTCATCTCCACGAGACCTCGCTCTACATTCTCCACACTTCTGATCACCTTGGTTCACCCCAGAACCAAGGCTCAGGTCTCCTCCGTCGTCGCCTCGCCGGAGAACTCTGCCCTGCCTCAGCAGACCACCCCCTTCGCACGCTAACGGGTCGAGGTAATTTGCCCTCGACCCAAGGAAGCTCCATGTGCAGGTTTGAAGCCAGAAGGACCTCAACTGTAGGTCCTAACATCAATGAGCAGGAGCTTCAGGTGGTCTTCGTCGCCGGAGTACTCTGGTTGCTCCCGGCCTCATCGGAGACCGCCATCCGTTGCAGAACGACGTTAGGAGCATTTCGCCCAATCTAGCAGCATCCGAGGAGTCCCCCACTGCGCGTATTGAGACGGCGAAGTTTGTCGGTGAGTTGTTTGTGGAGGATCTTCATCCATCGTCCGATCGAGCCCCTCGCCCGGTTTAGATCTAGTCCATCCATTCGCGACGAGCTATCAGCTGTCGGATCGTCCGAGGACCTCATCTGGAGCGTCCATCGATGAAGGGGTACCACACACCTCAGCCGTCGATCATACACGTGGACACCCCTCGTCCTTCAGATCATAATAAAGGGGTAATTTCACTTAGGCCCCTGTCCTTTTTGTATTTGTCGTTTAGTCATGTAAATAGTTTTAATAGTTCTTTTTATTTTGGAACATTTGCATCTAGGACCTTAGGTTTATAGTTTTTGCAAACTAGTCCCTGTTTGTGTGAGACACGTGCATCGACACGTGAGTCTGTGGGTTATTTGCATTTTTAGTCCTGAACTTTCTGCTTGTTACTGTTTACATCTTTTTAACTAAGATTTGCATTTATACCCCTCTGTATGCCAGTCACGTGTGTTGCGCGTGCTTGATTGAACTATTTGTATTCCAGGCCATGTGCTTTTTATATTTGTTACTGTTTGGACCTTAAATTATGTTTCTTTGCAAATAGGTCCTTGCTTGCTGTGTGCCTTATTTGTATTGAATAAATTATTAAATCAAACCCAAATCAAGTGAAATTTAGACACGTGGCTCTTGCCACTGTGTAAAAATTTCACTATTTTTTGGTACATTTTTTAGGCTATTTGTTATTTTTAAAAAATCAAAAACCTTGATTTTTGCTACTGTCTAACATAGAAAATCAAAGAAAAATATAAAAATTCATTTAAAAATTCTAAAAAAATTGTGTTTGTTTGTTTTGTTTTTTTCCGCTCCGGTCCAATTTTTATCTCGTTTAGACCTTAAAACTCATAAAAATTAAAAAAACACTAAAAACCTTACAAAATATCTTAAAAATTCTATAAAATTCAAAAAAATGCAAACTCTTTTTCTGTAGCTTAGTTTTTGTATTTACTTTTCATAAAAAATATCACCAGATTTTTAGAGGCTAATCAGTTATTTTTAATTGGCCTATCAAATCTGACTGTACATTTTGTCATTGTTTTCCCCTTTCTCAATTTTTAGAAAATCAACTAAAAATCATAAAATATCCATAAAATTATCAAAAACACTTAAAAAGATAAAAAACACAAAAACAATTTTTATTTGATTTTTTGACTTTATTTGGAGTGTTTTATAAATATTTGTTTATTGGCTTTTTCACTTGTCTTTATATTTTCCTTATTATTAAAAATACAAAAAAATTAAAAATATTTAAAAATCCACCAAAAATACCTTTTTATTTTATTGTTATTTTTTACTACTTCGTAGGTCGTCTCAGCCATCTCGTGCTCCTTGTGTTCGACCATGGTAGCTATACCAGGTAAATTAAAATAGCAAGACCGCTATTTGATTGACTTGTGTGATTTTTTTTATATTTGGTGGTCTTGATTTTTCTTGATTGAGTCTGGCCCGAGAGGTTGAGGTCGCAACGACCATTGACACCTTCTTGCCTTAGTCGCTCGAATTACCGGCTAAACAATAGCTTCAACCCATCGACTCACAAAATCTACAACAAGAAGGATGTATTTGTAGCCCTGATTGTTAGGAAACAGACCCATGACATTAATACCCCATGCATTGAACACATCTCATATCTGAATGAATTTCAGTGGCATAGAATCATGGACACCAAGGGTTTTTCCCATCTTCTGACAGTCGGTACATGATTTAAAATATTCGATCGCATCCTTAAATAGTGTGGGCTACTAGAGACCACACTACAGTATCTTTGTCGTCATTCTTTTTCCAGAATGGTGTCGATCAGATTTGAACTTATGGTAGTGCTCGAGGATACTTGTGTACTCCTGAGGAATACCGAGACCAAATACAATTAGCTCCTTCCCTTAATAGATATGGGTCTTCCCATTAGTAGAAATTGATGTAGGAAAAGAACTTTTCCTTTTTTATTCTCTTCCAATCTTGTGGAACTACCCAGAAACAAGGTAGTCCACAATCTTAGCATACCAAGGGAGAGATCTAATGCTAAGGATATATCTATCAAGGAAGGTTTCTGTGATTAGTGCACTGCTCACTTGGGTATCTTGACATTCAATTATGCAGAGGTGATCTCCTATCACATTCTGAACTCCAGGCTTGTCATGGATTTCCAATTTGAATTCCTGTAGGAAAAGGATCCATATGAGTAATCATGACTTGGCATCCTTCTTCTGCACCAGGTATTCGATAGCAAAGTGGTCAATGAAAATAAAAATTTTCATCCAAGAAGGTAGGATCTGAACTTATCTAAAGCAAAGACAACCGTCAACAATTGTTTCTTTATTACTGTATAATTTCTTGGTGCTCCATCAAGCGTTTTTGTGGCATAGTAATTGGCATGGGGCATCTTATCCCTTATTTATCCTAATACAACCCCAACTACGAAGTAAAATGCATCTGTCATGATCTCGAATGGAAGAGACCAATCGGGTGGATGGACTAGAGCCTGAGTGACTAGATAGTTCACATGATAAAATGATTGGAGAACCTTTTGATCGGCAGTAAACTCATCTCCTTGCAAAGTAGCTCGGTAAGAGGTCAGGCAAGTCTACTGAAGTCTTTGATGAATCTGCGATTGAAACCTATATTCCCAAGGAATAACCTCACATTCTTGACATTCTATGGTGGCTGAAGTTTAGCAATTACATCCAACTTCGCTAGGTTGACCTCCATGCCTCGCTTGGAGATGACGTGGCCCAGCACAATTTCTTCTATGACCATGAAGTGACTCTTTTGTCGTGAGAAAACCAAATTCACTTCATGACATTTCTATAGTACTCGATCTTGGTGCTGAAGACAAGAGTAAAAAATATCGTCGTTGACTGAGAAATCATCCATGAAAACTTCGAGAAAACTCTCGAACATGTCGGTAAAGACTGTTAGCATACACCTTTGGAAAGGAGCTGGAGCATTACAGAGTCCAAAGGTATACTTCGAAATGCATATGTGCTGAATGAACATGTGAATGTTGTCTTCTCTTGGTCTTTAAAGGGATCGCCATTTGGTATACCTGAAATACCCATCTAAGAAGCAGAAGCATTCTTTCCTTGCTAAAGAACTTCATCAATGAATGGTAGAGATAAATGATCCTTCTTTGTCGCTGAGTTCGAATGCTTGTAGTCAACACACACTCACCAAGACATTGGTCCCCAAGCATAGATCTCCTCTCCTTGGTCATTCTTAACCACAATGAGCCTTGATTTCTTAGGAACAAGATGCAGTGGGATCACCCATTTGGAGTCAGAGATGGGATAAATAAAGCATTCTTCACACCATTTTGTGATTTCATTTATCACTATGTCCTACCGATTCAGATTTGGTCTTCTTTGGAGTTCTTGGGATGGCTTGCGCTCATCTTTTGGATAGATATGGTGTGAACACACAGATGTATTTATCCCATGGAAATCTGATACTTTCCAACCAAGTACCTTGAAGTTCTTTTCTAGAACCTAGAGAAGTCGAGATTCTTGATCCGGAGTCAGCCTGCTGATGATGATGATCGGGTACATGTTTTCTTCACCCTCAATGAATGCGTACTTCAAACATGCTGAAAGCTATTTGAATTCTGATAATTGATGAGTCAACTCTATGGAAACTTCAGATACGGTGCTAGTATTGATTGATATGCTAATTTCATTGAGGTGTTGTCCACCTTTGTCACTCTTCACTGTGAAATTAATATATCGAACATATCTGCAAAGAATTCTTCGTGTTCATCTTAGCATAGATCTTCTTCTAATAAGCTGCTAAGTGACTCAGACTATGTGCTTGTCTCCCAGTTGACAAGTTAGCATGGGTCGATTGTGCTCTCTAGGTCCTCCTCAGAAGAGAGGATTTCCTGTGTGATGATGTCAATCAAAGATAATGATGGATCTCTTATATTCATAAGATCACAGTCTTCAGCTGACGATTCTAGCTCCCTACATCAGATGTAGCTTTCAGCTCGCTAACCATGTCAATGGTGACTCTATCAGTGCAGGAGCGAAATGTGATCTTTCTAGACCCGTAGTCGATGACCGTTGCGGCTATCTGCATAGATGGTCTTCCAAGAATTATAGGAGTTTAGAGTAACGATGTAGGAGAGTCCATGTCTAGGACTACAAAATCCACTAGGAATCGCATGTTCTGCATGGTTGAAATGCCAGAAATAATCTCAACAGGAGGGTCTTGTACTCCACACAAGGCGGGAGCGCTGTTGAATTGACCATTCTCGAAGATCAATCGGTAAATCAACAATCAACCCACACTAAATATAATGTAAATGAAGAAGCGGGTGTGAATCAAAATTTATTATAATCGTACAAATAAATGTACGTATAGTGACAATCAGAGTAGGCTATCGAACATAAGAAGCATAACACTGTAGCACTTAATATTATTTATAAATAAATAATTAATAAATAATTTAGGTACGTATCTATATAGGTATGCATACTATTAACCAAAGAATGTGGGTGTTTAATTAAGTAAAATAATTATTTTTATTTTATAATTATTATTTTTTTTATATTTTCTGGATTTTTTATGTTTTAATATATAATATAGATATATAAGTATGTGTATGTGTAATATATATACAATATAAGTAATATAAAGATACAATATATGCTAAATAAGGAAAGTTAAAGAAATACCTATAGAAACAGTCCTTTTTATTTTTTTTAAAAGTATTGAAAATATATTTAGGTAATTATAATAGATATAATTTGTATATAAGTAATAATAGGTAAAAATGGGGGTAATGTAGATATAATTATAGATAAAAGTAGTGAAAAATATCAAAAAAGTGAATTGTATTGTGTTTTTTATATTTTTCTTATGGTTTTATGATTTTCAGTATTTTTGCTAATTTTCAGGTATTTTAAAGTCCAAAAAAATGCAAAATGAGGGACTTTTGTAATAGAACGAGTTGTTTTGAGATTTAAAAATACTAAATAAGTTCAAAAAAATTGCAAAACTATTTTAAATATATTCTAACATTTTAAATAATATTATAGAGCATAAATAAATATTTTTAGGATTTTGGTTATTTTTATATTTTTATTAGGATTTTGGAGCTTTTAATTTTTTATAATTTTCTTTTTCTATTTTTCGGATTTTTTGGTTTGGAGTTGTAAAATTATGAAATAAACTATATATATTTTTAAGAATTTTTAGAAAGTTTTTTTGGGTTGTTCATACTTTGTCAGGGAATAAAAGGTGCTCATTTGAATTTTAATAAATGGGAAAAGGACATAAATGAAAAACTATTTACATGGCGTGAAAGAGCATGCACCCATGTACCTCTTAATTTTTTTTCATAATTTTTAGAACATGGATGATATTTATATAAATTAGACAAATCTGCATAAAATACCTGAACTAGAAGGTGTATATTTGCAATTAAAAATAAATACAAGGGGCACAATGTAAATATCTCAATTTTTTTAACTGTCATTAGAAGTTTAATATTAAACAATAATTAAAAGAACCCAGAAGGGGTTAGATGTAATTTTTACAAGATAATAGGTAGGGACTATATTGTAATACTAAAAATATTCGAGGAGGTACATGCAATTTATCCACCGTATTTTACAAGAAATAAAATATTTGTAGAGCTACTGAGAAATTACAAAGTGGAGGAGGATATCCTTGAAATTTAACAACTTACACACGTTGATCGAGCTTGTCCTTTGTGTGACACGTGGCAGATCGGGCGACTCAGGTCGGGCAACATTTCAATTCAATCCAAGGGCTAAGATTAGACTTGGACCCTTGTTCTTAATCCTACGGTGCTGGAACCTTCTGGAAGAATAACCAAGAACATGTCTTGCATGTCTCTTTGATCGTAGATATCTATGAGCTCTGGTACCCGTTTGCCTTGTCGATTGGGGCAAAAGCTTGCTGGTATCCTTGCACGTATGTAGGGACCCTCAGATGTTCTAGGCCTCGTTGATAGATGCCAGACAGGTCAGGTGAGCTTCGGGAAACTTGAAGCTCGGAAAGTGGTATTAATCGCTGCTCCAGATGCTCTACGAGGCTTAATTCCTACAGAGAAGGCTTCAGCGGCTCGAGACGGATACCTCGACCCAAAAATTGCAGCCATAAGCTATGTTAGTGATGGAGAGGGTGCAACTCTGACGAAGCAGAAGAGGGGAGATTTGATCTCCTTGAATCCATGCAGGATTCATGGGGAAAATTGGTCGTTCTTGTGGAGAAAATGATGAGGATCGAGATGAGCGTGGAAGCGGGCCGGATGGTAGGGAATTTCTTGATGAACAGACCTGGAGCCCAAGCTCTAGGTAAGGTAGGGATTTTCTAATTAGACCTACTCCTAATGGTTAACAACTGAATTAAATGCACAGTAAAACCTACGTGTTAAGGATTACCTAAAATGCGAAGAAAAATGCCTCGATTTGACTAGAATGTCAAAGAGGATGAACCATCGGTTGGATGTCAGCGATGAGTGGATCAAACTCTAGCAAGGCTCCTCCTCACTACCAAGGGTTGATCCTCGGTCGTTGTCGCCAACTGAAGGATTCAAGGGGTGTTTAGACGGACTAAGAGCAATGCTAGAGGGATCAAAAATCAAAATGGATGAAGGTAGTTTATTTATAGGAGAGGATGATGATGACTTCGAGGGTGGATAGCGTGATTGGAGGCGGTGGTAGGTGTAGATGCTCGCATGGGCGTGGAAGAGGGTCATGCAGTCTACATAATGGTTAGAGACTTGAGATGGGAAGGGTCGTGGAGAAGGAGTGATAAATCGAGGAAGAGGGGTGTCTCGTGACTTCTGACAAGAGTCAGAAGAGGAAAGGACATTTGACTGCCTGTGTCAACAAACGATGACACCTAGTTGGTCCACGTGGACCAACAAGGAAATTCCAAGGCAAAACTACCTTGGAAAATGAAAAACAATTAATAAATGAATTTATTATTTTTGAGTTATAAAATAAAAAAAGTATTTTGTAATTTAATTTAGAATTTAATGCCTATTTTTATTTATTTTTTTGAGGTATGTTATTTTAAGTTTATATTTACATGTATAATCATATGTATTTTTACCTATATTTGGTATATTTTATTTTTATTTTGCAATTTATATTTTACTATTTTATACACAAAATTATATACTTATATCTTACTTAAATATGGACAGATATATTTTTATTTTATTTTTCTAATATATTGTGTACACTTAATTAAATAGATGTATTTATTATATAGGTATAAGTATAGTATATTCATCTATGTATTTTGTACACTTACTTATTTATTTTTATTTTTAATTTTTTTATTATAGTTTTATTATTTTTATTTTCATAAATAATAATGATGAAATTATAAAAATATAAAAATATGAAAAATGTAAAGTGTAAATAAAATGAATAAATATTCAGGTATATTACACAATATGGGACCATAACCTAACTTTTGCGTCTTAGTTCCAAATTGAATGAAACCACTTCATTAAATGGTTAATTAAAAGTTATATAAATTAAAGATGATTTTGGTCCATTTTGATTCAATATGGAGAAGATACATGTTTGTGAAGTTTTATTTATGCCTTTTTATTTTATGTGTCCCGGGCACATTGTACATTATTTTTGTGTGAAATTAATTTTGTATTTTTATTTGTATTTTTATCTACAACTTTCACATATAAATTTTATTAATTTGATGTATAAATAATAACGAATAAAATAAGTCCTAAAGGTAATTATTGGCCTATTTTTGTAGGGTTTTTAGGCTGTATTTTCTGTACAATACACCACCCTATCTCCTCCGACTTTATTTCTTGTCGGCTAAGGCATCATGAAGACTAAGTCTCGGGTGTTAGGGCCATTCAATGTCCTCGATAATTCACTCTTTTTCTTTTGTTTTCTTTATTCTTTTATTTTGGCAATAAATATAGTATTTATAATGTATTTCATACATTATTTTATAAATTTAATAGAGTGTTTATTTTAGCAAATTAATGATATGTACATGCATTTAGTTAGGATTTAAAGACCAAAATGAAAGAATAAAGGTGATGAAATGAGGATTCATCACCCATCAATACTTGCCTTTGCAAGTCCTTAGCAAACACTTATGCCTATAAGTGTATAAAAGAAAACAAAGAAAAAAAGGAAATATCTCGGAATAGTTTTCGACTTTAAAACTTGTCTTAATAATGTCAAAGTTTGGAGCTCGGAGAAGTCCTTTGGATTAATGGTGTGTTCGAAGCTGCATTGAGGTTAGGAATTGTGACAAAACAACCCTTAGGTTCCATAATCCTATTATTCAGTCCAATTCACAGTCAGATCAGAACCATCCTCTCAGTCACATACTCTAGCTACCTTGATGTGATAGAACCATGCATGTGAAATTGTTCAACTCTCCCCAGACAAAACTGTTGAACCAACAAGGCATCTACTCATCTGGTAACTCCTCCTTGTGGAGACAGATATTCCCTTCTATGGTCAGGTGCTCCCGATCTTTACAACCGAATGAGGAAGTAAGTGAGAAGAATGGGAAAAGAAGCAGGAATAGACCAGTGTAGTGTTCATTCCCTTGTGAAGTCTGTTAGTGTAACCAGGTGTTCACCAAGAAGCAAGCTTTTTCTGAAGCTCAATTTTTTTTGGTTTTTTGGTGTAGGCTTCTTTGGATATTTTCTTTGACTTTTCATAGCTTCTGCATCCTTTTTTGTGCCCCAAAAGATATAACATCTTTTGGTTCACCCATTTTTTGGGGTCTTGGAAAAGGTTTCACCAATAGACCATTCCTCATATGAAGCATTGTCTCAACATCTCCAGTCGTTAGATATCATGGTTACCAGAAGAAGTGGGTTACAATCCCGATGTCGACAATCCCCAAGAATGGTTCCTGAGCCACCCTTGATGAAGAGGCCTTTCATCATACCGACTTAGACTCCAAGATTTTTCAACAATCCATTTGGGTTGAGCTAAGTTTTAGGTGTGAGGTTTCCAATCAAGTCATTATCTCAAGAATCCTACGGATGACATGAAGGGTTTTATTTGGACACGTTGAATTGACTCATGAACATAGTGTCATGAAACCTAAAGAATTAAGTCAAGGCGACCTAAAGTATCTCCAAATCCAGTCCTCAAAGGGTTCCTCTGAAATTATATTTATTAAGGTCTATTCCAAGCTCCAATCTTCAGACTTTATTTTAGACTTGTTCAATTGTCTTGATTATTCTAAAAAATGCATATGTTATGTACATTGTAAGAAAATGTTTTGTGACACAATATTTTGGTTTAGAAATTTTATGGGTTTTTGACAAAGTTTTACAATTTTTTTATGCAAGTATAATAAGTTTTTGAAAATTTTATGGATATTTTATTTTGCAATTTTTTTGAGATTCATGACAAATAAAAAGAGTTAAAAAATGAATTATGTGCATTTATCTACATGGGTGTGCAGCTTATTATTTACAACAATTAGGTTTGACAATGTACACCAGGTATTAACAGATTTTTGTACAAGGTTTGTAAAGGGTTTTTATTTATTTGGATTAGGTGGAAGTTTTTCATAATAATTTGAAAAGATTTTGGCACACATTTTGAAAGCTTTACTTTGAAACATAATTTGACAAATATTTTTTATAAACATTTACAAACTTTGAAAATCATTTTACAAAGATTTTTCAAACAATATGTATAGATTTTTCAAACTAATTTTGCAACCATTTTCAAAACCATTTGCAAATAGATTTTCAAAACATTTTTCTTTACACAAATAATAGAAACTTTTACAATCAACACATTTTTACAATGATTGAAAATATTTTACAAAATATTTTTCAAATAGTTTCAAAAGATTTTTCTGAGAATTTTCCAAACAATTTTTCAAAACATTTTGCAAGTCATTTTTCAACCTGATTTATTAATCAGTATATACAAAGAATTTTATATGTATTCGAATTTTATTAGCAATATTATTTAGAAAATATGAAAGTTTGAGTTATGGCTAAAGTATATACAACATATACAACCCCCTATACTTAGCTTGAGCTATGACGTCATAGATTGGAGAGAAGAGGAAGGCATAACTCGTACTAAGTATAGGAAAGTCTATACTACAACAACTAAAGAATAGGAAGTCAGGCGTTCCCCTATACTTAGGATCAATTAATCCTAGTATAGCAGACTATATACAAAGGCAGGGAGGGTTGAAGGTGGGAACGAATAAATCAATCGGCTCGGCCTGCCCCCCCATACATAGGGTAAAATATCCCTAAGTATAGAAAAAATGTCAAAAGTTGAGGAGACAGGAGAGGGATCAAAGAATGAGCACCTGAAAACACTCACCCCCCATACTTAGGATGAAGCATATCCTAAGTAAAGAGATGATGAATGGGATGAATGTCGCTTTTAGAATAATAAAAGAGTAAAAATGAAAAGAAGGAAAGAAGAAAATTATTAACTACTCAAAAATATTTTTGATGGCCTCGTCTGATTGTGTTGATGTTGCAGTTGTAAGATCTTCATCATAGACCACCCGAATAGAGTCAGTCACTGACAGAAATGTGTCATGTTCTAGATAAGGCTTCAGTAGCTGTCTGTTGCTCACAAATGGTTGTGCATCAACTGACAGACTGGATATGATGATACTTCCATTGACATGCACATGCTTCACTATGTAAGGCCCTGTCCATTTGCTCGTCAACTTCCTTGCGAATAATTTCAACTTTGCATCAAACTACCAAACCTTCTGACGCAGCTCGAAAGTCTTGCGGCAGATGTGCTTGTCATGCCACTTCTTGACCTTCTCCTTGTACATAAGGCTATTGTCATATGCATAGTCATGAAATTCGAGAAGTTGATTTAAATCCGACTTTTATTTTGTCCAGCCTTTTTGGGATCCAAGTTATAGATATTTATTGCCCATAAGGATTTGTGAATGAGTTCCATGAGAAAATGGCATGGCTTGCCATACACTAGGCGGTAGGGAGACATTCAGATGGGTGACCTGTACGCGGCCCGATAGGCCCAGAGTACTGAATCAAGTAATTGCATCAGTTCTTCATGTCGGGATGTATGAGCTTCTGCAGAATTGTCTTTATCTCCCTATTTGAACATTCGACCAGGCCATTGGATTATGGGTGGTATGGAGAGGCAACACGGTGTTCAATACAAAATTCTTGTGTCAGCTTCTTCACCTCTCTATTGATGAAGTTGCTACCCCTATCGGATATTAGAATTTTGGGGATATCAAACCTTGCAATAATGTGATCTTTCAGAAATCGACAGACAGTGCCACTATCGTCGGCTCGGGTTGGGATAGCCTCTGTCCAACGACTTACATAGTAGACAACAAGCAGAATATGCTCAAATCTCTTACTGTTGAGGAATGGGCCCATGAAGTCAATGCCACACACGTTAGAGCCATTTGAAGTCTGATTGTACTTCAGAGGCATTGTGTCTCTCATTCCAATAGTGTCGCCTAATCTCTGACAGTTAGTGCAATGCTTGACAAAGTCTTCTGCATCTTCTAATAATGTCGGCGACCAAAGGCAGTACTAGAGAACTTTTTATGATGTTCTTATTCTAGAGAGGTGTACTCCTGCTTCTCTAGCATAGCAATGCTCGAGGACACTGTGGACTTCCTCCTGAGGAATGCATCTCCTCCAGATGCAGTCTTCCCCCTCATAAAAGAGATATGGATCCTCCCACTGGTAAAAATGTATTTCTGACAAAAACTTGTCTCTCTTCAGCTTAGGCCAATTTTGCAGAGTTCTCTTGGATACAAGATAGTTCACAATATTGGCAAACCAGGGGAGCAAGGTGACAGACATAATGGCTTCATCTGGGAAAGTCTCTATGATAGGCAATATGCTTTTCTCAGGAGTGTCTCGCTCGGAAATCTTGACAAGTGATCGGCCACCACATTTTTAGATCCATGTTTATCATGGATTTAAAGGTCAAACTCCTGAAGCAGAAGGGTCCATTTGATTAGTTGAGGTTTGGCATCCTTCTTGCCTTGCAAGTACTTGATGGTCGAGTGGTCTATATACACAATAGCCTTAGATCCAAGTAGATGGGATCTGAATTTCTCCAGGGTGAAGATGAATGCTAGAAGCTCTTTATCAGTGATAGTGTACTTTTTCTAGGCTTCATTAAGCGTTCTGCTAGCATAGCAAATAGCAAATGGTAAACTATCTCTTCGATTTCCTTGAATCACACTAATAGCATAGTCTGATGCATTTGTCATGATCTCAAATGGTAGAGATCGATTTGGAAGTTGAAGGATAAGGGCCTGGGTGATCAATTCTTTCAACTGATTGAAGGCTTGGAGGACTCTATCATCAACAATAAAATCGGCCTCCTTGCCTAGAAGCTTAGTCAACAGTCGGACAATTTTGCTGAAATCTTTGATGAATCGTCGGTAAAAACCAAACTTTACTAGGAATGACCTGACTTGCTTCAAATTTGTAGGTGGCTCAAGCTTTGAAATCACCTCCACCTCTGTAGGATCAACCTCTGTGCCACCTTTTGAGATGACATGGCCTAGCACAATACTTCTATCACCATAAAATGGCTCTTCTCCCACGAGTGCACAAGGTTCACTTCACAGCATCGCTTCAGCACTTGGTCTAAATAAGATAAACACTAATAAAAGCTCTTTCCATAGATCGAGAAATCATCCATAAAGACCTCGAGAAAACTACCAACCATATATGTGAAAATCGCCAACATGTACCTCGGAAAGGTTGCAGGAGCATTGCATAGTCTGAATGGCATCCTGCAGAAGGAATATGTCCCAAATGGATAGGTGAATGTCATTTTCTGTTGATCTTCTAGAGCTATTGCACCCTGATTGTAACCAGAGTATCCATACAAGAAACAGAAGTATTCCTTCGCGACTAGTCTTTCGACTATCTAGTCGACGAAGGGGAGTGGAAAATGGTCTTCTTGGTCGCTAAGTTCAATCGTCTGTAATCCACATAGGCACACCAGGATGTCGGAACTCTGGTTGTGATCTCCTCTCCTTTGTCATTCTTTACAAAGGTGATCCTGGATTTCTTGGGTACAACGTGCAGGGGACTCACTGATAATCAAGATTTGGCAAGGGTCGTATTAATCCACAAGACGGATCAATAGTCGATGCGTTGACCACTCAACAAATCCCAATTAGTCAACAGATAACCCGCAATATGAATAAAACAAATAAATATAAAAAATGTGGAGTTAAAATTTTTATAACTCTATGTGCAAATGTGTATAGGTGTAAGTATGTGTAGAGGTCGAAGACTGAGAGCAAACGAGAGGAGGAGGCATGATAAATGCACAAAAATTATGTCTTTTAGCTCTTGTCCATTATATTATTTTTGTGGGTTTTTGATTATATAGATATATATTATTTTATTATTATTTTTTGGTTTTATAATTTTTATTTGATTTTTAATTTTCTGATTTTGTATTTCCTTTTTATATTTTTATCTTTTTATATTTCTTTTTGATTTAGATATAATATATATGTGTATTTATAAATAAAAGGTAAGATATATATATACTATATAAAAAAAATATGCAAAAATAGCAAAAACATGGTATATTAGATGTTTTTGTGATTTTTATATTCTTCTTTTTTTTGTTATTTTTCTGGATTTTTTGCTAACTTTTATGTATCTTTAAAGTCAAAAAATATCCCAAATAAGGGATTAATAATTATTCCGAAATTAATTTGGATTTTCAAAGTAGTAGATAAATCCCAAAATTACCCAAATGAATTTTAACATGTAAATAATAATATATAGATAATTATAAAATAGAAAAACATTGGTATTTTTTGTAGAATTTCTATATTTTTTGTTGGATTTAGGAGTTTTTAGATTTTTTAAATTTTCTTATTCTTATTTATAGGGGTTTTGTTTTCTAGACTCAATAAATATCAAAATATACTATATATAATTTTTTGGAATTTTTCAATATGTTTTTATATTTTTTGGTATTTTATAATTTAAAGAGGTATTATTTTGTCTCCTTTTTAATTTCAATAAATAGATAAGATGAAAAAAATGCCAATTAAAAATATGGGCATGGAATTAAAAGGCTTGAAGCATTTATCCTTATTGTTTCGTATTTTTAGGAGCTCAATCGATATTTTTAATAAGTAGATAAAAGCTACAAAAATACATGTCCTAGTAGGGGCATTTTTGTAATTAAAATAAAGTCTGGGGCTACAGGGGCAAACCCAACAATATACAACGTAATTAAAATTTTATTGTACTTTTTAGCAATACAAAATCGCTAGGGGCATACATGTAAATTACCCGTCACGTGAGACTACACGTGACGCAGCTTGGGAGGGACCAAAATGCAAATACAAAAAGTTCAGGGAACCCCAAGCAATTTTTACAAAAATATATAACGTTAATTTTAATTTATTAGACTTTTTATAAATACACAAACTCGCAGGGGTATACATGCAATTTTGCCACCTCACGTGGGATGGCACGTGAGGTGACGTGGGCTAGACCTAAAAGCAATTAAAATAAATACAGGGACCTTGATGCAAAATTCCCACTTATTTTATAATGCCAAATTTATTTACAGGACTAAATAATAAATACAAAAAGTTGGGGCAAAAAGTGAAATTTACCCCATAATAGGCACAATTGAACGTCGCTGGTCTTCCCACTTGCCACGTATCATTCATCGAGCAGCCCGTACCGCTTCATGATCTAATGTCTGAGATTAGATCACTTAACGTGATTCAACGACTGAAGCTCTAGAGGATCCGACGTCTCTCGTGTGATCTAGGGCGAGGCGACGATCGAACGACAGAGATGAAGACTCGAAGAACAGGGAAGAACTCCCCCATCCCTGAGCTTCGATCCGGTAGTGCATTCACGTCCGATCATCCCTCGAGTTGCTACCGGTCCAAAAAGACTCATGGGGACTTGCTCTATCGCCTAAGGGCTTCAAAATGCTCTTTTGTATGCCGGAGCTTCTCTGCGGGTCGAGGAAGGAAAGGCGTCCCACGTACCTGCAAAGATCTGAATCTTGACCCAAAGGGGTCGCTTAACCCACTAGAACCTGCAAATAGATAACACACAAGGATACGGGGCTCATGAGGGCGCTTATTGGTGGTGAATTGACGCGGGATGAGTCGGGCGGAGCTCCTCCGGCGTGCGGTAAAGAAGAAGAAGCAAAGTCTCGATCCACGAGGGAGCAAGGTAAACGGATCGGGTGAGGCATGGAGAAATGACAGGGTCAGGAAATGGAGGTGGAAGTGTGGTCGGTGACGGGCAAAAACACGGTGGAAACGTTCACCGGAGAGGAGCTCCGGCGAACTACGGGTTGACTAATCTACGCTAAACCTATGGGCTAACAACTAATCTAAGTGCATAATCAAAAAGCACGAATCAAAATCTAACTAAAATAATAAAAATACGCAGCTCTTATACCTTCCCAAGTGAAAAGGGAGCAGGGCCACCATCGTCGGGGCCATGGGTGTACCTCCTCCTCCGCGAGCCATCGTGGATGCTCAGGGGACTCCCCCTGTCACCGGGATACACTCTATGCTGAGATCCAGGGGTTCGGGGATTAAGAAAGTGACCAAATTCGAGAAATGAGGGAGGAGGTTTTATTTATACACAAGGTGACACACCCTTATTAACCTAACGGTTGTGAAGAAATCAAATTATGTACAAGGTATCCAAGGGTCTGGCGTGAATGATGAGGGATCTGGGACTAATTCCCGTGAAGATATCGAAGTCGACAGAAATCGCTGGGACAAGATACTTCTGACGGGCTAGGAAGCAGATGGGGTAGTTGACCAGAGGTCAACAGTCCCTGCGTTGCCATTGGGCCACGCATGCCACAAAACGACAAAACAGGAAGCTTAATAAAAAATAATTAATTAAAAATAGTAAACATTTTTAATTATTTTTGTGTATAAAATAGAAAATGTTTATTATTTTATGTAGTGTTTTATTATGATTTTTATTTATTTTTTTGTTTTTATTAGTAGTTAATTTTTATTAGTGTATTTATAGGTATATTCATCTGTGTTTTATAAATTTTTATTTTTTGTATATTTCATTTTATTATTTTATTCTTTTATTTTATATATTTATAACTTATTTTGTGAGTATAAATATATTTTTATTTTATTTTTATGTTGTTATTTATACATTTAAATAAATAGATAAGTATATTATATAGGTCTATTTACAAGTATTTTACCTATTTTTTGTAAACATATTTTTATTTTAATGTATTTCATTGAGTTTTATTTTGGTTTTTTAATTTTAATAAAAAGAAATAATATTTAGAATATTATAAATTTTTAAAAGAATAAAGAATTAAAGAATAAGTTCCCCCTGTTTTTTATATACATGTATAATCGTAGGTGTTTTGCCTATATCATTACATAGACTTATTTTATTTTTCATTTCCTTTTTAGTTTTATTCTAGTTTTAATATACACATATGTTATAGAGGATATTTACAGAATTATAAAAATAAGAATTTGTAAAAAAATAAATAAATAATGAATAAATTGGATATTTTAATTGGTAGAATGTACAATGAGGGCCCAAAACCTAAGTTTCACACAGTAACTCCAAAAAATATAAAACTACCACCATTAAATAGCTTGTGAAAAGTTATATACAATTAGAGGTGATTTTCTATGTTTTGATTTTTATTTGAAAGATATGGATCTGTGAAGTTTGGTTTCTGGCTTTTTTATTTTGTGTATAAAATGATCACTGTATATTATTTCTATACAAACTCAATTTTGTATTTTTATTTATATTATTATCTACAACTTTTATGTACAAAGTTTCTTTATTTGATGAATAAATAATAAAGAATAAAGTAGGTGTCAAAAATGAATAATTAAAGAATGAATAAATAGGAATTTTATTGTATTTTTGGCCCTTATTTCCCCCTACTTTATTCCTTGTCGGCTAGTTCAATTCTTGACTTGGTCTCGGGGTTTAGGGTCATAAAATATTTTCAATATTTTATTCCTTTTTCTTTTCTTCTCTTTATTCTATAATTTTGGCTTATTTTATATACAAATAATACAATAAATAATGAATGCTATTTATGCACAAATTGAGGCTATTTACATGCATTAGGTAGGGTTTTTAAGGTAAAAATGATAGAATAAAGGTGATGAAATGGAGATTCATCACCCCCCTATACTTGCCTTTGCTAGTACCTAGCAAACACTTATGCAATAAGTATCAAAAAGACTAAAGAAGAAAAGAAAAAGAAAGAATAAAGAATAAATGGAATTGATTTCAATGATTAAACTTGTCTGTACAAAATCAAAGTTTGGAGCTTAGGTTAGACCTTGATGTGAAAATGTGTGTGGAACCTGCTCGGGAACCAAATTTAAAACACAACAACCCTCGAGACTCACATAACTCAGTTCAAATCACCTCAATAGCCATGTCAAAACTAGCCTACATCATACACAAACCCTTATGACTATGAAGCTGACTTGTACAGTGTAAGTGATAGTGGCTCTCCCCAACTGAAATGACAAAGGATCTGACTTCTCCAGAATGGCAACCCAATGATTCCCCAATCCAGCACTCTGTCCTCGAGGAGCGGGGTATTCCCTTCTAAGTTCAAGTAGCATCCAACTCGAGAGGAGGAGGTGAAGAAAAGAATGGACTGTAGCTAGTGTAGCTACCTATCGCGGGATGCATGACCAGTGTAGTCAAGTCATCCAGCTGCAGGCTCACATGGTATAACTTTGATGCTCAAGCTTGCTTATTTTCTATACAACATATATACATACTCCGACAGGAAATTTATTTTTTTGTTTACAAGCATGTCCACTTTTTTGGAGCTTTTTTTCAACATACTATTTACAATAACATTTACATAAGGAGCTTTTCCTCTTGAGCTAGAAGACTATCCCTCTTTTGGAGCTTTATTGCAATCCACACTCTCCTGTCATTCGACTTCATTGAAACTGGACCAGGTTGGGGTGCACTTCTCTCCCTAGACGAGGACGAATGTTTCCACCCGTGTGCGTCTCAGACTAGCAAATCCAACCCCCTCACCACTCCAACTGAGTTGAGACAAGTGAAAGGTGCAAATGTTCAAGTTAGGTCACGACCGACAAGAGTCATGCGTGTGTCTCGAAAAGTTCTACTTAGTCAGTTGAGGTGACTTGAACCCAGTCCTAAGTCTCAAAGAATTAAGTCCTATTGGACCTGAAGTACCTTAAACCTAGTTCCCATAGGATTCCAGTGCAGTTAGGTGTGGTAAGGTCCAACTAAGCTCCAATCTTCGATTTTATTGGACTAGTACAATCATTAAGCTCAACCAAAGAATAATATGCAAATGCTATGCACAAAGAAGAAAAATGATGTAATTTTTCAAAGAACTTTAAATAAAGAATCTTTTTACAAAAAGAATTTTGGAAAATAAAAAGAATTTTGGCACACAAAGTATAAAATACTTACAGCTATTTACATAGGCATGCTTCTTTATTTTATGAGTTAAGAATTTCAAAGAATTTACAAGTCTTAACAGAGTTATTATTGTAGATACATATATACAATTGATAAAGAATTTTATTTCGATTTATATACATATTTTATTCCTATTTTAATGATACATTCATTCCTCAAATTTATTTGAAAATAATTTTCAAAACTATAGTACAAAATAATTTTTGCAAATATTTACACACATTTGAAAGCCATTTAGCAAAGATTTTTCAACAATATATACATTTTTCAAACTATTTTTACAAACATTTTCAAAATCATTTGCTAATAGGTTTTCAAATCCTTTATTCCATAAAAAGATTTCATAGATCTTTTTACACCATTTTTCAAATCATTTGCTAAAGGTTTACACCATTTTTCAAATCATTTTGCAAACATTTCATAAAAAGTTTTCCAAACGGTTTACACCATTTTTCAAATCATTTTGCAAACATATTTTTAACCTGATTTATTAATCAATAAATACAAAAACAACTTGAGGAATGATTGTTGCTATTAAATGAATTTTAATGAAATATATATATGTATATATAGTATATTTAGCCATATTTATAAGTAACTATACGAAAGTACGAGTTATGGCTGAAGTATATACAGCGTATGTACGACCCCCTATACTTAGCATGAGCTATGTTTTCATAGATCGAAAAGATAAAGAAAAGACATAACTCGTACCGAGTATAGAAAATCCTATACTACAACGACTAAAGAATAAGAAAAGATGAAATGAATGAATACGAAGTTGATCGTCCCCCATATACTTAGGATCAAGTAATCCTAAGTAAAGTAGACTGTACACAAAGCATAGAGGGTCAAGGGTGGGAATAAATAAATAGATTACAGCTCGGGCTGTCTCCCCCTATACTTAGGGTGAAATATCCCTAAGTATAGCAGCGCAAATCAACAAGAGAGGAGACAGTAGAGGGGATCAAAGAATGAACGAATCGAGGTGAACACCCCCTATACTGAGGACAAAGTACGTCCTAAGTACAGGACACTGACACAAAGGGGCGACATATTTTATGTAGATAAAGAAGAATGAAAAGGAAAAAAAGAAAAGAAGAAAAGACAAATATATACAGATAGATGAAAAAGATCATGGAGAATTTACGCGTCACTCCCCCTATACTTAGGGTGAAAGCTCCCTAAGTATAAGCAATGACAAGAGTGATGAAACAAAATGAAGGAATAACAACATGGTGTGTGCCCCCTATACTTTGGACAAGGTGTGTCCTAAGTATAGACACAAAGATATGGCGAAAGATTTGGGGCACACGAAACATACAGAATAAAGAACGAATGTAAGACGAAACACATATAAAGAACAAGTAAAGACTGATGAGGTTCAGGACGGTATCTAGTAAGGGAGTATCATGCTTTCGTCGTCATCTCCCTGTGAGAATGAGGACACAGTCAGAAGGTGAAAAGACACCCTAATAGACAATCAAGTGGGTGTCAGCTACCGGGCAAAAGCATATCGAAAAGTAAAGGAAGGACCGATAGCATGAATCGGATCATCGGGTCATAAGGAGGAAACGAGTGAGCGGAGCCGATACTGTAAGACCTGGAGGGAGCAAGAACAATACATACCCCTCTAGGTCAATCAAAGTCTTGGAAAGGTATGAAAAGTGAAGAGCAGGAGACTGTGTAATGTCCGGCGGTCATAGAGCTAGAAAGTCACATGAATACACCGAACAACACAAGATATGGCTCAACCCTACGAGGGCCCTCAAGGTGAGAAAAATCAGAGATCCCAAAATAATCACAAGACTCAACTATGTGCTCCAACAGAGAGGAGACACAACCAGGGAGGAGACCTAGTGCCAAAATCTGAAGATCCGACTTCATGCTCCAACAGAAAGGAGACACCAGTAGTGAAGCCGAATACCTAAAATATGATGTACCCTCCTGCAGATAACCCTTGGGGAGTAGTACATGCTAGTCAATGAATAATCAGAACATAAGCTCACTCTTACGAGGGTTATCAAGGTGAGTGGGCTCAAAGGAGCTTGATCCATCAGATGGATCACAGAGGCGGTCTCGGTATGCGACAGATCAACTACCCCGCAGAAGAGATCGACACATCAAGAAAATGTGGTAGTGTCCCGCAGACAACCCTCGGGGAGAGTACTGCCAACTAAGAAAAGAATAATCAGAGTAGAAGAGACAAGATAAGACATAAAAATAAATAAATGAATGAACAAGAGATGATACACAAAAAAACAAATAATCTCCAACTATGCGGCGTTGCTCCCCGACAACGACGCCATTTGATAATCGGGATTTGGCAAGGGTTGCATTAATCCACAAGGTATATCAATAGTCGATGCGTTGACCGCTCAACAAATCCCAATTAGTCAACAAATAACCCACAATATGAATAAAGCAATTAAATCTCAAAAATGTGTAGTTAAAATTTATTATAACCCTACGTGCAAATGTTTATAGGTAAGCATGTGTAAAGGTTGAATACTGGGAGCAAATGGGAGGAGGAGGCATGATAAATGCACAAAAATTCTATCTTTTAGCTCTTATCTATTTTATTATTTTTTTGGATTTTTGATTTTTGATTTTTTTGATTTTTTATTTTTTTGGTTTTATAATTTTTATTTGATTTTTAATTTACTGATTTTGTATTTTCTTTTTATCTTTTTATATTTCTTTTTGATTTAAATATAATGTGTATATATATATGTATAAATGCAAGGTAAGCTATATATAGATACTATATTAATAAAAATATGCAAAATAGTAAAAATAAGATAAATCAGATATTTTTGTGATTTTATATTCTTCTATTTTTTGTTATTTTTCTGGAATTTTTGCTAATTATATGTATTTTTTGAAGTCAAAAAATATCGTAAATAAGGGATTAATAAATATTTCGAAATTAATTTAGGTTTTAAAAATAGTAGATAAATCCCAAAATTACCCAAATAAATTTTAATATGTAAATAATAATATATAGATAACTTTAAAATAGAAAAACATTTTTTGGTATTTTTGTACAATTTTTATATTTTTTGTTGGATTTTGGATCTTTCTGATTTTTTAATTTTCTTTTTCTTATTTTTGGGGTTTTTTTTGGACTCAATAAATATTAAAATATACTATATATCTTTTTGGAATTTTTCAAAATGTTTTTATATTTTTTTGGTTTTTTGTAATTTAGACATGTATTATTTAGGCTCCTTTTTAATTTTAATAAATAGATATAATGCAAAAAATGCCAATTAAAAATATGGGCGTGGAACTACAAGGCATGAAGCATTTATCCCTATTCTTTCGTACTTTTAGGAGCTCAATAGGTATTTTTAATAAATAGATAAAAGCTACAAAAACATGTCCTAAAAGGGGCATTTTTGTAATTAAAATAAAGTCTAAGGCTACATGTGCAATTTACCCAACAATATACAATGTAATTAAAATTTTATTGTACTTTTTAACAATACAAAATTGCTTGGGGCATACTTGCAAATAAACCGTCACGTGAGACTACACGTGACATAGCCTGGGAGGGACCAAAATGCAAATACAAAAAGTTCAGGGAACTCAATGCAATTTTCACAAAAATATATAACATTAATTTAAATTTATTGAACTTTTTATAAATACACAAACTTTTAGGGGTATACATACAATTTTGTCACCTCACGTTGGACATCACGTGAGGTGATGTGGACTGGACCTAAAAGCTATTAAAATAAATACATGGCCTAGATGCAAAATTTCCACTTATTTTATAACGCCAACTTTTATTTACAAGACTAAATAATAAATACAAAAAAGATGGGGCAAAAAGTGAAATTTACCCCATATGAGGTGCGATCGAATGGCGCTGGTCTTCCCACTTGCCACGTGTCGTTCATCTAGTAGCTCCCACCGCTTTGCGATCTGACGTTTGAGATTAGATCACTGGACATGATCCAACGGCTGAAGCTCCAGAGGATCCGATGTCCCTGGTGTGATCTGGGGTGAGCCGACGATTGAACGGTCGAGATGAAGACTTGAAGAACAGGGAAGAACTCCCCCGTCCCCAAGCTTTGATCTAGTGGGGTACTCACGTCTGATCATCCCTCGAGTTGCTACCGGTCCAAAAAGACTCCTGGGGACTTGCTCTATGCCTGAGGGCTTCAAAATGCTCTGGCATACGCCGAAGCTCCTCCGCGTGGTTGAGAAAGGAAAGGCGTTCCATGTACCTGCAAAGATCTCAATCTCGACCCAAAGGGGTCATTTGACCGACCAGAACCTACAAATAGATAACATACAAGGATACGGGGCTGATGGGGGTGCTTATTGGCGCTGAAACAGTGCGGGATGCGTTGGGCGGAGCTCCTCCGGCGTGCGGTGGAGAAGAAGGAGCAAAGTCTCGATCCACGAAGGAGCGAGGTAAACGTATTGGGGGTGAGGAGCGGAGAAATGACAGGATCAGGAAATGGAGGTGGAAGCGTGGTTGGTGACGGGCGAAAACACGGTGGAAACGTTCACCCGAGCGGAGCTCCGATGAACTGCAGGTTGACTAATCTACGCTAAACCTATGGGCTAACCACTAATCTAGGTGCATAATCAAAAAGCACGATCAAATCTAACAAAAATAATAAAAATACGCAGCTCTTATACCTTCCCAAGTGATAAGGGAGCAGGGCCGTCGGCGTCGGGGCCATGGGTGCACCTCCTCCGCTGTGAGTTGCCGTGGACGCTTAGGGGACTCCCCCTGTCAAAGGGAAATGCTCTAGGATGAGATCCAGGGGTACATGGATTAAGAAAATGACCAAAGTTGAGAAAGGAGGGAGGAGGTTTTATTTATACACAAGGTGAGGCACCCTTATTGATCGGGCGGTTGTGAAGAAATCAAATTATGTACAAGGTATCCGAGGGTCTGGCGTGAATGATGATGGATCTAGGAGTAATTCCCGTAAAGAGATCGAAGTCGATGGATGGCTCGATTATGCGTGAAAAATGGCAGAAATCGCAGGGACAAGTTACTTCTGACAGTCCAAGCAGCAGATGGGACAGCTGACCAGAGGTCAACAGTCCCTGCGCAACCATTGGGCCATGCATGCCATAAAATGATAAAATAGGAAATTTAATTAAAAATAATTAATTAAAAATAGTAAACGATTTTATTAATTTTTGTATATAAAATACAAAAATTTTATTATTTTATGTAGTATTTTATTATGATTTTTATTTAATTTTTGGCTTTATTTATTAGTAGTTAATTTTTATTAGTGTATTTATAGGTATATTCATCTATGTTCTATACCTTTTTATTTTGTATAATTTATTTTATTATTTTATTATTTTATTATACATATTTATTATTTTTGTGAGTATAAATATATTTTTATTTCATTTTTATGATGTTATTTGTACATTTAAATAAATAGGTATGTATATTATATAGGTCTATTTACAAGTATTTTACCAATGTTTTATAAACATCTATTTATTTTATTGTGTATTTCAATGAGTTTTATTTTGGTTTTGTAATTTTAATAAAACGTAGATAATATTTAGAATATTATAAAATTATAAAAGAATAAAGAATTAAATAATAAGTTTCCCCTTTTATTTATAAATATGTATAATCGCATGTATTTTGCCCATATAATTACTTAGACTTATTTTTATTTTTCATTTTCTTTTTAGTTTTATTCTACTTTCAATATACGCATATGTTATAGAGAATATTTACAGAATTATAAAAATAAGAATTTATAAAAATAATAAATAATTAATAAATAGGATATTTTAATCGGTAGAATGTACAATGAGGGCCCAAAACCTAACTTTCACACAGTAACTCCAAAAAATATAAACCACCACCACTAAATATCATGTGAAAAGTTATATACAATTAGAGGTGATTTTGCTATGTTTTGAGTTTTTATTTGAAAGATATGGGTTTGTGAAGTTTGGTTTCTAGCTTTTTATTTTATCTATAAAATGATCACTATGTATTATTTTTGTATAAACTCAATTTTGTATTTTTATTTACATTATTATCTACAACTTTTTTGTCTAAAGTTTCTTTATTTGATAAATAAATAATAAAGAATAAAATAGGTGTCAAAAATGCATAATTAAAAAGTGAATAAATAGGAATTTTATTCTATTTTTGGCCCTTATCTCCCCCTACTTTATTCCTTGTCGACCAGTTCAATTCTTGACTTGGTCTCGGGATTTAGGGTCATAAAATATTTTCAATATTTTATTTCCTTTTCTTTTCTCTTTATTGTATTATTTTGGCATTAAAAACCTTATTTTATATACAAATAATACAATAAATAGTGAATGATATTATGCACAAATTGAGGCTATTTACATGCATTAGCTAGGGTTTTTAAGGCCAAAATGATAGAATAAAGGTGATGAAATGGAGGTTCATCACTCACCCATTTTGAGTCGGAAATGGGATATATGAATCTCGCATCACACCATTTCATGATTTCTTTCATGATAATCTCCCTGAGGTCTGGATTTTATCTACGTTTGAACTCACAGGAAGGCTTGATGTCTTCTTTAAGATATATGTAATGAGAGCATAGTGAGGGGTTAATCCCATGGAGATCTGAAAATTTTCCAGCCTATTGCCTTACAGTTTCTTTCTAGAACCTCGAGCAGGTGACATTCTTGTTCCAAGATTAGATATGAATTGATAATTACCGGGAACATGTTCTGTACACCCGCAAGGAAGGCGTACTTCATATTTGTTGGAAGTGGCTTAATCTCAAGTGGGGTATGTTTCAGCTCGGTGGTAACTTCAGCTACTTTTCAGGGAGAAGGTTTTAGCCATTTACTTCCCACACTTGTGAAGGCTCCTCGATGATTGTTTCCACAGATGGCGGTTGCTGCTGATAAGGATATGCCAAAGGCTGGTCCTCTACCCATGGTTGCGGTGGCCCTTATATCTATTGCTCCTGAATATGATAAAAATGATAAACTGGAGCAACAGATGCAGTCATGGCAGGTACCCTCATCTTGGATACCTTCTCAGAAAGCTTCACATCTTTTTAGGCAGTTTGAATAAGTTGCTATCCAACTCAATCATATGCCTCTCTATCCTCTCAACTACTTTGAGTTTCTCTGCTATGAGGCTCATGCCAAAAGGATCAACTCTATCCTTTATTCCCCCCATTGAATTGGAATGAACTGGGGGTTTCTAACTGAGTTCTACTAGCAGTTTGTGCCCTACTTGTTTTGGCAATTCTTTCGAACACTTTCTAGACAGTGTCCGCACCCATTGATGTATAGTTGCCTCCACAAGCATCACTAACCATACCCTGCACCTCAGGGTGTAAACCTCTATATAAAGAATGAACCAAGATGGTAGGTTCTAAATCATGGCAAGGACATTTCTTCAAGAGATCTTTGAATCTCTCCCATGAGTTACAAAAAGCTTCATTGGAAAGCTGGAAGGAACTCGTGATGCTTGAACACGTCAAGTTGGTTCTACTCAAATGATAGAACTTCTTCAGGAAGAGGTCCTTGAATTGCATAAACGTAGTTACAACTACCCCTAGGTTCTTCATCCAGTAATATGCCTTATCATTTAAGGCAAAAGGAAGGGCTTTAAGCCTAATGTAGTCTTGATTAATCCTAGGATGTCTATGTTTAGAACAGAACAACTCAAAGTCCCTAAGGAATGCATATGATTCCTCGTGGGCATTCCCATGAAAATGTGACAGCAGGCTAAGGAACTGTGGCTTCAACTCGTATTCAACTTCAGGTTTTGTTAGGCTTAACCAATTAGTCATCAGAAATAACCCATGGTTATATGCCACGTCCATTGTCGCATCTCTACCCAACTGCAATTGGCTTATGTGTTTTCTCGTAAGTATTTGATTATGTTCAGATTCAACCAATCTAGTCAAGACAACTTGTAGTGGATCTTCTCGCTCTTCTTCCTCTCCATTACCATTCTGTTTTTTAGGAGGCATCTTGAATGTGCTTTTGTTACCTTCATCAAATAAAGGGTTGGAGTGAGATGTAGAGGAAGAAAACAAAATTAAGTCAATCTCACCAAGGCAATGATCTTCCTCAGTGAGTAAAGAAGGTATATAGGAATTCATCGGGATATAACCAACCCCAAGGAGAGAATCATGATACTCCGATTTGAAAAAAGGATTATTTTCCAACCGAGATGGTCAAGCTAAAGAAGGAGAAGAAAGGAGTTGGACTAGTGAAGATGCGATATTTGAGTGGTTCAACGACAAGCTCGCAAAATCTGAGCAAATATCTAACCAATTATCCATCTTCTAAGTTCAAAAGAAAGGAATTTTAGAGCAAGCTTGATACACAAAAGAATCTAGTTCTAGTAGGCATTCAATGTGTGGAATTACACACAAATCAATCAATACAAACCCTTGTAAATTCACCAACTCAACTCTAAAGGCTGAGATGATAGCCTTATTATCTTCTAACATTTTAGTTGGTGATCAAATACAAATCTTGTTAGAGTTATGGATGTTAGGTACCTAAGTTACTTACAAACTGTCCTGATTCCTATGTTTAGTTGCATCAACTCTCATCCAGTATGGAAGTAAGTTGGACTATATAAATATGGCTACTCGTTTACTTTAGGACCGGGCCTTACACGGTGTCCTCTAAACCTTCCACTGTACTAAGGAAATCTGGACCGTTTACCGGCTACCCGTGGATCCTCACTGAGAAGTGGATAATCATTTTTATGGAACCAGTAGTTCATATGAAAATTCATGGAATGGCTCTATTCTAATGTCGTCCCTCTCACACTTGATAAGTACCTGCAAACAAATGAGGGCTTTGTGCACCAGTAAACCAAGGTTACTTTATTCCTATTTATTTAGGTCAACTTGCATCGATTCAGTCCTGATTTTAAGAGTTTGGTTATCACTTGAATTTAAGTGACGACAAACATCGCCTAACATGCAGTCCCTTTTCCTTTATCCTTAAGTTGATGAAAACTGAGGGAGAAAGAGAAAAATGGGATGCAGTCGAAATTCAATGATGCATGCAGTCGTTAGAAATACTTCTAGCACTTCACACCACTCTCCCTGTGGATGAAGAACATAATTTTTAGATCTCGCTATATGATGCAAGCCGAGAAACAACACCTAAACAGAAGTTCTATTAGTAGTGAAGAATCAAATTAATTTGACTAAATAGAACGTATGCTACGTGTGTCTATGAATCTCCTAAGATTTTTGCAATTGTAAATCTTATGAGATTTGTGTGGTGTGTCCTAAATTACGTAATAGATCAAGCAAAGATGACCTACGATATTTCTATTAGGCGTAAAACATTGATCTAAAACATCACTCAAGTCGAGAACCACTCTCAACACAACAATACATAAGAAAAAATAAAGTTAAACATGCCTTCTTTACATATGTGAGATCTCAATCGAGAACCGCATTAAATGACAATTAATTACTCTTCAACAACAACAACAAAGCCTTTTCCCACAAACAATTAATTACTCTTAATGAAATAAATTTCAATTTGAGCAACTTAATCTCTCATCTACTTTAATTGTCTCGTGGACTTTCCAGCAAGTAGCTCTAAGCTCATTGCCTCCTCAATCCTCAAAAAATGGTGGACTCCACGTGCCTACAACAAAACAATATAAATATATATTAGAAAATTCTAGAGAGATTTTAAACACTTGATTAACAAAAAAATCACAATGCAATATAAAGACAATAGTAGTACAAAACAAGCTCAAAGATAATTGTACTTAAAAATCACTACATAAATATTTGATACTACAAATAATCACAAAATGTGACGCATCCCCGGTAACATCACCATTTGATGAAGCACTAACTACATGGATTAATATCGATCCATTGTAGCATAAGTACTTAGCTTCTCATACAGAACCGAGAAGAATCTCAGTGACGAGGTTCTCGGCTTTAATTTATATCCTAGGAAGTCCAGGGTCGAACCCAAGGACACGAGCGATTTGTTAATTAATTTTAAGTGTCAAATATTTTATGTAGAAATTTCGACGACTCAATGATAAGCGAAGGCACAATAGACAACAAGATATATTTTTTTATCTCATATGTTTTTATGCGATTAAAATAAATGCAGACAACACGGAGGCACAGAAGACAACAAGATGTAATTTTGAACTCATATGTTTTTATGCGATTAAAACAAATGCAGACAATAATGCACAAGCAATACGAATGGAACAAACACACTTAAAGGCACACGACAGATAACTTGGATTAATCACGAAAATACCCAGAATTGATTAATTATTAATTTTGACATTAATTAAGCAAAATGTGGTACAAGTCTCAAAATCCACTCAACATAAGTTAAGCTTTCACTTTGATGCTTAATACTGACAGCGAGCTATTAAATCATTTAATGACCTAATAGTGATTGAAAATAACTAACAATAGATCATTAAAAAATAATGAAATTGACAGGTTCAATTGGGTACTTAAAGTGCATTTTTATTGAGGTTAAGAGATGTAAATAAGCACTAAAAACCAAGAATAATTTATGCGTGATTCTTAAATCAAAATTACCAATCGAGCATTAAAGAAATAGAACATCAAAAATTCTTTCAAACGAGACCAAAATCACATTAATTGGATTTAAGGATGAAAAGATATTCAACAATGAATCCAGGGGCATAAATGTAAGAAAAACTACCAAGTTTTATTACAAATTAGGACAAATAGGTATTAAAATGTAAATAAAATAACCTGCAAGGGTCTTAATGCAATTTTCACTATGTGAGAGGACTCATCTATAATATCAGGAAATGGGAGGATAGCCACTTCAATTTTTCCAACCACGTGCTCAGAACACGTGACTCATCTAGGCTCGATCGTGAGGCTCGGTCCACATGTCAGCTACTGATGCTTCTCTGGTGGTTAGGAATGAGGCTCGGACTGAGGGTCGGCTCCAGGTCGGAGGTCTGAAACATTGCTTTGGACAACAACGTGGCTCGAATACAACCGTTGGATTAAACTCAATATAGGGCATCCAACGGTACCTAATCCTCAGCTATTCCTAGGATCTGCCGTGTGCGTTGGCACTATGGGTTACGCTCCGATGAAGCTGGTCCCGCTCCTCCGTGCTCCTCTTTGCTAACTGAAGGTCTAAAGACCTTCATTAAGAATCTGTGGTTATGATTGCTGCTCAAAGAAGACATGACATTTCCTAGATATCTTTATCGATGAAGCTTCACAAGAGAGGAAATGGGAGATCGGAGCTAGATTTCAAACTCATATCATTGAACCCCTTTTATATCCTACAGGGTTAGCAACTAAAGAATAAGCACATGTAAGTGATTTGATGGATAACATGAATGAAATGACGGGCTATGCGAAGATGATGGATCAATCCTTAGTGGGTTGTCTTCTCCATGTAGAAGAAGACAATGGCGTGGAGTGAACATAGAGATGAAAAATGAATTTTGGGCGAGGAAGATCACATGTGAATCATGGATCGATTCCAAAGGTGATGGTGGATTCTGATATTGGTTTAGTGATGTGGTACGGATGTAATAAAGATGTGAACCATCGCAAAAAATAATTATCAGAATTTTACCTGGATTTGAAGATAAAAGATGGAGTTCTTGAAGTTGAATCTTAAGCCTAATAATGAATCTTGAAGCTTCAAGGTCTTCGCTTGAAGTTCTTGGCTAAGGAATTAAGCTCAAACAACATTGAATCGGGTTGTAACTTGGTATAAGAACTAAGGATCTCGCCGGATCTTAAACCCTATTATCGCTTGATCTAAGTCTCTCTCTCTCTATCACCGAAGAGGTAAGATAGCTCGGGAAAAACTCTCACAAGGGAGGATAGCCAAAGAAGGGGATGGAGATGATGTATTTAAAGGGTTGTGAACGGAGGTTGCTATGGTCCAGGTGGTGATTTCAACCACTGCCAGTTCGCATGTGCTTTAGGGTTTATGATCACAATATGATTGGCATGGAAGAGGGTGGTGAGGAGAGGAGGTTGATGGTGGTTTCACGGAAGGTGGTTGAAAATGGTTGTCGACGTAATTGGGAGAAGTTGCACTAGAATGAACAGTTGCGTCATGTGGCAAAGGTGGCTGGAGGTTGACGAGATCCATAGACCATTAGATATTTTGAAACAACGGTGGAGATTTGGGCAAAGGAGAACAACATGAATAAGGATCCAACTGCCATAATTTACAGGACAGTGGTGACACAGGAGCGGGCCATGTGGAGCGCTCTGGGAGAGCCACGTGTCCCAATTAGAATTAGAGAAATTAGATAAAAACATAGATAATTAGAAAAGAATTAGTTAGAGGATGATTTCGAAAAAATCGTAAACATGAAAGTTGTAGATCTCAGTAGATCTCGATGAGATCTACAACTTTCATGTAGAATCAAAGAGATCGGAGGTCATATATACTAATAAAAACATTTTTCTTTTGTTTTCTTTTGCTTATTTTTTTGTATTTTTATTTTATGTTATTTATTTATATACAATTTTATTCTAATTTCTATATGATTTTTAATAAGGAACAAATACATAAAATAAAAAACTATATTAATATATAATATTTTGTGTTAATTATTTACAACATATAATTTGTTAATGAATGTTAATTAGTCAATGAATCTTGTAATTAACTTAAGTAAGAAAGATAAATATCATGGATTAAGCTGATAAATCTGAGATTTATCATAGGTCAAGTGAGCTTCAGGTAACTTAGAGCTCGGAAAGTGGTATTGATTGATGCTCCAGATCCTCTACGAAGCTTTGTTCCTGCAGAGAAGGCTTCAATGGCTCGAGGTGGATGCCTCGGCTCAAAATTGCTGCCAAAATCTGCGTAAATGATAGAGAGGGTGAAACTCTGACGAAGCAGAAGAGGGGAGATTCGATCTCCTCAAATTTGTGCAATATTCAAGGGGGAAATGGGTCGTTCTTGCGGAGAAAATGATGAGGGTCGAGATGAGCGTTGAAGTGGGCTGGATGGTATTGAATTTCTCGATGAATTAGACCTGGAGTTCGAGCTGCAAGTAAAGTAGGGATTTTCTGATTAGACCTACTCCTAATGGATAACAACTAAATTAAATGCATAAAGAAAACCTACAGGTTAAGGATTATATAAAATGTGAAGAAAATGCCTCGATTTGACTAGGAGGTCATAGGGGTTGAACCACCGACTGGATGCCAGCGATGAGTGGATCACACTCCAGCGAAGCTCATCCTTGCAGCCAAACGTCGGCCCTCAGCCACTGTCACCAACTGAAGGATTCTAGGGGTGTTTGGAGGGGCTAAGAGCAACGCTAGAGGGATCAAAAAATCAAAATGGGTGGAAAGATGATGACTTCGAGGGTGGATAGCGTGATCGGAGGCGGTGGTAGTTGGAGATTCTCGCATGGGCATGGAAGAGGGTCGTGCAGGCTACAGAATGGTGGGAGGCTCGAGAGGGAAAGGTCATGGAGAAGGAGTGATAAATTGACAAAGAGAGGTGTCCCGTGACTTCTGATAAGAGTCAGAAGAGTGCAGGACAGTTGATGGCCCATGTCAACAAATGACGCCTCCCGGTTCGTCCACATGGACCAACCAAGAAATTCCAAGGCAAAAATGCTTGGGAAAATGAAAAAGAATTAATACATGAATTTATTATTTTTGTGTTATAAAATGGAAAATATTTATAATTTTATATCGATTTTAATAATTATTTTTACTTTTTTCGAGGTATTTTATTGTAAGTTTTTATTTACATGTATAATCATAGGTATTTTTACTTATATTTGGCATATTTTATTTTATTTTGCATTTTATGTTTATTGTTGTTTACACTTAATTTATATATTATAGCTTAAAAAAATATGCACAGATATATTTTTATTTTAATTTTATGATATATTACGTATACTTAAATAAATAGATGTATTTATTATATAGGTATAAGTATAATATATTCATCTATGTATTTTGTATACCTATTTATTTATTGGTATTTTTAATTGTTTTATGTAGTTTTATTATGTCTATGTATCATAAATAATATTTACAAAATTATAACAATATAAAAATATGAAAATATAAAGTATAAATAAAATGAATAAAATATTCAGGTATATTGCACAATATGGGCCCAAAACATAACTTTTGCAACTTAGTTTCAAACTAAATGAAGCCAGCTTCATTAAATAGCTAATTAAAAGTTATAGACAAATAAAGGTGATTTTGGTCCATTTTGATACAATATGGAGAAGATACAAGTCTGTGAAGTTTTATTTATAGATTTTTATTTTTTGTATCCCGTGCACAATTTGTATTATTTTTTGTGAAATCATTTTTGTATTTTTCTTTGTATTTTATATACAATTTAGAGTATAAATTTTATTGATTTGATGTATAAATAATAAAGAAAAAAATAAGTACAAAAGGTAATTATTGGCCTATTTTTGTTGGGTTTTTAGAATGCATTTTTTGTACAATTCGATGCCCTATCTCCCCCTGCATTATTTCTTGTTGGCTAAGTCATCATGATGACTAGGTCTTCGGGGCTAGGGTCATTCATTTTCCTCGACAATTCACTCTTTTTCTTTTCTTTCCTTTTCTTTATTCTTTTATTTTGGCAATAAATATAGTATTTTATATCGTATTTTATATAGTATTTTTTACATCTAATAGAGTGTTTATTTTAGCAAATTAATGATATTTACATGCAACTAGCTAGGATTTAAAGGCCAAAATGAAGGAATGAAGGTAATGGAATGAGGATTCATCAATGGTCATGATGACGTCCTCCAATAGACCTCTGGGCCACTTGCTCCATCGATCTCCAAACTGTAGGATCATTCTAGTGGGTTTGAGTGGTCCAAACTCTTGCCTTTCTTTTTCTGAAGGAGGTCACTGATTTCTTTCACATTGGCCATGGTTAAGAAGTGTTTCTCTCCTATGTTGCATCTGTTCTTCCAGCTCTGACATTTCAAGGTACATGCTTGTTTCAATTCTTTCTTCACAACTAGCATGTATTCCATCACCTTCATGAGTGGCATTTTTAAAATAAGATATTCAGTTATTTCAACTACACAAGGGTCAAACAATGCTTTTTTCAAATTTCTAATTTTTAGTAATTTTAGTTACATCTAGAAATGGAATATTTCCCAAATGAAACCACATTTTCTTGATTACACAATTATTTACATTTGACTAGATAGAAGATGAGTCGCCAGGCAAAACATCCAAAAATACATGTACATGAGCTTCGGCTTAGTTGGACTGAGCCAGAAGTGATGCGGATTTTGGATCCTCCTAGGCTGGTTCTTTTGGGCTACGTCTCTTCATTCCTTTCTATAATTTATTTTTTGCTAATTTTTTTGGTGTTTTTCCTCTTGGTGGTGGTGGTGGAGTGGTGCTGGTGCTGCCCCTCCATCTTCTTCCTCTTCCGGCTCTGTTGTTGGACCGGCTGATGCAGAAGATTGTTCGTTAGAAGTTGCTTTATTCTTCCCCTTGGCGACAATAGATGGTTGCAATGTCTTACCGCTCCTAACGTTTACTTCATGAGACAACATAAAATCTGAAATATCAGTCTCTACCGAATCAGACTAGATATCACAAACTACCTTCTCTTTCCTATTGAAATTATTGGGGTCTGCCTCAACCTATTCTGGAATAGGAGTTTTCATGGTAGTGAGGTCATCTAGCTTCTAGGACATCTCTGCTAGGCCTTTAACAAGTTGGGCCAAACAGTCCAAGGTTGGATTCACAGGAGTGGCCTCGGATGATTCAGTGTGCTGACCAAACTGTGAATGGTACTGCGGAGGCTACTGATGGAATACTGTTGATTGTGGTGAGGAGAAGGGATTTGTTGCTGATGAAATTGCGTAGGAAGACGATATTGATTTTGAGAAGCATCCACAAAATTGTGGAACATATGATATTGGCGGTACGTAGATGTTGGTATTGGTGGTTCTGCCTCCAATTGTTCTGATACGGTGGAGGTTGTTACTAAATAGGCTAGTGTGATCCCTAAACAATCCTCCCACTAGAAGGTCGGTGATACGATCGAATCATCTAGGATTGGCCCTTCTAATGTCCACTGGGCGGGCCAATTGGGCATCGTTGTTCCAGATGTCGTTCACCTCTTGAATTTTGGCGGTGGTGGGTAAAAGGATCTACATATGATGGGGGCTAGGGCTCGTACTAGTATAACACAATCTGTTGCGATGGCTATGGGGGTGCTTGGTAGTGTGCCTTCACGTAGTACACGTGCTGGACATGGGGCTACCCTAAACTTGGTTGAGGCTATTGTGTAGATGATGGTTCCTTTGGCTCAATGGGAGTAATTGTTGTTGGGGTTACAGACCGCACAGTATTGATGGTGCTCACTAGCAGCTCAAGCTGCTTAGAAATCTGATCCCGCTTGTCCAGATGTTGGGTCCTTTGTTCAATCACAAATAAGTTTTGAAGGTCTTGTAATCTCTTCTCGATAATATTGATTTTGAGTTGGTGGCTCCAGATGATGCTGAGGTTGGAGCTCTCATCCCTGTCAACTTCGTCGGACGTCGCCATGTTAACTGGCTTATGGTGGATCTATGGTTGTCTCTAATAAGCATGGGACGATGACTATGCAACCTCTCTTTCGGCCTCTCTTCAAATATTTTCCAAACAACGTCCTCATCCTAGTTGAAATGAGAGCCACTACAAGCGGCATCCACTAGCCTCTGACTCTCCTTAGTGAGGCCCCCAAAGAAGTGTAGGACCAATCTGGTCCGAGGAATATCATGGTGAGGGCACTTCTCCTGTAAATCTTTAAGTCTCTCCCATGCTTTATGTATAGATTTGTGCGAACCCTAGAGAAGTTTGAAATCCATGCAGGCATCTGGTTTAGAGGACCTAATGGGTAGAACTTATGGAGGAATGCAGACTTTAATTCCTCCTAGGTTGTCATGACCTTCCCAAGATGGTTGATCTAGTATGTAGCCTTTTCCTAAAGGCTGAAGAGGAATGCGGTCATCTTGACTACACCAAATGGGATGTTAGGGTAGTGAGTGGTGTGACAGATGCATGAAAATTGATGGATATGGATATATGACTCTTAGTTGGTATTCCCATGGAAAGAGGGAAGAAGAGTTAAAATTGAGGCTTCAACTCAAAATGTCTATGGACTACAGGGATCCGTATCCACTTGATTACCTGGCCAGCACCATGGTTGTATGTTTCTTTGAGAGTAGGCTTGAGAGACTATCTCCTTGCCTCATATGCAGGCCCTCCACAGGGTCCATCTCCTTGTTCATCATCATTGTTTCCTCCTCCTCTATTGTCTCTCCCTCTATCCCCTCAAATCATTCAGCATATCTTGGAAGACAACATGGGTGAGCGCATGATCAGTTAGATGTTGTTGGACGGATTGAATTAAAGCAAGCAGTCGTGCATTTAGAGTGTTCTGATCCGGTTGACCCTGATCTTGATTCTATTGTACCTTTCCTTTACCTTGAGGAGCCATTTCTGATTCGGATTCGTATGAAGTGATTTAAATGAGGTCCAATGTGGTGTCTTGATATACACATGGAAATATATCATGATCAGTCTGGCATCATGTGGTACCAGATGGAAATGACAATCTAGGATTAGGGTCAATCCTAGATACGTGTGAGTGGAGCGTTTGATATGAGCTAAAATCGATATCCATCCGCATGGGCTAATGGCAGGACAAGAGTGATCCAGTTTATTGAAGAATAATGAGATGAAGTTGAGGAGTATGGAGATCGGTTCGCAAGATCCGAACCGGTTTTTTGGGAATCACCTCGAATTATTAAAGATTGTGAGTTCATGGAATCAATGCGAGTGTCAGTGAGGTCCCAACTAAACCATTCATGAGTCGAAATCTTGGATAGAAGTGGAGTAGATGCGGAATGGAATACGATGATGAACAATAGATAAAATAAAGCGAAAAACAGTGCAAGGCTCAACATGAGCAGGGCAAGAAGAAATTAAAACATATAAAATGAAAAAGGGTACAAATGCATAGGATTGGATCTTTGACCTATAATCTAAATTCAAAAATACACAATACAAGTGTGGGTTCACAAATTCAACACATGTATAACCTTAAGAGTTTGTATAATTTTATGTTTTCAATTTTATTGATGTTTTAGGAAATCTTTGAAGAAGTCCATGGAGAGCTAGCCCTATAGGAGAGTGAGTACTGCCAGAAAAGAACCATGTACTTTCCACTTCCTTTGTAACATGTGATCTGCACTTTTTTAGGTCATTGATATCGACCTTGGGGGCTACTTAGCCAAAGAATAAGAGAAGAAGCCTATAGGAAAAACCAATACTTCCCTAAAAAATGAGATACTCGGATTCAGGGTGATGAGACAGACACCCACGTGAAGGTTTAGATTAAGCTCATAACTTCATACTAGGTCAGATGTTCTACACAAGGCAAGAACATCATCTTCGACAAGGCCCTACTCGGCTACACATGATAGTAGTGCCAATACTTCGTCGGTCTCTTGTGATAATCGAGGCAAACACAGATCAGGATTTTGGTTCTATTCCTTAAGGGTCGTGCCTCACTTAGTCTAAAATGTACCTGAAAATAATGAGAGCTTTATGAACCGGATATAATAAATGGTTCATTACGAATTTTATTTTTGGTAAAAGTATTATTAAACATTCCCCTTATTTTAGTTTTCCATTTTCACTTTTTTGAGTATTTTTCAAGATATCATGCCTAAAGATTTTTTTGGATTTTCTTTAATTTCCAAGGTGATACAAAACTGCGAGAGAAGATAGAAAAACTGTGCAAGTGATATTAAGGTGGAAATCTCACCTTCGTATCGAATGACGCATGCTCAATAAGAAGACTTACATTGCTTCCCAGCTTTCTCAATACAGAATGCAAGACATGGAATTTAAATTACCCTACATGCAAATGCAAATGATGAAATCTTCCAAAGAGGGAATTGCTATTATTGTGATGAACTAGATCAATTTAAGCTAAGTCCAAACGTATACTATTGGAGCATGCATATATTAGGTGTTTGGACCTATTTTACTCAGCCAAGCAATTCCTAAAAATCTAAGGGCTCAATCATAGAAAATAAAGAAAATAAAGGTGGAAAACTCAAAATGCATGAAACAAAGTAAAACAAGAGGAAATATAGTGAGAATAAAATTGAAGAAGGTGAAGAAAATGAGAGAAAATCGATGAGGCCGCCAGGTGAACAATCACCCGGGCAGTGGACCTCGGAGTGTGTTAATGTCCAAGTGTACATGTGTTATTATAAATTAATTATAAAAAATAAATGTCTCTCTCTCATAAAAATAAAAGAAAAGTATATACTAATATATGCTCTTCTCTCTCTCTTTCTCTCTCTAATCAATCTACAAATAAAAGGTTGATCTCCTCATAGCTTGGGTGCACCAGCTTCCTATGAATTCGCCTTCACTACGTGGTCCCTCGCAAGAAATTCAACAAAGAAGATGGTCAGACACAGATAAACAATTACATACAAAAAGAAATAAAAGGCAGAAAATTACGCAGATAAATATGTACACTACAAACATGTCCTAAGAGTTGCTCCCCGAGAATGATGTCATTTGATAGAGAGATCATGATAGAGGTTCCTAGTGCCTGGTCTTGAAGGTCATGCGGTGCTTGACATGTCGGATTCGACATGTCAAGCACGACCACTCTCGTAAGTACTCGGAACGTATCTCAATCAGTCATGAACAATCAACCCACAATCTAAGATAAATCTAGGAAAATGTGCGAGTCAAAAATTTTTTTTATTTTAACTATACATAATATGTGTATTGTTAATAAGTGTAGAGTGTCGAACCACATAGAGCAAATACGCGGATAGGCTATTAATTGTCTAAAGTTATACAACAAATGTTTTTGTACTTTTCTTCTTTTTAAATTTTTTGTGGTTTTTATTTTTTATATATAATATTTATAGATTTTTCTAAAAGTTTTATATTTTTAATTTTATAATTTTATTTTATATTTTTATGCTTTTTAGTTTCTTTTTTATAAAAATATAACATATATCAATGTATAATAATATGTATAATATACATATTATGATATATATAGTAAATATATAAAAAATTAGGAAATACAAATAAGAACATTCCTTTTATTTTTCAAAGATTTTAAAATATATTTAAATATATTAATAGTAATATTAATAATAATATTTATATAAATATATATATGTATATATAGTCTATATTTGGTTTTATATTTATAAGTATAGGTATATATACTCAAAAACTATATCAGGGAATGTTTTTTATTTTTTTATAATTTTTCTCTGTTTTTATGATTTTTCTTGTAATTTTTGCTAATTTAAGGTATTTTTAATTACTTTAAAAGTTCAAAATTGCACCTTATATTAGTAGATTAGATTGTTTTGAGATTTAAAAAAAGAAAATAAGTCAAAAATTGCTCAAAAATATTTTTGATATATACTATATAATATAAATAAAATTGTACAATAGAAAACTATTTTTTGATTTTATAGAATTTTTGCAAAATTTTTATTCCTTTTATGTTTTTTATGATTTTTGGTCTAGAGTGATATTATATATTAATATATAATATCTATTTTTTTTGTAATTTTTAGTCAAGGTTTTCTAATTTTTTAATTTTTATAGCTAAATAAGGAAGAAATAGCTCCTAAATGATTTTTAATTAATGGAAAAATTCAAGAAAATGCTCAATAAAAAGCATAACATGAACAATCATAAAATGAATTGCCTTCAGTAATTTTCCATAATTGTCAGAGCATGGGGGCTATTTAATCAAAAATTAAAGACATAAATTAATTTACAACACTAGCAGGGGCATTTTTGCAATAAAAAACATGAGAGGGGCTCTTTGCAAAAATACCCATACTTTTAGTGCTTAATTACAAATTAAAGTACTAAATATAAATTATAAAATCAGTGGGGTACGCTAGCAATTTTCCCAACTCACGTTGGGGACCATGTGAGGTGAGCTAGCACTAGACCTAAGTGTAATACAGAGGAATGCTTGGGGGTCCTTTACAACTATCACAAAAAGTTTCTGCAAGCTCTGCAAGATCCCTCTTAATAAATAAAAAAGGTGCGAGGGGTCTATGTAATTTCCCTTGTAGATGGCGTGCAATCAGTCGGCTCTATAAGCTCCATATGACTTGATGAACGGTTGACGGTGTGTTCCGCTTCGACTTTACGCAATGGCAAAGATTAGATGTAGATCGAAGGCTCGATCGGGTGGATTGCATGATGGCATGGATGAACATGCAAGAACAACTACTCCGGTGACCTTCGATCGATTATATCTCCATGTCAAAGAGTCTTTTTGGCTTCCTGGAAGCTTTCCGCACTTACAAGACAGATCAGAAAGGTCTGAGGTCCATTGGTGGGACCCTGACGCTTCAAGGTGGATAGAGCTCTGACTTGGGATCTATTTCATCATTTGGAAGCTCGTTTGGACCCAAGTCCTGCATAAAATGATAGAGGGGTGCGAAGGGGTCATATTCAACCCTTTCTCGAAGTTGTATATGCAAGGGGGTAGCGGATCATTGGAGCTCCGACGAAGGAAGAGGGGGAAGCTCCAGTCCCGCTCGATCCATGCTGGATAAAGGGGAAAACAAAGGTGGACAGATGGAGAAAATGCTAAGGAGTGAAGGTATGGTGGAGATGCGGCTAACCACGATCGTGGAAAAGGGAATTTAGATCTGGAGCTTAAGGCTGCAACCGATCGAAAATCCTAAATTACCCTACTCTTAGGAAGTAAATACTAAATCTAAATGTTAATGTATGATGCAAAAAGAAAAAGCGATAATAAATCCTATCACTGAAGGATATTGGAAAATGCTTAAGCGCATCACAGAAGCATGAGGATCGCATCGCATGCGATCGGGAGCGACTAGTCGTACTAGTTGCTCAAGGCAACAGAATTTAAAAACTTTTGATGAAACCACATGATCAAAGAACACTTCTCAGATCATTTCATTTAAACCCCAAACAAGTATTAGGTTTTCCTCTTGAAGCGTGGTTGTGATCGAGTATCTAAACGAAGAGACCTCCTGTCTCAAGTCCAATCCTACGGAGGAGACGCTTGCAAGCGCGTTGATGAGACATGTGCTCGTCGCAATCCATGTTGATGAGCCAAGTGGAAAAAATCTTGATCTCGTCACATGAGATCAAACGTCTTCTTCACGAGCAATGCACACCGAAGGAGATAAAGATCCACGTGCAAACAATCCGGCAGCATAACGACGATGCTACGATGATGGCGACTTTCTCTCTAGGAATAGAGAGGACGACCACCCAAGGGAGAGAGAGAGGAGGCATGAGAGTGAGAGAGCGCATATTCAAGTTATCTCTTGAAGAGAAAGGGATGCCTCTTCTTATGTAGGGTTTTGGCAGTCCATGGATCTCAATCAATGGACAACACAAATCAATGGATGAGTTTGATTTGTGTTACTTTCAATGGCCATAATTTTGTTGTAAAAACACAACAACTATTAATTTAATTTAGATTAATATATATTGATAAATCAATATAAATTAATTTTAAATTAAATCAATGAATCATGAAGATTGTGAGGAGGATATTGCCCTCATCCCTATAAAGTGGGGGACGACCACATAATCCCCTTAGGACTTGGTGGCCATCCACCACCTTGACTTGGAATGGGAAATCTTCTTTTAATTCAAGAGATTACATTCTCTCATGAAATCTTCAAGATTTTACAACAACACTTTTTGTAAATTAACTCACAAAAATAATTCATAGTTATCTTGTGAATATTGCGATCATGCCATTGGAAATTTGTGAATCACATTCACAACCCAAAATAAATGTAAACTATATATTTAATTAATTATCTAATGTGAATCCAATTGACATCAATAATTAATCACAGATATAAAATACAATGGCTTTCTCCAAAATATTATAAATCACATTTATAATATATCTGATTAATGTGGAAAGTTCTATCCACATTATTCATATATATGATAATTAATTCACATTTAATCATCTTGGATCTCCATTCTCATGCTCCCAAATAATATGAATCACATTCACATTATTTACATCTTTGATAATTAAATCACATTTAATTATCTTAGATAACTCTTCTTATTAATATGAATAATCCTCATATTATTCATGATAATTAAATCACATTTAATTATCAATTATCTCAGTGCTTGGATACATATATCAACAATGAAATTATCCATGAACCCTTTCAAGGATAATGCGATTCCTCCACGGATACTTGGAGATAAGGACAGGACGATTGCATTGTTCCTTGTATAGTGACTTAGATATTGACATCACATCTCAAATCTAGATGCTTGATTAAACAAGACCGCAAATCTAATCTTCTTATTGCATCTGAATCAAGTTAAGATCAATGTCCAACATTTGGACCAAGATCAGATCACTTCTCTACTGAGAGGAGTCACTAAAATCCAAACCCATTTCATCACTCCCTAGGAATGGAAGCGTCATGGTTATACAATCATTTATGATCACGTCACCCTCAAGTATTCCTAATACCTATACATCATGCATACTAGGAGACCAAAAATAAACCTGAAGTTTTAGATCTCTTTTAGACACTCCTTCAAGGTTTTATCATTAAGTTTCTCATTCGATCATTGGGAGTCGGTATCGATCATATACTTTCCAAAAGCATATATCATCACTAGGTGTTGATCACATACTTTCCAAAAGCATATATCAAACCTACAAATCACTTAAGATTCCAAAGAGAGATGACTGCGCATGGAATTTGATTCTTCCCAATATCTCCTGGGTGAGCTCATGTCTTTCGGTTCAGTAATGAAGTTGTATGATCCCTTTGAGAGATCGTATTACTCATATACCCTTATATGCACACCAACGCACTGGTGTATAGACCTTGATTAGGTCATCAACCTATTGGTTTTCCAAATGTACATGCTTAGACATATACTAACACATCTGTCTCCTGTCAGAGGATGTGTGCCTATATCGTGACAGCATACGACATAGGTCTTTGGTTATCTTGATCTTATTAAGTCAACTCTTTGACCTAACTTATCTAACACCTTCAAATCTCTATTCATATGCAGAGGACATGCATCAAGAGGTCAGTTAGATATCAACCTTTAGAGAAAAGATTGTCATCTCCTTCTCAGGCTGTAGATCATCTCTTAATAATCATTTGACGGTGCTTGGTGAGTCCTTAATCTAACTCTTTAGATATTCATCCACGCACCAGTCTCTATGATTAAACATTTGAATCAATAATTATATGATTATTAAGATGGCTATGGTACATAATCTTAATTGTACTAGGGGACCTATTATGAAAATTAGTTGTTCTTCATTTCAGATCAGGGAATGATATTTGCAATAACATTTATTGCATAATGGCTTGTTGTGGGCTCGCATGTCCAACAATCTCCCACTAGCCCAAAGAGCCATTAATGGGCTAATCTTTAAACTCACACTCATGTGAAAATAATATGCTATTTAGAAAAAATAGCTAGGTAAGCTGATCGGTCACTATGTTCTCAAGAGACTAGCCAAGTCCTTTTACGACACTTGCATATGTCCTAGTAGTAGTGCTCGCATCCAATGCGAACGCTGCATCTTATGTAACCAATACTCAATATTGCTATAGTGTCCTTGACACTACAGCTCAATATAACCAGTATTTCCATCATCCTTATCAGAATACCATTATTCCTGGAGATCTCTATCTCCTAAGGTATCTGCAGTTAAGACCTTTTAGATCTCCATCTATAAAGTCTTAATTTCTAGAAGATAAGACTTAGAGATCACTATCTCTAAAGTCTTGTCATCTTTGAAGATTTTGTTATTACTGCAATCAAGTGTTTTATTTCCATACTAGGATTAGTAACAGTTTACTACTCCCACTACATGGTAGACTTATTGCTTTTCATAACTGATGCATAAGGGCAAGCAGTTTTAGCATTCACTACCTCAACTCTTTGAGGAGCTATTCCTTCAGATAGGTGATAACACGGATATTCCAAAAGGGTCGCCATGAAAAATATCAAAAGTGTTGTCGCTGAGGCGACCACTCGTGGAACACACGGGTTGATCATCAATTAACCCACGATCCAAAGAATACAACAATCAAGCTCAAAATTAAATGTGAATTAATCTTTATTTACTCTACCATAAAATGTACAGTGACAAGTATGTAGAGGTCGAACCACAGAGAGCAATCCAAAATGCAATAGCCTACATGTAAATCACAGTCATCCTTGTATGGGTTTTTGATATTATTATTATTATTATTATTATTAATTTTTAATTTTTAATAATATAATTAGGTAATATGTATATATATAATATAAATAAAAATATATGTATACCCATAGAGGGTTAGTATATAGCTTATAATACATATAATATATATAGGTATGTATAAATATAATAAAATAAATATATATATATATATTTTTCTTTTTTTTATATTAAGACTAATGAGAATACATATAAATAATTACATATATATATAATATTTTTTTTCTTTTTTTAGGATATATAGATATATATATACATAAAGGGGGTATTATAATATTTATAGAAATACTCAAAAATAGTCAAAAATTCAGGAAAAGGGTCTTTTTGGAATTTTCATGGTTTTTTACTGTTTTTATGATTTTTGGGTATTTTTGCAAACATTTTTAGTATTTTTAAATAGATAAATAATAGCAAACAGTGGACTAGGTACTGGCTGTCACAAAAATAGATATTAAAAATAGCTAACAGCCTCAAAATTGTCCACACTAATTTTCTAATAAAGGTAATAAAATATAGCATAAATAGGGCCTGAGTTTATATTTTTCTAATTTTTCTTTGGTTTTTAATATTTTTTTGAAGTTTTTGGGTATTTTTGAATTTTTAAGGTTTTCCTTTTGAGATTTTAGGGATTTTTGGACTGACACTAATATAGGCCAAAATACACCATAGGTAATTTTTTTGGAATTTTTAGAGGCATTTTGATATTTTTTTGGGGTTTTATAAGTTAGACAGGGAATAAAAGACATGTTTTTAATTTTTAATAAATGCAAAAATGAAACAAAATGCAAAACTAAAAATATGGCGTTCAAGCACGACCAAACAGGAGCTTAAGTCTATTTTTGCAAGATTTTTCGATTTAATATGGAGCACAAAATAAAAAGACAAAGCATTCAAAAATTAAATGGCCTAGCAGGGGCATTTTTGCAAATAAAATAGTTCGTAGGGGCATACATGCAAAAATCACAATAAAAATACACGTGTGCTTTTATTTTCAGGACCATTTTGTAATTACAGAAACCTGGTATGGTTTAGATGCAAATTTCACGTGCCTCACGTGGGTGCTGCACGTGAGGCGCGGAGGGACTAAAGTGTAAATATAAAAACATCAGGGGGATCAACTGCAAATTATACAATTTATTTACAACTTGACTTTTTATTTTAGGTATTAAACTATAAATACAAAAAGGCAGGGGTTGGATGTGAAATTTACCCCTAAATAAGGCATTGCATCCTGCGGCGCTGGAGGCGCCACTTAACCACGTGTCACGCATCGGACGGCGGATGTCGGTTCGGCGATGAAGGGTCGGGATTAGAACCTCCTGGCTGATCTGACGGTGGACGTACATCTTCATCGAACGGTCGGCGTTCAATCTGGGTCGCCCCTCTCGATCCAACGGTGCTGGAGGCATCTGGAAGAACGGGGAAGAAGCTCGCCCCCGGCGAGCTTCGATCGGGTAGCGCGGGCTCCTCCGGGCACCTCCCGCGCATCTGAAGTTCTCTAATCGTAGCTGGGAGGCTTCCGCGTCGTCTGACGGTTCTTTCATGGCTCCTGGATGTCCAAGTCGATGGAGCGAGGTCGGAGAAAAAAGGGACCCCCAGGAGCCTCTTCCTGGGTCAAAGCAAGCCCAGAAGGGCTCGATTCTTCGATATACCTGCATAGGAAGAACCGCGGGCGAGAGAGCTTTCTCCTCGACCCGGGGTTTGATGCTGCGATGCGAAAATGAAGGTGGGCAGAGGGGCTCCGGCGAACGGCGGAGGGGGAGCCCCGATTCGCCAAGACCTAGGGTCCTGGGTTGAACAAGTGTGTGCGAGAGATGGAGAAGGCGACGAGGAACGAGATGGGATGCTTGGGGCGGTCGGATACAGTCGGGGATACAATGAAGAAGTCGTCGGAGCCAAGCTCCGGCGAACTTCGAATTTCAATTTTTAAGCTACAGGCATTAATTAAAACCTACTCTAATGACTGGAATGAAAAACTAACATCTAAGACTAACTAAAAATGCATCAAAGGGGCAGCTCTTATACCTGGGGCCCTCCAGGGAGCAGGGCGGACGCCGGAGCTCCGCCGCGTCAAAATCTCCTTCCTCCGGCCGAGTCAAGATGCTGGGCTGCTCCCCCTATCACGAGGAACAATCCAGGAGCAAGATCTAGGCTTTAGGTTGGAATAAAAGTGGCCAAAATGAGGAAGGAGGCGGAGCTTGTTATTTATAAACAATGGCGAGTAGCCTTATTGACCGGCGATTATTGTATGATCTAAAGAGTATTAGGTGGATCCAAAGAATTGGCGGGCTTTAGTGATGATTAGAGAACAATTCTTGTGCAGGGAGCTTCTTTGATTGATGGATGGTATGCCCGGGAAAAATGAGAGAAGATGGGCGAAGAGACACGCAAAGTCCCATCGGGCGGCTGGGGGAGCAGTTGACCGGAGGTCAACGAAGGCCGGCACGCGATTGGTCCACGCCAGCTGCTAGAAGACAAAACAGGGGATCTGAGTAGAAATTGAATTATTTGACCCTTTAAATGATTTTATTAATTTTTTCTTATAAAAAAATGTGTATTATTTCGTCTAGTATTTATTTACGATTTTTATTGAATTTTTCAAGGTGTTTTATTATCGTTTTATTTGAATAATGTGTATTTGTATGTATTTACATGTATTTTTATGTATTTTTATTTTTAATTTGTTTATTTTCTTTTATTATTTCATTGGCTTATTTTATAAATTTATAATTTATTTTTGTGAGTATAAAGATATTTTTGTTTGATTTTTATGAGTTTATGTATATTTTTAAATAAATAGGTATAGATGTATGTAGGTATACTTATAGGTGTTTTATCTATGTATTTTATACACTTAATTTATTTAATATATTTTCTTGATTTTTTATTTTGGTTTTGTATTTTTAATGAGTTATGTATAATGTATACATTATTATAAAAATATAAAAGAGCAAAAGAATCAAGGATTAAAACCCTTTTTATTTATAGATAGGTACATAGCATAGGTATTTTGTCTATGAATTTGTAGATTTATTTTATTTTACAAATTAATTTTGGTTTTCTTTAACTTTTCTCATGTGTATGCATTATGTACATTATTTAAAAAATTCTAAAAATATGAATTTATACAAATAATGAATATTGAATAAAATGAATATTTTAATTAGTCCTATATACTAGGAGGGCCAAAAACCTAACTTCTGCATATGGACTCCAAAAATTATGAAACCAATTTTATTAAATAGTTTATGGAATGCTATATACAATTAAAGGTGAGTTTGGGTGATTTGGAGTTTTTATTTGCAAGATATGGGTCTGTGAAGTTGAGATTTTGGCTTTTTATTCTGTGTATAAAATGTACACTGGGGATTATTTTTGTACAAACTCAATTTTACATTTTTATTCATATTATTATCTACAACTTTCATGTACAAAGTTTCTTTATTTGATGAATAAATAATTCTTTACAAAATAGGTATCAAAAATGCATAAATAAACGCATGAATAAATGAGGTATTTATTGTACACTGGCCCTTATCTCCCCCTACTTTATTCCTTATCGACCAATACCATGCTGGCCTTGGTCTCGGGGTTTGGGTCATAAAATATTTACAATATTTTATTCCTTTTTCTTTTCTCCTCTTTATTCTATAATTTTGGCAGTAAAACCTTATTTAATGTAAAATTACTACAATGAATAATGAATGCTATTATGTACAATTTGATGCTATTTACATGCATTTACTGGGGTGTTTGAGGCCAAAATGATAGAATAAAGGTGATGAAATGGAGATTCATCACCCTCCTATACTTGCCTTTGCTAGTCCCTAGCAAACACTTATGCAATAAGTACAAAAAGAATAAAGAAAAGAAAAAGGAGAATAAAAGAAAGATAGAGTGAATAAAGGTGCTTTCAGTGCAATGCATGTCCTTACAAAATCTGAATTTGGAGCTCCTGTCAGACCTTGGGTGTGAATGTGTGTGGAACCTAGTCGAGAACCAGCTCTAAAATACAACAGCCTTCGATAGTCACAGAACTCGGTTCAACCCACCTCAATAGCCGGGTCAGAACTAGTCTACATCATACGCAAACCCTTATAACTATGAAGCTGACTTGTACGGTGTAAGTGATAGTGGCTCTCCCCAACTGAAATGATAAAGGAGCTGACTTCTCCAGAATGACAACCCAATGATTCCCCAATCCAACAGCTCTTTCCTCGAAGAGCAGGGTATTCCCTTCTAAGTTCAAGTGGCAACCAGCTCAAGAGGAGGGGGTGAAGAGAAGAATGGACGGTAGCCAGTGTAGCTACATATCCCGGGATGCAAGACCAGTGTAGTCAAGTCATCCAGCTGCAGGCTCACATATTTGTCTTTGGAACTCAAGCTTACTTATTGACTTTGTACATACTTTGCAGGCATTTTATTTTTGTACAGGCCTGACCATTTTTTTTTTCAACATACTATTCACAGCAGCATTTACATAAGGAGTTTTTCCTCTTGAGCCAGTAGACTATCCCTCTTTTGAAGCTTTATCGCAACCCACATCTCCTGTCTTTAGACCTCATGGCTATTGAATCAGGTTGGGGTGCACTTCCCTCCCTAGACGAGGACGAATGTTTCCACCCGTGTGCGTCTCAGACTGGCAAATCCAACCCCCTCACCACTCCAACTGAGTTGAGCCAAGTGAAGGGTGCAAGTGTCCAAGTTAGGTCACGGTCGGTAAGAGTCGTACGTGTGTCTCGAAAAGTTCTAGTTAGTCCACTGAGGTGACTTGAACCCAGCCCTGATTTCTCAAAGAATTAAGTCTGCATAGACCTGAAGTACCTTAAACCTAGTTCCCATAAGGTTCCAGTGCAGTGAGGTGCGGTAAGGTCCAACCAAGCTTCAATTTGAGACTTTATTAGACTGATTCAATCATCAAGCTCACTCAAAAAGAATATGAATGGTATGCTTATGTTATGCACAATGAATGATGCAAATTTTTCACAAAAAGTTTGAAAGAATCAAAGAATGTTTTTACACAAAAAATTTTTTTGTAAATAAACTAAGAACTGGACATATACAAGAAGTATATACAATTATTTACACGGGCGTGCTGCTTTACAAAACGTATGAATTTCTACAAATTTTACATATTTGAATGGAGTAGTTTATTTAGAACTGTACAGAAAGAATTGTATGTGTCTTATTTATGATTTGCAAGAGTTTGTAAGAGTGTTCTTATTAGGTTTTGAAAATACTTTTGCAAACTATAGTACACAATAATTTTCGCAATCATTTACACACATTTGAAATCTATTTTTGCAAAGATTTGTCACACTATATATGTATAATTTTCACAATAGTTTTGACAAGCATTTTTCAAAATATTTGCACATAGGTTTTTCAAATCCTTTCTTTCACACAAAGAAAAATTTTGCAATCAAAATGTTTTCACATATTTGAAATCATTTCACATCAAATTTTTCAAAACTGGTCACACTATTTTTCAAAGCATACTGTATAGGTATCTGATTTATTAATCAGTATGTACAAAAGAAGAAAAACAGTATTTGATGTATAATAAGGTTTTGGTTCTTTATAGGCTTTGTTTGGGCTTATTTATTATTTACAAATGAGAGATTTTTGTGCGGACTCCTCAGACTTACTTGAGAATCATTTTCACAAGGATTTTGAGAACTATAGTCCAAAATAATTTTGCAAACATGTTCACGCATTTGAAAATCCTTTTACAAAGGTTTACACAGCATAGATAGTTTTTTTCAAAAAAAATTTGACAATCAAATGTTCACAATCATTTGCACACTGATTTTCATACATTTTGGTTTCACTCAAAGAAAATAAATTTTACACACAAAACTAATTTTTCAAACGTTGAATACTTGTACACACTATTTTCAAACAAATTTCACAAGATTTTTCAAAAGAGAATGTTTCATACAAAATATTTTTCTGACTCAATAATCAGTATAACTATAAAGAGTCTGAGGAACTCACAATCATCTTTCATTATTATAGAGCTACTTTTTACATTTGATTTTATGATGAAGTGGTCTTTTATTTTTCAGTATGAGTTATGGCTTTTAGTATATACAGGGTATATACGACCCCCCTATACTTAGCTTGAGCTATGTCCTCATAGATCGAAAAGAAAAGCAAAGACATAACTCGTACTGAGTATAGACAGATCTAAAGAATAAATATGAATGAAATGAATGAATGAGAAGTTGACCGTCCCCCTATACTTAGGATCAAATAATCCTAAGTATAGCAGACTGTATAAAAAGCAGGGAGGGTCAAGTGTGGGAATACACAGATCGTACTCAGATTGTCTCCCCTTATACTTAGGGTAAGATACTCCTAAGTATAGACAAGAAGAGGAGACAATGGAGAGGATCAGAATGAAATGAAAAACTCGGGGTGCACATCCCCCCTATACGTAGGACCAAGTACGTCCTAAGTATAGAAAACTGTCTACAAGGGCGGCACCTTTTGTTACAAACAAGAAAATAGAAAATGAAAAGAAGAAAAGAAGAAAAGAAGAAAATCAGATAAACAGTTGTTGAATGGCATAGTCTGAATCTTTCGATGCCGCAGGTGCTGTGAAGTGTCATCATGGTGCATTAGCTGAATAGAGTCAACAACGGCCAAGAATGCATCTGGTTCGAGGTAAGGCTTCAGTAGTTGGCCGTTGACGACGAAGGGTTGTGCGTCAGGAGACAAATCTGATATCGCGATACTGCCATTGTCACGCACCTCACAAACTCGGAATGGCCCTGTCCATTTACTCTTTAATTTGTCTGGAAATATCCGTAACTTTGCATCAAACAACCACACTTTCTGTCCAACGTCGAAGGTCTTTCGTCTGATGTGTCGGTCATGACAGCGTTTTACCTTCTCCTTGTACATCAAGGTGTTATCGTATGCACAGTCTCGGAATTCCAAGAGCGTATTCAGATCGTCTTTTCTCTTCTGACCACTTCTTCGTGAGTCTAAGTTACAATTGCTGATTGCCCAAAGAGATTTATGAATTAATTCCACGGGCAGATGGCATGGTTTCCCATATACAAGACGATAGGGCGACATGCCCAAGGGAGACTTGTAGGCCGTTCGGTACGCCCATAGAGCTGAGTCCAAGAGTTGAGACCAGTCTTTTCTGTTTGGCCTAACAAGTTTCTGCAATATGGTCTTGATTTCTCTGTTTGATAGCTCTGCCATGCCATTGGTCTGCGGATGATAAGGAGAGGCGACACGATGATCAATGCCGTACTCCTTCGTTAACTTCTTGACCTCTTTATTGATGAAGTGGCTACCCCCATCTGAGATGAGAATCTTAGGTATCCCAAACCGCGAAATGATGTTCTTCTTCAGAAACTGGCAAACTGTTTTGCTGTCGGCGGCTCGGGCGGGAATAGCTTCAACCCAACGACTCACGTAATCTACGGCAAGAAGGATGTGCTCAAAACCTTGACTGTTAGGGAAAGGTCCCCATGAAGTCAATGCCCCATGCATTGAAGACGTCTGCTATCTGAATGATTTTCAGAGGCATTGAATCTTTGGCAGTGAGTGTACCTTTCAGTTGCTGATAGTCAATACAGCTTTTAACAAACTCTACTGCATCCTTGAATAATGTGGGCCACCAGAAGCCACACTGAAGTACTTTGGCTGTCGTACGATCACCAGAATGGTGCCCACCAGATTCGAGCGAATGACAATGCTCGAGGACACTTGATTGCTCCGTCTGAGGGATGCACCTGCGCCAAATACAATCTGCTCCTTCTCTGAATAAAAGAGGATCCTCCCATTGGTAGAAGCGGATGGTCGACATGAATTTGTTCTTCTGATTCTTCGTCCAATCCGAAGGTATTACCCCAGAGGCGAGGTAATTGACAATGTCAGCATACCAAGGGAGAGAATCCACTGCTAAGATAGCTTCGTCAGGGAAGGTTTCTGTGATAGGTGCATTGCTCAGAGGAGACTCATGCTGCTCTATTCTGGATATATGGTCTGCTACCACATTCTGAACTCCGGGTTTGTCTTTGATTTCCAGATCGAATTCCTGGAGGAGAAGGATCCAACGAATCAGTCTTGGCTTGGCATCCTTCTTCTGCTGTAGGTACCGGATAGCAGAGTGGTCTGTGAAAATTGTGACCTTTGATCCTAACAAATAGGATCTGAACTTCTCTAAGGAGAAAACCACAGCCAGCAATTCTTTCTCTGTCACTGTATAATTTCTTTGAGCTTCATCTAATGTTCTGCTGGCATAGTGAATGGCATAGGGCGCCTTGTCCTTCCTCTATCCAAGAACAGCTCCGACTGCAAAATCTGACGCATCGGTCATTATCTCAAATGGAAGAGTCCAGTCGGGAGGCTGTAAGATTGGAGCCTGAGTGATAAGCTCCTTCAACGGATTGAAAGCAAGGAGAACTGGCTGATCAATAATGAACTCGGTTTCCTTGCACAAAAGTTCTGTCAGAGGTCGGGCAATGCGGCTGAAGTCCTTGATAAATCGTCTGTAAAATCCCACATGCCCCAGGAATGACCTCACATTCTTTACTAACTGAGGTGGCTGAAGATTCGAAATGACATCCACCTTCGCTGGGTCGACTTCCATGCCACGTTTGGAAACGACGTGGCCCAGCACAATACCTTCTGTGACCATAAAGTGGCTCTTTTCCCATGAGATCACTAGATTGACTTCACGGCACTTCTGAAGCACTCTGTCTAGGTGCTCAAGACAAGCATCGAAACTATCACCATAGACAGAGAAATCATCCATGAACACCTCGAGAAAACCGCCTACCATCTCGGCGAAGACTGCTAGCATGCATCTTTGGAAGGTTGCGGGTGCATTGCATAATCCAAAGGGCATCCTCTTGAAGGCGTAGGTGCCGAACGGGCAAGTGAAGGTAGTCTTCTCTTGATCTTCAGGGGCGATCGCCACTTGGTTGTACCCGGAGTACCCATCCAGAAAGCAGAAGAACTCCTTGCCTACTTTTTTTTTAATCTCTCCAAAACTTGATCAATGAATGGCAAGGGAAAGTGGTCCTTCTTGGTTGCTGCATTGAGACGGCGGTAGTCAACACACACCCGCCAGGATGTCGGTACCCGAGTTGAAATTTCCTCTCCTTTATCATTTGTAACCACGGTAAGCCCATATTTCTTTGGAACTACATGTAGTGGGCTTACCCATTTTGAATCGGAGATGGGATAGATAAAGCATGCGTCACACCATTTCGTGATTTCTTTTATGACGACGTCCCTAAGATTAGGGTTCAGCCTTCTCTGAAATTCGCGGGACAGCTTGGCATCTTCTTCTAGATAGATATGGTGTGAACACAGAGCTGGATTTATCCCTCGGAGGTCTGATACGCTCCAACCAAGTGCCTTGCAGTTCTTTTCTAGAACCTCGAGAAGTCGAGATTCTTGATCCGGATTCAGCCTGCTGCTGATGATGACCGGATACATTTGCTCTTCACCCGCAAGGAAAGCATACTTCAGGCCTGCAGGAAGTGGCTTGAGTTCTGGCTTTGATCTATCCACTTTACCTGTCACTTCAGATACCATGCTGGTGGTGGAATGCACTTTGAGGCTGCTACCATCCTCATCATTCTGTTGAGATCCCGGAGATGCACCGAACGGTTCTGCGCTAAGCTGATCATGTTCGGTCTGAAGTGAATGCTCAAGAAGATGCGCCTGCATCTGAGAATCTGTCTCCCAAGAATCATCAGAGCATATGCTGACTGCGCTTTCCAAGTCCTCCTCAAGAGTGAGGATTTCTCGGGTCCATGGATCGTCCAGTAATAACTCTGAATCTCTGATCACCGCGATGAAATCACAGTCTGCTTCTGATGCTGCCTGGCTCTCATCAGTCGTGGCATTCTGCTCTTTGTTCATGTTTATCGTGATTTGCTGGGTGTTCGAGCTGAAAGTGATCTTCCCAGACCCGTAATCAACCACGGCACCTGAAGTACGGAGGAATGGTCTGCCAAGGATGATAGGGGTCTGGAGCAGGGGTGCAGGTGAGTCCATATCAAGGACTACAAAGTCAGCTGGGAATTTCATCTCCTGCACGGTAACTATCACATCTTCCAACAGACCTCGGGGTTGCTTGACGGATCGGTCAGCGAACTGAAGGATCATGCGTGTCTGCTTGAGCGGTCCCAGCCCGAATTCTTGCATTATAGAAGAGGGCAGAAGGTTGATGGAAGAACCACTGTCAAGAAGAGTACGCTCGAAAACCTGGTCAAAAATCACACAACTGATGAGAGGTGCTCCTGTATCATGCTTTTTCTGGGGGAGGTTGCTGATAGCTGCAACTGTGGCCATGGAGAGAACGTGCTTTTCTACTTCTCGGCGTCTATTGTCTTGCGTTGGGCGACGCCTGTTAGTACATGCATCTTTCAGTCCTTTCTTTACAGCTGGCATGTATTCCACGGCCTTCAACAAGGGAATCTCAACAATCAATTTATCCAAAATATCCACAACACCTGGATCAGACAATGCCTTTTTTCATTTTGCAATTTTTTTGGATTTTATATTGCATGCGGAAAAGGAATATTTACACCACTGGAAGGAAAATGAGAGTTCTTATTTACATCTAAATCATCGCCCACAGAATGTGGTACATCCGGACTACAAAAAGGAGTACAAGCTGAATTAGAACATGCTGGTGCTGCTGGGCGATCAAAAAGGGTAGCATCGGCTCCATCGGCTGGCGAGGGATCGACTGCTGCTGGCGGCTCCTCCAAGGCTGGCGCGGCTTCGCTTCTGCTACAAGCTTCTTTTTGGTGTTTTTGTTTTTGCTGATTTTTTTGTATTTTTGGCTGAGGTTGATGCTGGCAAGGCACGACGGCTGGACTGGCTTCTCCTTCTTCTTCCTCCTCACCCGCTCCTGGAGCTGGCACGGCTGATGCGGAAGATGACGATCCACCTGTTTCTTTATTCACCCCACTGGTAGTAGCAGGCGGAGGCAAAGCCCTACCGCTCCTGAGAGTAACAACATTAGAATAAATAGTAATATCGCTATCAGACACGGACTGGACAGTACATTCTACCTACTCTTTCTTCTTGAAATTGTTGGGGTTGGCTTCGACCTGCATCGGAATAGTGGTTCGGGTGGCGGTCAGGTCATCAAGCCGCTTTGTCATATCCGCTAGCCCTTTGACAAGCTGGGCCAGACAATCCATAGTGGGGTTCACAGAGGGTATTTCAGAAGATTCAACGTGCAGACGACGCTGATGTTGTATAGATGGGTGGGGAGGCTGGTGGTGCTGCTGTGGTGGTGCAGGAAGTTGAAGCTGTTGGTACGACGGGGGAGGATACTGCTGATATTTTGGAGAGGGGGCAGCCGCGTACTGGTGATACGGCTGTGAGTGGCGGTACTGCGGCTGCTGTTGATACGGAAAGTTCTGCCTCCACTGTTGTGCAAACTGGGGAGGTTGTTGGTACTGCTGGTGCTGCTGGGAGGATTGACCAAAACGACCACCCTGAGGTTGGTGGTACTGCCGGTTGGCAAATTGCTGACCCTGGGGTTGTCCCTGAGGACGGGTCGGCTGTGCATCCTGAGTCCATACCCCATTTACTTCTTGAATTAAGGGTGGTGGTGGAAAGACTGGATCAGGAATAGAAAGGAACTCTAGCTGGTATACGACCATCTGCTGCTGCGGCGGGCCCTGGTCGGGCGCCTGCACGTAGTACACGTGCTGAACTGCCGGTGGCTGCTGGCTCGGCTGAGGCTGATGCTGCGGTTGTGGGTCGTCCTTCTTCTCAGCGGGAGCGTCTGATGGTGTAGCCGACTGGACAGAATTGATCGTACCGACCAACAGCTCGAGGTACTTGTTGATCTGATCTAGCTTATCCAGGTTCTGGGTCCTCTTCTCGATCACAGCGAGTTTCTCGAGGTCCTGTGATCGCTTCTCAATGATATCTACCTTAGAGAGATGGCCCCCGATGATGCTGAGGTTGGAGCTCTCATCTCTCTCTGTTTCCTTGGATGCAGCCATGTGAACTTGTTTCTGGAGGATCTGGGGCTGCTTCTGGTATGCCTTGGATGAAGAGAGAGCGGCCTCTCCTTCGGCCATTTCTTCAAAAATCTGCCAGACAACATCTTCATCCTTGTTGAAATGGGAGCCCCCACATGCTGCGTCCACGAGCCTTTGGCTTTCAATGTTCAGTCCCCCAAAGAAATGATGGACCAAGCTGGTCTTCGGGATATCATGATGGGGACATTTCTCCTGCAGATCAGTGAATCTCTCCCAAGCCTCGTGTACTGACTCATGTGCTCCTTGGGAGAAATTACTAACACGTGCTCGCATCTGGTTGAGACGACCGAGAGGGTAGTATTTGTGCAGGAAGGCGGACTTCAACTCCTCCCAGGTCATCACGACCTTTCCCATATGATTGACCCAATAGAGGGCCTTGTCCTGTAGACTGAAGGGGAAAGCCGTCATCTTGACAATGTCCAGAGGGACATTTGGATAGTGGGTGGTGCGGCAAATGCGGGATAACTGTTGTAGGTGAATGTACGGCTCTTCGTTTTTGTTTCCATGAAAGGCCGGGAGAAGGGCTATGAACTGGGGCTTCAGCTCAAAGTGAGCGTGTACCGGTGGAATGAGAATCCACTCGATCATCTGGCTGTCTCCCGGATTGTATGTTTCTTTTAGTGTTGGCTTCGGTGGTGGTAATTCAAAGTCATCATCAGGAGGATCATCACCTCCTCCACCTCCACCTCCTCCTCCCCGGCCTCCTCTGCCTCTGCCTCCTCCTCCATCGTCACGGTTCATCATGTCATTCAACATATCCTGAAATGCGGTTTGTGTGAGGGCCTGCTCGGTCAGCTGCTGCTGTATGGCCTGGATAGATGCCAACAACTGTGCATTAACTTGATTTTGATCTGGCACCTGTCCCTCTGGTATGGGTGGTTGTTGACCCTTGCCCTTTCCTCCTGGCGCCATGTCAGGGTCTGAGTCGGATGAAATGAACTCCGGAGTAGTCTCCAGGGCTCGCACTGGCTTCTATCTGCAGAATGAGATAGTCCGAATCAGATCACTTGCAATGAACTTTCAGCCGTCGTGATTAAGCTGGAATTCAGGTCAACCCCAGCATGTTCTGAATGAGAAAGGGATGTAGACTGTAATCGACTCCCATTCACAACGGCGAAAGCGGGACAAAAGTGATCCTAGTTTATTAGGTGGCCAAGAGAAAGGTAGAAAACGAGGAGTCTGGAGATCGATCCGCAAAGTCCGGATCGGTTTCTCGGGAATCGCCTCGAAATTATTGGCGGAGTTGAGTCTATGGAATCGATGTAGGTGTCGGCATGGTCCCGACGAAACCATCCATGGATCAACTTCGCGAAGCACAAGAGAACGTCGGATTGTTGGAAGAATGATACGATGGTCAACGAGGAATAAAAGGAGTGTAAAACAGTAGAAAGGCTCGGTTGAGCGGGGTGGTCAAAGGGAGAAACAACAAAACGTGTGCAAATGCGCGGGACTTGATCTTTGAACCTTAATCTAGATTCATACAAACACAATACAAAATCGGGTTCACCAACTCACGCCATGTGAAGCCGTGAAGGTTCGGCTATTTATTATCTTTTCATTTTTAGAGTTGTGATTTTCAGGCATATCTTATAACAAGTCCTTAGTACGCTACCCTATAGGAGAGAGAGTACTGCCGGAAGAGTATCCCGTACTTGTCCTCCTCCTGTGTAACCTGTAGTCTGTACTTTTTGGAGTCCTTGTAACCCTTCCTGGATCCCTACTCAGCCAAAGAAAAGAGAGAGGAAGCCGATAGGCGAAACCAATACTTCGGTTCTCGCTCGCAACGGAATCACCCGTGAGCGTGCAAGAACCTACTCGGACGCAAGACGATGAGACATACACCCCCGTGAAGGCGTGGCCTATGCTCAATACTTCGGACAGGGTCGATGCTCTCACAACAGAGAGTCGCCATTGGTGACCAAGTCCTACTCGCCTACGTATGATAGAAGCGCCATTACTTCGGAAATCCAGGCGATACACAAGGCAGTTGCAGACTGGGTTTTGGGCTTTAATCCTTAGGGGTCGCACTCGCTCAAGGGAGTAGGGTTTTGGTCCCCCTCCAAGGTACCTGAAAACAATGAGGCCTTTATGAACCCGGTACAATGATAGTCCATTACGAATTTTAATTAAGGTCAAAGTTTATTTAGCAGTCCCCTTGTTTTAATTTTTTGGGTTTTCACTTTTTTTTTGGATCTGTTTCATACCAGCGCCTAACATTTTTGTAGATTTTCATTTAAGTCCTAGGTGCTCAAAATCAGAGGGAGATAGCGGAAAAGCCGTGCAAGTGGTTCCATGATGGAAATCTCACCATTGAACTGAATGATGCATGCTGAGTTAGAAGACTTACAGTGCATCCCAGCTCTCTCCATGTGGTATGCAAAACAGAATTTTTAAACCTATCTACATGTCGGTATGCAAGGCGCAAAATCGTCCTAAACATAAGCTGCTATTAACGTGAAGAACCATAAGTTATTCATTCGTCTCTAGCCCGAAGGGTCCGGTCTTGGCTCACCCCTCCTCTGTACTCAACACACTTGAGCTTAGGAGAAAGCGCTTTACAGGGCTCGCTGCGGGACAAGGGCTAAGAGACAAATTAACAACTTGTTTAAGTTTGACTAGATCCAAGCGAAGTAAACTATAGGAACATGCATTCTTATTAATGTTTGGACCTAGCTACCGAGTCAAGCAACCTATATCTAGTGGCTCCAAGCACACAAAACAAAGTAAAAGAAAGGCGGAAAGCTCAAAACTTCGGAAAACAAAATAAAAGAAGGCGATGAAAACTCGAAAAGCCGCGATGAGGCCCCCAGGTGAACAATCACCCAGGCAATGGACCTCATTGTGAAGAGTAGAGTCTTGGTTATATACATGCCAAAATAGTCTCTCTCTCACCATAAATTACAAAATAAATAATCCTAAATATCTAGCTCTAACTAATGCACATCTCCTTGCTTCTTTGGTGCACTCTCCAGATGGTCATGAGAAGAAGACCATCCTCCTCCAAGCTTGGCTGCATTGGCCTCCTAAGAAGCCATCCTCGCGTGGCGGTCCCACGCATCAAAGTCACAAAAAGAATGCATTAGTAAAGCTCAATCAATTAAATAGAGTAGAGAAAATAATCACAATAAATGAAGAAATGAAGCATGGTGATTAATAGCAATAAAAATAGCTGCTCACAAAAATGAATAATAAATCAAGAATTTTTTTTTATACAAGAATGACAAAATAATTAGGCTATGCTCATTGCTCCCCGGCAACGGTGCCATCTGATAACACGGATATTCCAAAAGGGTCGCCATGAAAAATATCAAAAGTGTTGTCGCTGAGGCGACCACTCGTGGAACACCCGGGTTGATCAGCAATTAACCCACGATCCAAAGAATACAACAATCAAGCTCAAAAATAAATGTGAATTAATCTTTATTTACTCTACCATAAAATGTACAGTGACAAGTATGTAGAGGTCGAACCACAGAGAGCAATCCAAAATGCAATAGCCTACATGTAAATCATAGTCATCCTTGTGTGGGTTTTTGATTTTTTTTATTATTATTATTATTAATTTTTAATTTTTAATAATATAATTAGGTAATATGTATATATATAATATAAATAAAAATATATGTATACCCATAGAGGGTTAGTATATAGCTTATAATACATATAATATATATATATAGGTATGTATAAATATAATAAAATAAATATATATATATTTTTCTTTTTTTTATATTAAGACTAATGAGAATACATATAAATAATTACACACACATATATATATATATATAACTTTTTTTCATTTTTTTAGGATATATAGATATATATATATACACATAAAGGGGGTATTATAATATTTATAGAAATACTCAAAAATAGTCAAAAATTCAGGAAAAGGGTCTTTTTGGAATTTTCATGGTTTTTTACTGTTTTTATGATTTTTGGGTATTTTTGCAAATATTTTTAGTATTTTTAAATAGCTAAATAATAGCAAACAGTGGACTAGGTACTGGCTGTCACAAAAATAGATATTAAAAATAGCTAACAGCCTCAAAATTGTCCACACTAATTTTCTAATAAAGGTAATAAAATATAGCATAAATAGGGCCTGAGTTTATTTTTTTTAATTTTTGTTTGGTTTTTAATATTTTTTTGAAGTTTTTGGGTATTTTTGAATTTTTAAGGTTTTCCTTTTGAGATTTTTAGGGATTTTCGGACTGACACTAATATAGCCAAAATACACCACAGGTAATTTTTTTGGAATTTTTAGAGGCATTTTCATATTTTTTTTGGGGTTTTATAAGTTAGACAGGGAATAAAAGATATGTTTTTAATTTTTAATAAATGCAAAAATGAAACAAAATGCAAAACTAAAAATATGGCGTTCAAGCACGACCAAACAGGAGCTTAAGTCTATTTTTGCAAGATTTTTCGATTTAATATGGAGCACAAAATAAATAGACAAAGCATTCAAAAATTAAATGGCCTAGCAGGGGCATTTTTGCAAATAAAATAGTTCGCGGGGCATACATGCAAAAATCACAATAAAAATACACGTGTGCTTTTATTTTCAGGACCATTTTGTAATTACAGAAACCCGGCAGGGTTTAGATGCAAATTTCACGCGCCTCGCGTGGGTGCTGCACGTGAGGCGCGGAGGGACTAAAGTGTAAATATAAAAACATCAGGGGGATTAACTGCAAATTATACAATTTATTTACAACTTGACTTTTTATTATAGGTATTAAACTATAAATACAAAAAGGCAGGGGTTGGATGTGAAATTTACCCCTAAATAAGGCGTTGCATCCTGCGGCGCTGGAGGCGCCACTTAACCACGTGTCACGCATCGGATGGCGGATGTCGGTTCGGTGATGAAGGGCCGGGATTAGAACCTCCTGGCTGATCTGACGGTGGACGTACATCTTCATCGAACGATCGGCGTTCAATCTGGGCCGCCCCTCTCGATCCAACGGTGTTGGAGGCATCTGGAAGAACGGGGAAGAAGCTCGCCCCCGACGAGCTTCGATCGGGTAGCTCGGGCTCCTCCGGGAACCTCCCGCGCATCTGAAGTTCTCTGATCGTAGCTGGGAGGCTTCCGCATCGTCTGACGGTTCTTTCATGGCTCCTGGAGGTCCAAGTCGATGGATCGAGGTCGGAGAAGAAAGGGACCCCCAGGAGCCTCTTCCTGGGTCAAAGCAAGCCTAGAAGGGCTCGATTCTTCGATATACCTGCATAGGAAGAACCGCGGGCGAGAGAGCTTTCACCTCGACCCGGGGTTTGAAGTTGCGATGCGAAAATGAAGGTGGGCGGAGGGGCTCCGACGAACGGCGGAGGGGGAGCCCCGATTCGCCAAGACCTAGGGTCCTGGGTTGAACAAGTGTGTGCGAGAGATGGAGAAGGCGACGAGGAACGAGATGGGATGCTTGGGGCGGTCGGATACAGTCGGGGATACGATGAAGAAGTCGCCGGAGCCAAGCTCCGGCGAACTTCGAATTTCGATTTTGAAGCTACAGGCATTAATTAAAACCTACTCTAATGACTGGAATGAATAACATCTAAGACTAACTAAAAATGCATTAAAGGGGCAGCTCTTATACCTGGGCCTCCAGGGAGCAGGGCGGACAACGGAGCTCCGCCGCGTCAAAATCTCCTTCCTCCGGCCGAGTCAAGATGCTGGGCTGCTCCCCCTGTCACGAGGAACAATCCAGGAGCAAGATCTAGGCTTTAGGTTGGAATAAAAGTGGCCAAAATGAGGAAGGAGGCAGAGCTTGTTATTTATAAACAATGGCGAGTAGCCTTATTGACCGGCGATTATTGTATGATCTAAAGAGTATTAGGTGGATCCAAAGAATTGGCGGGCTTTAGTGATGATTAGAGAACAATTCTTGTGCAGGAAGTTTCTTCGATTGATGGATGGTATGCCCGGGAAAAATGGGAGAAGATGGGCGAAGAGACACGCAAAGTCCCATCGGGCGGCTGGGGGAGCAGTTGACCGGAGGTCAACGAAGGCTGGCACGCGATTGGTCCACGCCAGCCGCTAGAAGACAAAACAGGGGATCTGAGTAGAAATTGAATTATTTGACCCTTTAAATGATTTTATTAATTTTTTCTTATAAAATAAAAAATGTGTATTATTTCGTCTAGTATTTATTTACGATTTTTATTGAATTTTTCAAGGTGTTTTATTATCGTTTTATTTGAATAATGTGTATTTGTATGTATTTACATGTATTTTTATGTATTTTTATTTTTAATTTGTTTATTTTATTTTATTATTTCTTTGGCTTATTTTATAAATTTATAATTTATTTTTGTGAGTATAAAGATATTTTTGTTTGATTTTTATGAGTTTGTGTATATTTTTAAATAAATAGGTATAGATGTATGTAGGTATACTTATAGGTGTTTTATCTATGTATTTTATACACTTAATTTGTTTAATATATTTTCTTGATTTTTATTTTGGTTTTGTATTTTTAATGAGTTATGTATAATGTATACATCATTATAAAAATATAAAAGAGCAAAAGAATCAAGGATTAAAACCCTTTTTATTTATAGATAGGTACATAGCATAGGTATTTTGTCTATGAATTTGTAGATTTTTTTTACAAATTAATTTTGGTTTTCTTTAACTTTTCTCATGTGTATGCATTATGTACATTGTTTACAAAATTCTAAAAATATGAATTTATACAAATAATGAATATTGAATAAAATGAATATTTTAATCAGTCCTATATACTAGGAGGGCCAAAAACCTAACTTCTGCATATGGACTCCAAAAATTATGAAACCAATTTTATTAAATAGTTTATGGAATGATATATACAATTAAAGGTAACTTTGGGTGATTTGGAGTTTTTATTTGCAAGATATGGGTCTGTGAAGTTGAGATTTTGGCTTTTTATTTTGTATATAAAATGTACACTGGGGATTATTTTTGTACAAACTCAATTTTTCATTTTTATTCATATTATTATCTACAACTTTCATGTACAAAGTTTCTTTATTTGATGAATAAATAATTCTGTACAAAATAGGTATCAAAAATGCATAAATAAATGCATGAATAAATGAGGTATTTATTGTACACTGGCCCTTATCTCCCCCTACTTTATTCCTTGTCGACCAATACCATGCTGGCCTTGGTCTCGGGGTTTGGGTCATAAAATATTTACAATATTTTATTCCTTTTTCTTTTCTCCTCTTTATTCTATAATTTTGGCAGTAAAACCTTATTTAATGTAAAATAAATACAATGAATAATGAATGCTATTATGTACAATTTGATGCTATTTACATGCATTTGCTGGGGTTTTTGAGGCCAAAATTATAGAATAAAGGTGATGAAATGGAGATTCATCAATAGGTCAATACCATATCTTAAGGAAAAGAAGCATTTCAGAAAATGGAAATGTTCATTCAGTACCACTAATGTGACGGTCCCAATACCCTCTTCTCTTTGCTTATGAACAACTTCAGAACTAAGATTTAATAGGTATCCTTGAGATCATATCTTAATGTATGGAAAAGCCAGTCTATAAAACAGTTATTATCATCCATATATCATTCCAAATGATTACGATATCATATGCATTTTAGCACGATTAACACAATGGCATTCCCACTAAGCTTCACACGGTTCATCAAGATTCTATCTGGAATCATAACCTTTATAATTTCATCAAATTCGATGATCCAACGACAAGAATCTTATTTGTAGATGGAGCTTGCACATCTTTCTTTCCTCAACCATGGAGCCCTGGGGCGACTTCATGTGAATATCCTCAGAGAGGTATTCATAGAGGAATGCAATATTGACTTCCATCTTGTATATGTCAAAGTCAAGTTGTGCAACTACAGTTAGCAATAATCTATGAGTTTAAGCATGGTCACTAGAAAGCAAGTCTCATCACAAGTGATGTCTTCTTTCTATGTGTATCTTGTGGGTACAAAACGTGCTTTGAAGGTCTCTACCTTCTCATCATGTTCCATCTTTCTCTTGAAGATCCATTTACACCTTAACAAGTCTTACCCATATAGGTGGATCCTCGAGGGTCCATATACAACACTTGTATATGAAGTCTATTTTAGACATTATTGCTAACATCCATCTTTCCATGTCATGATCCTCAGAAGCTTCACCATATGAAGTCTGATCAATGTTAGACTTAACTGACACATGGAATCCATCCTCAAACTCATTTGAAGAGGTATTAGTCTTTCATCGTTAATTTTCCTTTTAGTTTTCGATGTTAGGAGCCTCATTATCTTCTCAAGATTAAATGAGTTCCTTCACTTCATTTTCATCTTGGTTCTCAAGAGAGTAATCCTCTAAGAATCATATCGTTAGAGATGAAATCTTTTAAGAATCTCAAGGTCATAAAGTAGGTATCCAATATCGTCCTTTATTTTCCTAATGAAACAACACTCTCTGGTGCTAGATTCCCGCTTACTTGCATCCATGACAAAGTTATGGACCAAGCAACCCTAAATCCTCAAGTGTCCAACAGTATGCTAGGTTCCAAACCATAGCTTATGAGGGTTTTTGGGTTTAGACACGCATGGAATCTTTTAAGGATATATATTGTAGTATCTACTACATATATACCTGGAACCTAAGAGGTAATTATGATAAGATTCATCATTAATCAAATCATGTCAGACATGATCAGTTGTATTTCCTAGCAACTCTATTGAGTTAAGGTGTATCATGAGGAGTGGGATAGGAATGATATTCATATATCTATAAGGTATTCCTTGAATTCATCTAATAGGTACTTGCTATCTAGGTTAAATCAAATTCATTTCATCTTCCATCAAACTTTGGTTCCAAACTGAAATTGTAAAATCTTTGAACATTTCAAAGTTTCTAAGGTGAAGGAAAGAAATCTCATTTCACAAATAATCATCGAATGATATCACATATAATCAATGTTTATTATGATACAGATGATCCACATACATCAATATGTATGACATCCTGAATACCTTGACATCTAACATCATTCCCAAAGATGGGTGTATTAGATATTTTACTTTGAATATAATATTCACAAGTATGTAAGATCTTCAATCTTTAGGCAATCTAAAGTTCAATATCTTACTAGTCTATTCATCTCATCAATAGACATATGTCCAAGATTTGATGTCAGATCATTGTCAAACGATCTTCATCCTCCTATTGATCCTATAAGGTTTATTTTTCAGTGTTTAGAAATGTTAATGAATATGTCCATCATAACTCTTTATGATAGTTCTATATCAGAACTCATGTTTATTTCCAACATTTAGAAATAAACAACGAGTGTATTCTAATATCTAGGTCATAGAGACATTCTCCAAGACTAAGGGCTCTCCTACTGAAAATATGAAGTCTATCCATCCAATAGAGATTGTTGCAACAATTGCATCAACATCCATGTGGATGACTATTAAACCTTAAGATCAAATTTTCTAGTCTTCTATAACATATGAAACTAATTGCAAGTGTTATTAGAAGAATGAGATACAATATTAGACTTTAATTTTATCCAATAAGTCAATTTCAATGATGATATGTAGATATAGATTATTCTGATGTACTATCGGGGTCCTTTTCTAAGGATCAATGATAGACTTGATAGTCATACTATCAACACATCAGCCTGACGCGGTATTTGCATTCATCCAACTCTTTAGGTGTCATATGGAAGTAACAAAAGTACAATCAACTCTTTGACTTTCCTTCTTATTTGGGTCCATATCATGCTTCCAATTTGCTCCCTTCTTTTATAAACAACCATTGCTTAATACAAACGATCTCTTATGTTAAATTCAAAAGATTTCAATATAAGAGTATTTCAACATTTATACATGCTTCATTCAATTCATATAATATGAATATTATGAAGCACCATGAAAGACTTGAGTATAGATAGTAGAATGATGACACTAATCATATCTACATATATCTTAACTCTTAAAGACTTAGGTTTAGGTAGGTACTCAAACATTTTGAATACACCATTATAAAGCCACCATTCTGCATGATGCAGTGAACCATGTCATTCTTTTAAATGTAGAGCACATATGTATGCCAGAACATCTTCTTATATTTTGTAAGGATTAATTGACAATTACGATCATCATCAACATGATACTTCCAAAGCACACTCGATGAGTGATCAAGACTATCGAGACACACCTATTGTCTATTTAATTATCATTCCTCATTATTATGAGGAAACTTGCACTGACACCACATACATTATGTGTCCAACTTCAAGTACAATATCTTGATCATGGATCCAATCCATGATATTTTTACTGCTTATTATTTAGTATAGTATTGAATGGGTTTAATGAAGGATTACCTGAAATAAGACATTAGCATATATATATATATATACATATTTTAATTTGATTTTGGGATTTTTATATCAAAGTTATCTTTCTTTGTCGACGCTGAAAGTTCATTCCCTTAATCACTTTCAATGTAAGAGATATACTTACCATTATATCTCAAGCAAGATCTAGGATCTCTATTCTTATCTTTGTCACATCCCAATTATATGAGAACCTGCAACTCGGATAAAAAGAAGCGGGAATACATTCTGCCTTGCAATTCTAACTTGCATTCCCAATTCCATCTTTAAAACCCAGGCCCCCACACCTAAGGTGATGTTGTCCCGTCATTAATTGAATCAACCATCAACATGATTAGAACTCTCTATGCGCAATCCAATATCACCACAATAATATGAGGACCTGATATTGGGGTCACTACGCATACGACCTTACTCTTTCAGGAAGCAAAGAGCCCGATCTAGATGCACTTGTATGTACCAGCTGTCACTTCAGAGAGGGCTCTCCTACATACAATCTCTGGCGACAAAACCCTTCACCTTAACGGAAGTTCATGGACTCACTTTTGTGATCCTCCATATCATGTTCAAATTCTAATTAATTATTATGAATCATATTCACATAATTAATTCTCCGAAAGGAAATACACATTTATTCATAATAGAGTGTTTTAATTGGATACAATTCATTTAATCATATTAAATCAATTATCAATCTAATTCAATCAACCAACAAACTTGATTGTTACTTGAAAGATGGTATTATCTCAAAAATATATATTATTCGAAGTTTAATAGTTAGAAACATACATCATGGTCCCTTAAAACATTATCCCATCGTTACCCGCTGTCATGGCCAGTACCGACGGGAGTGGTTCAAACCGCTCACTGAGCAACCTGCTACCCCAACGCTCCCCAACTAGACATCATATCTGCCTCAGGTCAGGATAATGCCAATTGATCACTTTGTAGTTGAGATGATAATCGGTCTTTCAACCGAAGTTATAGTAATTAAAAATAATAAAAAAATTTATTAACATTACAAGAGATTTCCTAAACAAATCCCCAATCATATTCAAGTATCAATGTTTGTTGGAAGGTTCATGTAACCAATTATGATCTAGATCATATCTAATCAAGTTTTGGTTATGGTCAATGTCATTCAAGGAAATAATCATCATCTTTAAATATTTCACAAATATACATCAATAATTATCTTTGGAAATTAACCATTAATTTCAATTAATATAATTGAATGACAATCACAAGGTTCATGATAAAGTATGTAATTTCCAATAGTGACCTGAAGAATCCACGATTCATCATCTTTATTATTTTATTTTAGCTTTATTTCCTTAGTAAAACACCTGTAAATACCCACTAATTTCATGAAATTATCATTTTGCATGCATTTGTTAAATATGCATTTTAACACTTTTTGTACTCAAATAAAGAATAAAGAAGAAAAGAAAAATAAAGAATGTATTTATGGAATTAATGCAGACTGACCCGAATCCCGAGAGAAGGTCAAAACATGACTTGATCGACCAGGAATAAAGTAGGGGGAGACATGGTCTTTAATTTAAAAATCCAAAAAAAAATTTAAATATTTTCCCTCTATATTTGTATAAAACTTGCACTATTTTATTTGTCTATAAATTGACCTAAGATTAAATATTTTTGTAAATAAAAGTTGTAAATAAAAATGTTTTGTAAATAATAAAAATAATTGCAAAAAAAGTAATGTACAGATTACAAATAATCACACTTAGAAAAAGCCATAAAGTAACAATTGAACGATCAATTTCAGCTCCATACAGACTCAAATTAAATCAAACTCACTTCCATTATACTCTAAATTAAATTGTCTTTCAAATGGCTGTGATTCCATAATTTTTGGAGTTATGGTTGAAAGGTCGCTTTTCTGGGGTGGTTTGTGAAGTTTTACCACATACTTATTATATATGTTGATTAATATTTATTTTTTATACATAATGTACATAATTGTAAATATCATCTTCATTATTAAAAATAAAAAATAATAATTAACAAAACTAAAAAAAATTTAAAAATATTTTATTTCTACATGTGTATATTGTATTATATGTACTTGTATACAACTAATTTCCTTACATATAAATCAGCAAAAAGGTAAATATCTAACATTGATTAATTAATTAATTTAATTACGAAATTTTTATTTAATTATTTAATTTATTCATTATTTGATTTGAAAACATACCTTATATATAAAGATATTATTCTATACCATTAATAGGCACCATTAAGGTGGCTAATTAATTTTTGTAAATTAATTAATTAATTTTATTTAATTCCGAAATTTGTAATTATTTAATTCCGAAATTCGAAATCGTACTCCTTTTGTTCGACCCTAGTCGCTATACCATGTAAATTAAATAGCGAAGACTGCTTGCTTTTCATTGATCACCGATCTTTAAAGTGTTTTACACATTTTTCTTGTTGATCGAAGTGATCGAAGTTATTGGTTGAGAACAAGGACATTGCAAATTATTCCATCTTGACTGTATCGTTCTTCGTGTCATTAGAATGGCGTCGTTGCTGGGGAGCATGGCTTAGTTGTCCTTTTTCAGCTTTATTTGTCTCTATATATATTATAACTGTTTTTAACTATCTCTTATTTGCTTTTTGTGTGAGGGACTGCTTGGAGGATGACTTGGAGTTTTTTTTAGAGGACCCGCATAGGAAGTGGAGCAGGGAAGAGAAGAAGACAATTATTTTATTTTAGAGAACATTTGGATTATATTGTAATAATTTAGAACTTGGGATCTTCTTGGACTTAGACATTATTCGGGGTCTGTTTCGCCGAGTGCCGGTGCACTTGGGGGACCTCACTATTATTTTTGTGTTTTCTTGATTTCACCGCCTTACTTTCTATTTGATTATCACGGATTTGGCCCTTAGACGTAGAATTTTTATTGATTGTGACGTAATTAGCTAAAGGCCCAACACCTAATTGCTTACCTGTACCTATAGAACATAATTGGTCCTTGATAAAAATAAATTGAAAAAGTTAGCTCAATTGGATTTGAGACCACACACTGTGAGGAGTCACATACAGCGCTAGCAGGATCTGTTGTGGTGGGCACCGAGTGACTCCCAAGATCGGACTCCGGACTCGATTCGATTAGATAGCTATTGTTCTTCATGATCAATAGAAGTTGCTCATCTAAGGCTGATTTCCTCGTGCATCATATAGTTAGTTTCCTTTCAGTTAAGCTCGAGCATTTTGTTCTGGACCAGGGTGCGATCAACTCTACCCTGATCGCCTCCCTCGAGACAGTGCAGCAGCAGTTGAGGGATCAGGGAGCGTTTATGTTGGACATGAGGCACGAGATGGAGGAGATGAGAGCAGAGCGAGAGCAGCGTAGAGACGGGCCGAGGGTCCCAGATGAGGCAGCAGCAGCAGCAGCAGCCGCAGCGCAGATTTCTGATGTGTTCCCACATCAATGGGTTTATTAGTTGACCCTTTCGCTCCAACCAATTTAGTGCGCGCTCCAGATGCACTCTTGTAGGCTCCTCCACGTAGTTTGCATGCTTTTCAGTAGATGGGCCCCGGTGTGTTGGGAAAGGGACAACATTCAAGTTTATTCTCTCCCAATCATTTCCAGGGCAGAGATTAAACCTTTCATTGACAAGTTCGACTATTGGTCCTATTTGCTGATTTCTTCTCGACCATTTGTTTGATTTTCCCTATATATCTTCCTCCAGGTTGAAAGCCCCGAGACCATTCTTAAGTGTGGTCGAGTCCACCAGAGGAGTATTGTAGTGGATGAATTTTGTCGATCGGAACTGAGAGACCGGTGAAAAGGTTACCTCAAATACTCCGTCGACCGTGCTTACTTCAATTGCCCGCGGCACATTTGTAATATCCGGTATGTCGACCAAAAGCTTCACTACCATGGCATCCCTGCAGTCCAGAGAAAGATTTGGGCATTCATAGTCTAGGAGCCTTCCAAACTGCTTGACCATGTTTGCAAGGATGTAAGGGTATCGGTGGTGCAGCGGCAGACCCAAAGCATCTACCCAATATGCAGCAACCTCCTCTACTCTTTTCGCTCCAAAGGAGGGGGACCATTTGAAGAACCATAACCAGTTTCCATCCGAGCAGTGGTTCCATTCGATAAATTAGGAACTTACAACATTGAAAAAAGATAATTAGCATAAATCATGTGAATATTTTCAAAAACTAAGTTCATGAGTACTAGTGTTATGATATAATTGCACTAATAGATAACTTTATATGATAACTTAAAGCAAATAAGTATCTTGATCGTGGAAATATCATACCTGAAATTTTGGGGCAAACAAGAACATTTCCATTTTGTAGAAAAAAGCCCAAATCTATGTATATAAGAAATCAGATAAATTTAAGATCCTTAGAATCCATATTGCTTCTGTTGATCAAAACTTTACAAGGATGATTGATTAGTAACATATAAATTGTAATGTTCTTTGAATTCAATGGGAGTCTTCAGTCTAAACAACAAAGTGCTTGACCAAAGTGTCATTAGTTTAGAATTCAATATATACCCTGCATAGTTTGTTCAAAAGATAGACATCTAAGGACTTACCATATGTAATAAGATTCTACAAAACCTCCAAATTCATGCATACAACCAAATATATATCTAGACTAATATCTAAATATGTTCCACATTCCTCATCTAGTGATCTCTATCGCCACCCTTGCATTATTTTTATTGAGGAAAAACATCCATCGAACTGTATCATCACTTCTATAGTGAAACTAGGGTCACTATAGTAAAAAAAACAAATTATGCAACAAGTAATGTGCTAGTTTCAGTAGAAGTGCAAAGTTTCTAACAACATTAATTTAATACAAGTTGTTTATCAGGAAGTTGTAGGATCTCTATCAGGTTGCCAATGAAAGTAGCTAGTTGCTATCATTGCTAGTTCTGCTCTAGTGGTATGTATATAAAGATCTAGCTAAATGAGCATAGTCTTTTTATGAGATGTAGCTAAATGCATACCATCAATTGGTACCAATCCCAACCTCTATATCTAAGGTAAACACTACTGGAATCTAGCTTATTTACGACGGTCAAAAGTCATTGTTCCCCATTCGCCGCGACTACGATGACGCCAAGTTAAGTGTCTTATTTGTTATTCGCAGCGTTTTTGGTTAACCGCTGTAAAGATCGACCGTTGCATTCATTATAGCCGCCGCAAAATGGTTAGTTTATATACGATGGCCACGTAACCGCCATATATATCCTTTAAGTTAACGACGACCATTTTGCCATCGTATATACATACATACATATATACATACATATGCTCCATTATATGTGGTTGTTTCTCAAACCGTCATATATGAAGGGACTGTAAAAAACAGCAGCTGCTAGTAGCTGCTTTTCTTCACTTTATTCCACAAACTCACCTGTAAAATGTAATATATATAGGGATAAAATGCCCATGTAGCACTCAAGAGCTCGATTGTTCAAAACCGGATTTTCAAATCTAAATTGCATAACCAAAATCACCAAAGTCAATCACATGTGCATACATTAAAGATTAAAATATATGTTACATACAACATATATATGGATACATTCTAATATAAAATCCCAACATAGTCATACTAGTCTAATACAACTAACATCGTAGATCCTAAGCACAGGTAGGGGGCAGGTCGTCATCGTCGTCTCGACATGGAAGGGTTAGAGCCTAACTACATGTGCTCCTCCAAGATAACTCAACAATCAACCTATGCATATCATGCATCGTCCGTGCATTCTGCTGCATGGTCTGGTGTAGGGAGTCTATTTAATAAAAAAATTGATTGACATAACACGAAACTGTGGAGATCTTATCGTATGCGATCTAGGCCAATTAGTCATACTAGTCAACGGGGCATCAAAATTTAAAAAAAATTGATGAAACCACACAGCTTGGGAACTGTTCACTTGGTAGATCGGTCTTCTATTGTTAACAAGCTAGCTGAGCAATCGTTGTAGTAACCAATCAATGAGTAAACAACAATCAACCCACAATAATGTGAAACAATGTGTTTGCATGAGCCAAAATTTATTATAACTCTACAATAGCGTGTATAGTTGGGAGTATGGTAGAGTGCCGAACTCAAGGAAGCCTAACGAGGATAGATAAAATTAATATTAATTATTTTTAATTAATAATGATTTTTTATTTTTTTTATTTTTCTTACTTTATGTCCTTTTGATTTCCTATTTTTTGTGGGTTTTAATTATATTCAATTTTTATGGTTTTTATTATTTTTATTTTTTTTGGGTTTTGATTTTTATGGGGTCTTGATTTTGCAAATGTTGTTTAAATTTCAAAAAAAAAAGTAGTAGTATATATAAAATAAAGGAAAATGTTTTGGGCTTTGAAAACATGTGAAAATAAAAATATAATATAAGAAAGGAGATATTTTTGTGGTTTTATATTTTTATACTATTATTAGGACTTTTATGAGAATTCTATATTTTTGGTATTTTTAAAGGCAATAAAATTGTAAACAATGCAAAAAGAAAATAGAAATATCAAGTAGGGCTTAAAAAAATACAAATTAGTCCAGAATTATTCCCTACCTAATTTTATTACAAAGTATATATAACGAACAAAATTCAAGGACCAAAAATAAGATTTTTAGTAATTTTTGCAAATTTTTATAATTTTTTCTGTGTTTTATGATATTTAGGGTTTTTAGTTTTGAAATTTTGAAGAGTTTTGGTCAGATGATAAATATAACAAAATAAACTACTTTAATTTTTTTTGGAATTTTTGAAATTTTTTTGTGATTTTATGGATTTTTAAGTGGAAAATAGAAGAAAATGCTAGATTTCTGATTTTTAATAAATAAGAAATAACATCATCATGCCATACAAAAATTATACATGATAAAGCTATCTTTCAAGCACTTGCAATAATATTACCAAGATTTATGCATCATTAGAATCATTTAAATAAAATATAAGAAAATAAATTGCACAACAACTTAAGGATCAAAGTATAGTTTTCAATAATTTTCAAGTCACTACAAAACATAGAATCAAAATCCTGGGTGTATTGAGCAAAATAACCATTAATTTTAAAAAATATCTGCGTATGGGAAGGACATGTATGCAAATAGCTACGAGTTCTAGGTGCGTAACACAAAAATCCATTTAATATTACACAACCGATGAATGATTAAATACTGGATGCAATTACAAAATATTGTAGGGTAGGGAGTGAAATATACCCAAGATTATGCACGATCAGACGAACCACATGCACCTCTTAAGTATCCGACTATTGGGCTTACACATCGCTTCGCTTATGATACAACTCTCGAGATGGACTTGGGCGTGCCTCAGAATCCAACGGCTGGGAGGTAGCGACGAAGAACATGGAAGAAAGTGTTCTTCCATGATCTTCGATCTAGGCGTGTTCCTTCGTTTGATGGTGAATAAGCTTGGAGTTAGGCTCAGGTCTTTCATGGAGGCAACCCACATTAACAAAGGTGGCTCATCATGTCCAGGTTTCACTGGTAGAGACTGAAGGCAAGGTGATTAGTCGCATGCATCACAGAAGCATGAAAAACACATCATATGCGATCTAGTTCAACTAGTCATACTAGTTGTCATGGCAATAGAAAAACAAATTTTTTGTTAAGATAAAACCACATGGCATGGGAACCTTTCCCATATCATGTCATCGAGACGACAAAGATATCAAGATTACCTCTTGAAGTGTGGTTGTAATCCTTAATGCTTCTAAAGGAAGAATCCTCCTGACAAAAGTCTGATCTGATGAGAGTGCACTTGCATCGTATGATGAATCACATGGTTCCAGCAACCCTGAGCAACGATCCAAGCAAGAAATCTCCTGATTTCGTCTCACGAAATCACTCTTCTCCTTCATGAGCACGAAGCACGGAAGAGGACGAAGTTCTTTAAGCAATCGATCCGACAACATGATAGCAACACATTGATAATCGCGATCTCCACCAACCTGAGACATGGGTGATGAATACCCATTCATTCACCTTTATTCCTTTATTTTATCTCTAAATCCCTATTTAAATTCATGTAAATATAGCTAACTTGTATAAATTAACACTCTAACCTTTGTCTGAAAATAATGCTTAAAAACATGTATTTGAATACAAAATAAATGGATAAAGAAAAGAAAAGAAAAATAAAGGAAGTATTGACAATATTGACTCGCCCTAAACCCCGAGACTAAGTCAATATTGACTTGGTCGATAAATAATAAAGTAGGGAGAGATAAGGGCAGATAAATAAAGACAAAATAACACTGTCACCCAGAAACCCTAGATAACCAGTACATCGTATATAACTAAAAGTTACACTAATTTATACACACTCTTACACACTTCAAATAATGATATTTTCAACACCAAACATTTGCATAAAAATGTATAGGAAAAAATAAAAATAATTGCACAAGAAATTAAGGTACAATGTAACAGGGACATACAGATTAAAAAGTCGTAAACAAAACTTTACAGATCAATATATTAACGAAATGAATTCCAAATTGACCAAACTTACTTTTATTATACTCTAAATTAAATTATCTTTCTAACGAAGTTGGATTCATTAAAATTAGAGTTAAGATACAAAAGTAAGCTTTTGGGACTATACTTGTATATTTTTAATCAATAAATTCATTCTTTATATTTTTATTCTTTTAATATTTTTGAATACTTATAAATATTATTTGAATCATATTAAAAATAAAAGCATAAAAAGAAACCACTAAGATTCATTAAACTAAATAATGTAATAAAACACATAGATAGACTATACCTATATTATATCTACATATATTCCTTGAAGTATATATATATAAACTCATAAAAATAAAATAAAAATATATAAGTATATTTTTAAATACTTATAATTATATAAAATTTGTATATAAAATAATAAAATATAAAATGCAAAATAAAAACTAAGTACACATTATATAGGTATTTCTTACGCCTATAATTATACTTATAAAAATTAACATATAATAAATAGGTCGATAAAAAAATAACTTAAAATAGTACATAAAATAAGGAACAAATTTCATATTTTGAGAAAAAATTAATAAAATCGTTTGCTATTTTAATTTCATTTTGTTTCCTTTTTATTTCTGTTTTGTCTTTTTGTGCCTGACATGGACCAATCAGGGAGCGACCCTGGTTGACCTAGGCCAACTCCCCACTCCTCTCTTGGACTAGTCCATCCCATGTATTTTCCTCATTTTCGCCACTTTCTCCCGACCAATCTATATCTCCTCTTCCCTCGATTTGTTCTTATGAAATCTTAATCTAACTCTGTTATTTCACGCAAATCAAGCGTTGACGATAGTCAACCCCCGATTCGATCGCAAACCCGAGAAGAAGAGTGTCTATTAGGTTGCTTCTATATAATCTCATCTCCCACCATTTTTTGGTTAATCCCTCTTGCATGACTTTTGACCCCTTGGATTGAAGCCTGGAGTGTTCCTCTATCATAAGGTGTGATCCCCATCAATTCACAACGAGGAGAAAGGAGGTTTGAGGTGATTCAACCCATCACTGGAGCTTCTCCGACAGTCTTCTTCTCCCAGCCACATTAGGTAGGTGTGCCATTTCTTTATTTTTTTCGATTCCTAGCAATAGCAGTAGAGTAGCTTTGCCATTTATTTCGTTTGATTTTTACTTTTATACCCTAAAATTTAAAAAGCGTCGTTCGTTGGAGCTCTAGGCTCCGACCTCTGTTCACGGTGATCGGACTGTTCTCTGACCTGCCTGATCACTTCCACATCTCTCCCTGCTCATTTTCTTTTGCCTCGACTAATTTCCACCCCAGATATCGCACAGATCTGGGAGATTAGTACTCTTCCTCCATCGCTCGTCGGAGTACCTCTGCCACATCCATTCCACCACCTTTTTCGACAGCTAATAGGTCAGGGAGCTTCGTCCTCAACCCTGGAGTTTTCCTTTGCAGGTAAGAATCTCAAAGGACCCTTGTTGGGGGTTGAATCATCGCATGGACAGAAGCTCTTGTTCCGTCATCTTCTCTGAGCTCCCAGACCTCCACCATTGAGGTCTGGACTGATTTTAAATCTCGAACCGCTATGGAGGAGCATCAACTTAATTTTTAACCACCCAAGAGCTTCCCAGAACATCAGACGACAGAGAGACACCCGATCGAAGGAGGCCAAGCCTGAACATCTTCCTTGTTCTTCTAATAAAGTAGCCACCATCTAATCCCCTTGGTTCTCTAGTTTTGATTGGGGCCATTGGATCATCTCTTGCGCCAACTGTTCGATGAAGCTTCAGATTTGATCCATGCCGCCCATCGCCGAAGGGGTATCAAGCGACCAGAATGTGCCACGTGTATAAGTTACTCGCTCTCCATCATTGGGTAGCACACATATTTGGGTATATTGCACACACTCCTCTCCACCTTTTGCATTTTATTTTTAGCCCAGAAACTTTCATTTGAAGTTGTAATATTTCTGTAATATTTATGCTAAGGACCCTAAGCTTTCCTCTATTTGCACTTTGGTCCAATACATGTCACCTCACATACCTGTGGACGTGAGGGAGCGAGAATTTTTCTTGGATACCCCTCTCGGTTTGTATATTTATATTTGGTCCATGTACTTTAAATATCATTGTATTTATTTTTGGTAAATTTGCATGCTTGGCTCTATTGTTCTAGAATATTGCATATTGATGAATCCCTGATCCTCACTCTTTATTCTTTTATTTTAGCTATTTATCTTGGCAAAGCATCATATAAATATGTGTAAATACAATAAGTTAGCATTATGCATGCATTTGTTAATATTGCATAATTAGCATGTATTTGTGAAAAAAATAAAAGAATAAAGGAAAAGAAAAAGGAAGGAGGTATTTAGAATAAATACAGAGTGACCCGAACCCCCAAGAGAAGGTCAAGCATTGACCTGGTCGCCAAAGAAAATAAGTACAGAGAGATAGGGCCTACTCTATACTGTACAAATTACTTATACATGTAAATAATTATTTTTGATAAAAATAAAAATAAAATGTTCTTTTTACCTCCTTGAACATATTTCTAAAAATAAAATAAAAGAAAAGAAAAATGAAATAAAATAAAAATAAAATCATCTCTCACTTGTACAAAATACATGCATATATGTGTCTCTCCTTATTTATTATATACCTGTAAATAAAGAATAAAATAAAAATAAAAATTATTTTATACTCCAAAAATTATGTTGTAAATAAATAAAATATAGAAATTAGGGAATTCATGCAAATAACAAAATAAAAATTATTGCACACAATATATATGTATATTATACTTGTATATAATACATTATACTGTATACCAACTAATTTATTTTTTCATAAAAATAAATAAAAATCATAAAAAATAGTTTGAAAAATAATAAACATTTTTTATTTTATACTTTTTATTTCAAAGCCATTTACTATTTTTTATTCAATTTGCAAGTATTATGTATATTCCTATTTTATGATTGGTCCAAGTCACTTTGTTGACTGCGGTCAACGCCCTCTTCCGGGATAGACCCGACCCCGATCCTGTTCACCGGACCAAGTTCTCCCAATTCTTGCAGTCATGTCACGCCATCCTTCGCCCCGATTCTTCACCCGTGGCCTCTCCTTCGATCCAAGACCTTCGCGGATCCCTAGGAAGGCACAATCTTTCTAGGGTTGTGTGCCTTTGCCCGAGTCTTCTAGCCTCCTAGGAATCTCATAAATCATCTCTTCCACCTTCTAGGAGCGGCAGCTCGTTCCTCGCCTCTTCTTCCACCCCCAGCGACTCAGGTTAAGTGACAGCTACCAGTGTTCAGAAAAACGACCGAGTAAGACGCATACTCGGCCGCATACTCGTACTCGGTAGCCTTGCCTCTCCGAGTATGATGAAACGGTCATGTATGCGGGTTGACCCGCATACTCAGCCGAGTATACCCCCTATGCGGCCGCATACTCGGCCGCTTTTCCGATAAAACTTTTTTTTATTTAATCTAAAGCCAAATAGCCCCACCCGCATAACTGCATACTCCCTGCATAAAACCGCATACTCCCCGCATAAAACCTCCCTCATAAAACCGCATACTCCCCGCATACTCTCCCGACTGAGGATATTACCATAATAATAAATATTTATTTATATTTTTAATAATATAAATACTAAACATCATAAAACCGCATACTCCCCGCATACTCTCCCGCATACCTCATACTCTCTATGCAGTGACCCCTCCGACTGAATACCGCATAACGCCTTCCTGAACATTGACAGCTACTGGAGGAGCCCCTCGGAGTGGAGTTTGGTGGTCAGGAGATGTAGCTCAGCCTCGTGACTGGCGTGCGCACCGCGATAAGCCTCCCAGCCTTCTACAGCTTGGTCGATGCCACAATCTCGCTTGCCACCTTCGCTTGAATCTCCAGAGTTCATCTCGAACATTAGGTACCCCTCATTTCCCGTACGTTTCCCTATTCGATCTATTCACTTCATCTCGCGCCACTGCACCTCCGCCTGCTCCGACCATTGAGTCGAAGAACCCACATCCGAACCTATCCTTCAGATTGATGCATCGCATCACCATCCATCTTCCCCTGTAGTCTGATCACCCTTAGGATCGACCATCAGATCGAGATTGAGGTCCAGATCTCCTCTATCACCTTAGCCGAAGATCGAACCCCACCCCACTGTCACTTCTTTCCGTTTTTACTCAAATAACCCCGACCGGAGCTTCACTCCAAGTCGAGCTTGCCTCCCAGGTGTTTGCGCGTGTAGCGATTCCAGTTCCAGCGTCCAGAGGGTCCGCCGGAGTAGCTCCAGGTCGATCTTCACCGCTACCCACATGCAGCCAGTAGCTCTCTCATCGGACCCGTCAATTCGATGCGGGTGGCTTCCACAACCCTTCCGAGCCCTTCCGATCGGTCAACGGTGTCGTGGAGCACCTCTGAGTGGCTCTGGTGAAGTTCGCCGGGGTCCAGTTCTTTCAGGCCCCCTCTCCACCGTTGGATTGGCCCACCTCTGCCAGATCTGATCCTAGCCGCCAGCTGGAGTAGCCTTTGGGCCGTTGGATCTGACATCTGATGCATCTGAGCCCCAAGACCTTGGCATTCCCTGAGGCGTCAGATCTGACACAACAGAAGATCCGCACTACACGTCCTCGCACCACCAAAGCATGCCATGCGTCCCCCACGCGCTCTGCGAGGGTATATTGCACTTTCTTTCCTACATCATTATGTTTTACTTTTTAGTCTGTTAAATAAAGTTGTAGTTAAAACTTTCTGCATATCAGTCCTTTAGTTTTCCAGTATTTGCACTTTAGTCCTTCGAGTCTGGATACACGTGCTTGCCCACTTGCTTTTGTGGTGTTTTTGCAAGAACTATACTGCATTTCTAGTTGTTACATTTTGAATCAAATGTTGTTGTTAATTGCAAAAATACCCCTGTGTGTGATGTAATTAACATGTGCGTGAATATTGTGGACTTTTTACGCTAAGGCCCCGAGACTTTTTGAATGCATTACTATTTTGGTCTGGAAACTTTAGGATAATTACGATTAGGTCCCTACAATCTGTGTGCTTAATTTTGCATGAAATAAATACTATTTCAATTCCGAAAATTCCGCAAAAATTTCTATGAGTTCCTTCTAGCTCCTAGTATTTATTGTAATTTTTGGAGTTCATTTTGTTTAGTATTCTATTTCTAAAAATCAAAAACCCTTAAAAACATGTCTGTCTATTTTATAAATTACCAAAAAATAAAAAAAATTATAAAAAAATTCTCTAAGATATCTTGTGTTTTTGCCTTTATGAGCTTCTACTTTAGTACCATTTTGGTTTCATTATCTCCTATAAAAACCCTAAAAATCACAAAAGACTAAAAATATTATAAAATCATTAAAAATTCTACAAAAATCAAAAAATTGAGACTTTAGTTCCTATAGTTAGATCTTTTAATTTACTTGACACAAAAATTGCAACCAGGATGTTTAGGAAATTTTAATATTTTAAAGTTGCCTTTTGGTCACCATTGTACATTGTGTTTCTGTTTTGTATTTGTTTGATTTTTAGAAAATCACATAAAAATCTGAATAATTACCACAAAATTACCAAAAACACTTGCATATTAGAAAAATATAAAAAAAATTTATTTCTAATATTTCAGCATTTTTAGTCTTAATAAAAATTGTTTAAGCTTGATTTTCTTTATCTTTTTATTTGTTTTCCTATTAGAAAATATAAAAAAACTGCAAATTTAAAAACCACAAAAAATATACCTTTTATTTTCTGAGTACCGACTACTTCATACATTTATGTGCTCCTTGTGTTCGACCCTGGTCGCTATACTAGGTTAAATAAATAGCGGAGACCGCTACATTGATTTTTGTGCTTGATTGTTTTAATTATGGTCTTTGATTTTTTCTTGATTGACCGTAACATGTGATTTGGGTTGCAACGAGCCTTAGACGTATCTTAACCCGAGTTGCTTGGCGGGCCATCAGAATGGCATCGTTGCTGGGGAGCACGCCTTAGTAGCCGGTTTTGCAATTTTCCTTCCTTTTTCTATTTGCTTTCTTTTTATTCATTTTTATCATTTGTGTCTGTTATAACTATTTTCTGACTTATTTCTGTCTTGATTTTTGTGCGAGGGGACACTTTCGAGGGAGACTCGTATAGGAGGAGAAGCAGGAGCAGGAGCATGGATTTGTTATCTTAGATAGAGTAGTTAATTTCTTATTATCCTTATTATCATTGTTGTAATAATACACGGACTTCATACTTGCTTGGACACTTTGGACACTTGGCATATATCGGGGTCTGTTTCACCGAGCACCGGTGTGCTCGGGGGACTTCACTGTAGTTTTTTGCCAGTTTTGATTTTCTCGCCTTTTCTTTTCTTTGATTTTCGAAGAATTTGGCCCTTAGATTTAGGAATTTACTTGATTGTGACGTAACTGATTAAGGCCTAATCACTAACTATTTACCTGCACCTATAGTTCATACTTGGACCTACTTAATAAAATTAATAAAAAGTTAAATTGGTTGCTTGAGAGGTCACGTGCCGCTAGAGGCCGTATACAACGCGTGCAGGATCTGTTGTGGCCGACATCGATCGGCATCAGAGATCGGACTCCGACCTCTCTCTCTGACCAGTTAACTTCAGTTCTTTGCGATTAGAAATTGCTCATATAAGGACATTTTCTTCTTGCATCATTTAGATTAGTTTTATTCAAGTCTTTAAATTTATGCACGAATCACCCTGCATGTAGAGTGCTGGAGGCAGGTACACCTTTCTTACTTTGCATACATCATATGTTTTGATTGCGCACCTGCTTTTTCAACTTCTCCCCCTGTTTTTGGACTCTAAATAATAAGGAGATCGAAAAATTCATTAGGCGTTTGTTTGCTTATTGAAAAATACCTAAAAAGAGATGATCATAAAATTGGGACTACTAAACAAACTTGACCTTAAAAGACACTTGACTTAAAAATCTATCTTGGGAGAGCAATCCCCTCATTGTTTGGTTTGCTTGCGTGAGAGAGTGATCCGCACACTAGGCTAGAGCCATACCTGAACTCTTGTTAGACTACTGGTCTTGGGGTTAGTCGTTCTCCAGTGAGGATCGCTCCGATATGCGGTAAAGCGGGCCGCGATATCCTTAATAGAGCGAGTTGATCGGGTAGCTGGTAAACGGTTCGCAACATGTACTGGATAGGAAAGATCTAGCTTTGGGATTGGGCCAGTCTCTTGAGAGCATCGAGTTCCTACGAGCTCGCTTAATCGCCCTACTAGACTGAATTATCACCTAAATAAAATTGATAAGATAACCGACCGAACCTCCACGATCATCAGCTCCGCATTGCGTAGGTGAATTGGGGGTTTGATTGCTGATCTTGTTTGTTTACAGGTCCCATTTGCCTTTTCTCTACATCACGATGATGGGCTGGAGGTCCCTTAGGCAGCCCTTGGCTGTACCGCTTTCGAGCACTCTGCCCCATTCATCTAGACTGGTTTGTGAGAGCCTAGACCCACTATCCGAACCCGAGTTCGATTCCACCATGTTCCCTGTCGATCACCCTTCTTCCAGTCATGAGGTGCCAAAGCAAAGACCAGCACATATATTCATTCATTTTACGGCACCTGAGTTCGGATCTTTTGCCTTTGCAGAGACCCAAGAGATGGCCAGCAGCGAGGAGCGCACTGATAGGCTGCCCCAGGTTACCACATATGTTTTAGATCAGTGCTCCATCAACAACACACTGTTAGCATCCCTGGAGATGATGCAGAGACAGATCAGAGACTAGGGAGACTTCATGGCAGATATGCGTAGGGAAATGGCACATATGTGAGCTGATCGAGGAGAGTCGAATCAAGCCGGTGGTGGAGAGATACCAGAGCTTGGAGGAGGAGACAGAGGACATCCAGAGGAGCCACAGGAGCCAGTCCGACCAATTACGTTGATAAGAGAGTTGCACAACCCTGGTGCGATTCTTACACATCATTGGATTCAGCTTCCGGTGATCTTGGGAGATTTCAAGCACCCCCCTCAGACTATCCAGTTGTTGCCCAAGTAGATCAGTCTGCATTTATTCCATAAATACATCCTTCATTTTTCTTTTCTTTGTCTTTTCTTCTTTATTCTTTTATTTGAGTACAAAAAGTGTTAAAAATGTATATTTAACACATGCATGTAAAATGATAATTTCATGAAATCAGTGGGTATTTACAAGTGTTTGACTAAGGAAATTAAGCTAAAATAAAAGAATAAAGACGATGAATCATGGATTTATCATTCCCTATACTTTACCTTTGCTAGTCCCTTAGCAAACATTTATTTGAAAAATAAGTGAAAACAAAAATAAAGAAAAGAAAAAGGAAAGAAGTTAGAACAATGTTGACTTTTAAACTTATCTTCATAAAATTGTAGTATGGAGCTCTGTCCGACCTTTGGATTATTAGTTTGTCGGACCCTTAATGGGAAATGGATTTAAAAGCTAACAACCTCTAAGTTCCACGAGACTCCTATTCATGTCTCCTCAACAGTCAGGTTAGAACAAGTCTACATACAAAAATTCTTATGACTATGAATCTTAACCTGTATGGTGTAAGTGAAATATAGATCCTCATTTCAAAAGTAGCAAAGAAACAACTTCTCTCAACAAGGTAACTCTAATCCCCCAGTCTAGCAACTCTTTTCCTCGAGGAGCGGAGATATTCCCTTCTAAGTTCAAGTACAACCAGCTCAAGATGAGGGGATGGAGAAGAGAATGGACGGTAACCAGTGTAGTTACCTATCCTTGGATACGTGACCAGTGTAGCCAAGTCATCCACTGCAAGCTTACAAACATTTGACTTTGAAGCTCTTATTCTTTTTTTCACTTGTATATACACTCCAGCAAGAATTTTACTTTTCAATCAGGACTGTCAACTTTTGGAGATTCTGCATTTTCTCTCTCTTTTTTTGAAAATATATACAAGGTGCAACATGTACATAAGGAGTTTTTCTCTTGAGCCAGCAAAATATCCCTCTTTTGAAGCATTATTGCAACCCCACAGCATCCTGTCTTTAGACCTCAACATCGCCAGACCAGATTGAGACGCACTTCCCTCCCTAGAGGAGGACAAGAGGTTCCTCCTAGATGTACTACCCGTGTATGCTACCCCAAGCCAAAAGATTCTGCCCCTCACTACCTCCTCCATGAAGAGATACATGTAGAGTGCTTGCCCAAGGTAAGCCACAGTTTGAAAGAATCACGCATGTGTTGTTAAATATTCTACTTAGACTAATCAAGATGACGTGTGAACATTGTCTTATGGACTCAAAGAATTAAGTCACCAGGGCCTGAAAAGTCTTAACACCAGTTCTTATAAGTTTCCTCTGAAATTAAGTGGATTAAGGTCCAATTAAGCTCCATTCTTCAATTTTTATTCCAGACTTAATTTAAATGTCAATAGTATCCTGAAAAATGCACATGCCAATGCAAGAAATGTGTATAATGCAAAGAAAAGAAAGCAAAATCTATTTTGTGAAATAATTTTCTAATTTGGAACTTTTTATGGATTTTTGAAAAATGATGCACATGCAAAAAGAGTTTTTTATGCAAATTTTTATAGACTTTTGGGTTTTGTAGTTTTTTTTAATAAAAAAGGGTTAGTACTATATACAAGTATATATAATTTTTTTAAATAAGAGTTAGGGAGAGATACACATATTTACACATGAGTGAGTAAACTATTTACAAGAATCAGGTGAAAATATTTACAACTTGAGTAATTTATACAGATATATACATACAATTGGATTTTTTTGTGATGCATATATTCCTCAAACTTATTTGAAAATACTTTTAAAAATAATTTGGAAACTATAGTCCAATATATTTTTTCAAACATTTGAAAACCATTTTGCAAACATTTTTCAAATAATGTATATATATATTTTCAAAAATAATTTTTCAATCATTTTCAAAAATTTGCAAATAGTTTTACAAAATAATTTTATTTTACACAAAGAAAAGAAATTTTTTAGAAGCCAAAATATTTTTACAAAGGTTAAAAATATTTTTCAAACATTTTTCAAATAGTTTTCAAAAGATTGTGCAAATAGATTTTTAAACTACTTTCAAAATATTTTTGAAAATATTTTAACTTGACTTATTAATCAGTATATATAAAAGAATTTTGAGGAAATATCCGCATCTTTTTATTAGTTGATTTTTCAATGCCATATTAAAAATACGAAAGTACGAGTTGTGGCTAAAGTATATACGCAAAATATATGGCACCCCCTATACTTAGCTCGAACTATGTCCTAATAGTGATCAAAGAGCTACAAAGGAAGACATAACTCGTGCTAAGTATTGGGAAGTGAAAAGAATGCTATGCTACAACGACGAATAAAAGAATATAATCAATAAGAGTCGGTGATCTCTCTATACTTAGGATCAAGTAATCCTAAGTATAGAAGACTGTACATAAGGGGAAAACCGAGGGTTAGAATGTATAGTGTCTACCTCCCCTATACTTAGGGTAAATATCCCTAAGTATAGGCAGCAAAATAGAGGTAAAAAGAATCAAAAGAATAATCACAACAGGTAAAGTACACCCTAAGTATAGCATAATCATGAGATGAAGATGGGGTGTTAGACAAAAGAATGTGCGATATGGACAACTGGATGTATACAACTGCCGGAGAAAGTGATAATAAGGCATGAGATACAATTGATGTGAGTCAAAGACCACATCTCATGCAAAGGGGATAGGAGCGACATCAATGATCAGCGGGTCATGATATAGATATGGCTTTAGGCGCTGACCATTGACTCGAAAGGTGGATTCAGATGACAAATCAGATATATCTACACTACCTTTGTCATGCACCTTTCTGACCAAGTATGGTCCCTTCCATTTACTCTGTAATTTCCCTGGAAATAATATCAACCTGGCGTCGAATAACCATACTCTCTAGTTTGGCTCAAACTACTTATGGCTAATGTGAGAATCATGCCATATCTTCACTCGCTCCTTATACTGCAGGCTACTCGAAAAGGTTGTGTCTCTCAATTCCTCCAGGGCTGCCAATTCTGCTCTCCTACACTCTCAGGATCTAAGAATATCTCTATGACTGCCCAATGTGACGTATGCTTCAGCTCAACTGGTAAGTGGCATGGCTAGCCATAAACGAGTCAGAATGGAGATGTACCCAATGGAGTCTTGAAGGATGTCCGATATGCTCACAAGATCGAGTCCAAAAGCTGTGACCAATCCTTTCGGTCTTGACGGACTACCTTCTGTAATATAGTCTTAATCTCCCTATTAGAAACCTTAGAAAGACCATTCGTCTGTGGATGATAAGGGGTGGCAACTCTAGGATCTATGCTGAATTTAGCAAGGGCCCTTACCTTATCATTGATAAAATGAGTCCCTCCGTCTGATATCAAAACTCTAGGTACTCCGAACCGTGAAATGATATTTTTCCTCAAGAATTTGCAAACAGTCTTAGCATCTGCGATTCGGGCGGGGATGGCCTCAACCGAACGACTAACATAATCCATAACAAGTAAAATGTACTCAAATCCCTGACTCTTAAGAAATGGGTCCATGAAATAGATGCCCCATGCGTCAAAGACCTCACAGAAGTGAATGGGTTGCATCGGCATCATATCTCTCTATCCATAAGTGCGCATCTTCTGACAGGCAGTACATCTCTTCACGAATTCATCTAAATCCTTGAAGATGGTAGGCCACCAAAGGCCAGATTGGAGCACCTTTTGTGGTGTCCATCTCCCAGAATGATGTCCTCCTGCCTCAATCTTGTGGCAATAGGTGAGGATGCTATGATGCTCTTCTTGAGGAATACATCGTCTCCAGATGCTATCCCCCTTCATGATAAAGAGTGGAATTTTCCCAATGGTACGATTTGGCCTTCGCAAGAAAGGTCTCAAGTCGTTGTCTAGGCCAACCTTGTGGAACTTTCTTTGCGACAAGATAATTCACAATGTCGGCGTACCATGGAAGTTAGACGATCGCAAGGATCACCTGATGAATACCCATTCATCACTCTTTATTCTTATATTTTAGCTACAAAAACCTATGCAAATGCATGTAGATACTTGTAAATAGGAATCATTAGCAAAAGCATGCATCTTGTAAAAACCTATAATTAGCATGTTTTTGTGCAAAAATAAAAGAATAAAGATTAAAAAGAAAAAGAGGGAAATATTTAGAATAAATATTGAGCAAACCTAGCCCAAGGGAGGGCTCAGCATGGGCCTGACCGCATAAAAGCCAAAGTAGAGGGAGATAGGGGCTCATGTGTAAATATTTATGTAAATAAATAAAATGTTTTCCTCACCCAAAAATATGTTTGTACATATTTATAAAGTATAAAAACAAAACAAAAAGCTAAAAACCAAAAAGACCAAAAATATCCTTTCACCATGTACATAGACCATGCCTCCTTATTTATTTAACCTTATAAATAAATAAAATTATTTTCTAAACTTTTTGTAAATATTCTATGTTATATATTGTAAATAAAATAAATAAAAAGAAACAAAACAAAAATCAAATAAAAATAACAAAATTAAAAAAACACAAAAATATATTGTACATATGCCATGTATATAGATGTATATATCTATTTATTTTACCTATATACATAAATAATAAAAACCAAATAAAAATACCCTTTTATTCATCATTTTATTCTATAAATAAATAAAATATAAAATAGGAATAAAATTGAACAAAAATAATAATTAAAAATCAAAAATAAAAAACCTACATATTGTATTTATACCTATATATAGCTATATAATGTACATACCTTATTTTCATTTCCAAAAATTAATTAAAAATAACCAAAAAATAGAAAAAATTAAAACAAAAATACTTCATGTTTTGAGTTTTAATTAAATCGGCCATTTGTTATTTTTAATTTAATTTCTAAATCTTTTCTGACGTGGCTGATTCCCATTGGTCCACGGGGGTTGTTGACCGCCCGGTCAACTCCCCCCTGTGGACCACTTCCCATGGGTCTGGTTCGCGGACCCGACTTCTCCCATTTATTCCCGCCAGACCCGATCACCATTTAGCCTAACCCAGGGTCCTAATCACGCCCCAAGTATCCGGGAATCTCGCCCGACATTGATCCTAGGGATCCGTGCTCAATCGAGCCGGACCCGAGCCCTTCTTCCCGGACCTGCACCCATATAAAATCCCAGCTCCGCCACCTTCAATTTCCATCTTTGGCTCTCCACTCTTCATCCCGTGACCTCCACAGCTACCCCTGAGGTGACAGCTCTCGGTTGCCCGTGTCGCAGCGAGGAGAGAGTGGCCGGACCACTGATCCGGCGAATAGCTCCGCCGTAGCTCCGCCAGTGGTGTGAGCTCCGAGCCTCAGGACCAGACGACCTTCGAGGCTACGACCGGGAGCTTCCCCAGCTCCAGCCCAGTCTACTTCGCCACCCAGGTAATCCATTAGCTTCCCCCCTTCGCCTAATTTCTAGTTTGCCCAAAATCGCTCCCCCGGTGCTAAACCCGACTGATTACCGACTCTTCCGTGCTCCTTGAGTTCGACCCTGGGTGCTATACCAGGTTAATCTCATAGCGGGACCGCTATTTGAGTGTTTGATTGATTTTATTTCTATTAGTGGTTCGATATTTTTCTTGATTGAGTGACTCTGAGTGATTGAGGTCACAACGACCTATTTAGTACCTTTACCTCGTTCGCTCGGGTCGCTCATCAGAATGGCGCCGTTGCCGGGGAGCACGGCTTAGTAGTTCTTTTTATTTTATTTTTCTTTTCGTTTTATTTTCGCGGCTTTTCGCGGCTCTTCGGAGCTCGCGGCTTTTCGCGGCCTTTGTATCTATTTTCTTTTTGTTTTATTTTGATTTTCTTTTATTTGTATTTTTGTTTTATTTTGTGTGTTTATTTCATTTTCCATTTTTGCATATATACCCTCACTTTTATTTTCATTTCTTTTTCCTCATTATTTGATTATTTTTGCCGGTCTGACAACTCTTCTCTTTGTCTTGCGAGGGCCCGAGGACCGCGGAGGCGACTTTCGAGGACCCGGTGCAACCGCAGAACTTGGAAGCGGCTTCCTTCTTTACGAAGCCGCAGGAGAGAGCGAGAGAGAGAGAGTTGAGTGGGTGAGGTTAGATTAGATTTTATTTCATTTATATTATTGTTGTAATAATACAGGGACCTGGACACTCTTGGACTTCTTGACCGTAGCGGGTCTGTTTCGCCGAGCACCGGTGTGCTCGGGGGACCCATTAGGACCTTCGCGGCTTTTTCGCGGTTTTATTTTTCTTTCATTTCTGTCTTTTCCGGTTTTTCGCGGTTTTTGCTCGAGCCCCTAGACTTAGGATTTTCTGGTGAATGTGCCGTAATTAGTAGGATCCACACACCTAATTGCATATCTGTTCCTATAGACCGTAATTGGACCTACTTAAAATCAATAATAAAAATAACCGACTCGCTAACCTCCGTAGCCTACGTGCCGTAGCCCGTCCTGTAAAGCGCTTTCTCCTACCCCCGATTTGTCGGACAGAGGAGGGACGGGCCAAGACCGGACTCTTTGGCTTGGAGGTCGGTGACCGGTTAGACGGTTCTTCGCTAGAAGTTGCTCGTCTAGGACTCGGCTTTACCGCCGCATCATTTAGGTTAGTTTTATTTCTGTCTTTACTTTTATGTGCGGATCATCTTGCATGTAGAGTGCTGGAGACAGGTACGCATTTCTGACTTTGCATGCATCATTGATTTATCGTGCATCGGCTTTTTCGTCTTCTCCCCCCTGTTTTGGACTTGATAATCAGGAGAACCGAAAAATTCGTTAGGCCTTTTGTTTGCTTTGAAAAATATTAAAAAAGTGAAACCATAAAATTGGGACTGCTAATCTTATTGATCTTAAAACCCACTCACCCTAAAAATTCTGTCTTGGGGAGAGCAACCCCCTCATTGCTTGGTTTGTATGCGCGAGAGAGTGACCGGCACACTAGGTAGAGCCCCCGGTGCTAAACCCGACTGATTACCGACTCTTCCGTGCGGGCCAGTCGGTTGGGTTAGCATCGGATATCCCAACAGGTCACGTAAGCGCTCTGATATTTTGTTTGTTCACCAAAATAAAATCGACAAGATAATTTGACCGAACTTTCACGGTCTTCAGCTCGCGTTGCGTTGGTGAACCGGGGGTTTGTTTTCAGATCGTAATTTTTCCAGATCTCATCCGCCTTACTCGCCAGATCAAGATGATGGGTAGACGGTCTCTTAGGCAGCCTTTGGCTGCACCGCTTTCGGGCACGTCTGCCTCATCATCTAGGTTGGCTCGTGAGAGCTCAGACCCGCTCTCCGAGCCCGAGTACGACTCCACCCTGTTCCCCCTCGACCCCCTTTCTGATCTTCCTGAGAGACACGAGCCCGAGGAGAGATTGATACATTTGACAGCACCTGAGTTGGGCTCGTTTGGTTTTGCAGACGTCGCCATGGCCGGCAGTTCCGAGGATCGTTCCCGCACTGAGCACGTTGTGATGGATCAGGGAGCGATCAACTCCACCTTGATCGCCTCATTAGATGCAGTTCAGCAGTAGTTACGCGATCAGGGAGCATTTATGATCGAGATGAGGAGAGAGTTGGAGAGGCTCAGAGCAGAGCGAGATGAGCAGAGCGAGCCTGAGGACGGACCTGATGCAGAGGCACGAGCCGCAGCAGCAGCAGCAGCAGCCGCCGCCGCCGCCGCAGCGGCAGCAGCCGCGGGAGGAGGAGGACCACCTAGACCGATGCGGGAGTTGCACAACCCCGGATCTACACTGATGCACCATTGGGTGGTGGTTCCTGCTATCGTGGGGGACTTCAAGTTCCCCCCGAACACCCTGCAGATGCTTCCTCGTTTTCACGGACTCGCCACTGAGGAGCCCCACCTCCACCTCCAGGAGTTCCTGATGATTTGCAGCACTGTCCACGATCGCCATGTGGACCAGGATACGATCCGGATGATAGCCTTCCCGTTTTCACTGGCAGATAGAGCAGCCACCTGGCTGAAGCACCTTGGGAGGTTTGTTTATACCTGGGAGCAGCTCCGCACCGAGTACTTGAACAAGTACTATCCACTCGGGCGGACGAATGCAGCGAGGGCCCTAATCAGCAACTTCTCCATGTTCCCCAACAAGCAGTTCCACGAGGCTTGGGAGAGGTTTCGAGAGCTCCTGGACCGATGCCCGCACCACGACATCTCCAAGCCGAACTTAGTTCAGAGCTTTTTCAGCGGGTTGACACCAGAGCTACAGGGCCTGGTGAACGCTTCTTGCGGCGGGTCCTACTTCGCCAAGGACCATGACCAGGTCTGGGCCATCTACGAGGAGATGGCTGAGAACTATATGGTGATGTCTCAGACCAGGTTGTATACTCAGAAGACCCAGCCACATCAGCCAGGACCCGTGCAGTACCAGAGGATAGCACGGGTAGATGCAGGTCCATCCAGTTTGTCCGCAGCCGCAGCAGCACAGGCAGAGTCATCAGCTGCAAACATGGGCATTATCAGCGAGAAGCTGGACCGCATGGAGCTGATAGAGAAGAAGCAGTGCCAGGGTATCACGCAGATGGAGCAGATGGCACAGGTTCTGAGCGACATGAAGACACAGCTCATGTGTCTCCAGGAGGCACAGACGGCTTCTCAGCCCCGTCTTCAGTCGCGAGGCGACACCGGCAGCAGCAGCAGCTCGTCCCAGCGCTCCAGCACCCACGTGCAGCCTAGACAGGTCCATCTTGTACAGGCGGAGCCGTACCAGCAGCCGCAGCCCACCTACCA